>JACVBY030000473.1:0-47500 GCA_017589505.3 Metroxylon sagu | reverse complement strand
CGTAGAGAGGTGATCAAAATGAGGCACACAAGACTTTGTAAAATTCAATATTACAATTAGAGTAATTATTACCGAAGAGGCTGATGGTTAGCATAGTTAAATAAACTATACATATTTTTTTGAGAATTTATTTAAGAATTTTCCTATAGGTGGATGATTATCTGCTATGGAACAGTAGGAAATATGCCATAAATTTAAAAAATTGAAATATTAAGAACTGACCAAATAGAAGGGCATCAAGGCTTTTGTTGGGCAGATATTCATAGATCAGCAGCTTTTCTTCTTTCTCGACACAGTATCCTAACGTTCTAACAAGATTCCTGTGTTGAAGTTTTGCAATTAGTTTCACCTCATTCTTGAATTCATCAGCACCTTGTTTGGATTGTTCTGACAGCCTCTTGACTGCGATTTCTTTTCCATCTTTCATTATACCCTGAGAAATTATCCATTAATAATCCTCTCACAAAAATGTGTGGAAACTTGCCTCAGGTTGGGAATAAAAAAAGTCCCAATACCTTGTAAACTGGACCAAATCCACCTTGTCCAAGTTTATTCGCATCAGAAAAGTTATTTGTAGCTGCTTGTATGATTTCCAGCTCTATACAAGGTAAGTCTCTGCCAGGTAGATCATCCAGCATAGTTTCTTTTCTCCTATCTGCAAAAAAATAGAAAGCATGGACGCATGTTGTACATTTTCTACCAGAAACTTGGTCCGTATCAGAAACATCGGCAACTGCTTACTGCTCCATCTCAGTCGCCATGTAAAGAAGAACAAAAGAACCAAGAGAACCGCAAAAAATGTTGCAGCACTGACAGCAACGACCTTAGATTTTGATAATTTCCCTGTTCAAACATAAGTTTTTACATGAATTGAATCACCAAACGTTCCAACCATCCAATACTTTGTTGTCAAATTTTGGAAAACAAACTAATAGTAAAAATGAGCTACTAGAGCAGAGAGCAGAGATGAAATTATGGCTAAAGAAAGTTAAAATAAAACCACTCAAACAATGAAAACTTTTAAGAACTATTAGCATAAAGGATCGAATGGATGCAGTGCTTTTGAAATTTCAGTGTATTTTTTGCACGTGAGAAGTGCAGGTTTAATCAACTAAAAGAGTACTCACCTCCTTCCCCGGTAGGTGCTGGCTGAGTCCCAGGCGTCCCGGATGCTATCACTGATGTATTAAAGAAATTATAGACTTCATACCTGATCGTACAGCTACCCGACAGGTATCGCCACCCTTTCTTCTGCTTGCACTTATTGGTAACATGATTCATCCCTCTCTCCAAGCAGCTCTTGCAGTTCCCACTGCTAAGATCTCTAGTGCACTGCAGAAGAACGTACCTGGACTGTGAGTAGTTTGCAGCAAACATTGACGAGCTATTCGCTGCGACCCCTATAAGTCTTGAAGCCATTGCAACTGTGGCATCATGGACATCCTCAGAGACCTGATCCAGATTGCACAATATTTGCACATAATCGTCCACAACACCGAAGAAACTCTTGTTCGAGTATCTTACGAGGCACTTCTCGTACCATATGATTCCTTCTGTTTTATTGCCACAGTCATCCGCTAGGGTTCTACCCGCTGCAACGAGGCAGCCACTGCAGTCAGGGCCAGGTGTGGCGAGGTCTCCCCTACAGAGAGCCAGGCCATATAACTGATCCGGAATATTTCCCACAGTGGTGTTGTAGAAGCCAGTGGGAACGGCGTTGGATTTCAAATCAGCAAGCAGGTTGTTCAGATTTGCTTGCTCGATTCCAAGACTATTAGGAGGGAACTTGTTATCCGAGCAATTGAACTCAATGATCTCCGTGTACGATCTATCTAGATTCTGGAGGAAGGGAGTGGCTTCGTACCTTATCCAGCAACTTGGTGCCAGATATCGCCACCCGTTCCACTGGGTGCAACAAGCCTTGATGTCTTCCAGGATCGTTCTCAAGCATTTTCGACAGTCATCTCTGCTCAAATCTGCGGTGCACTGCGCCATTGCATACAAGCTATTGGCAACCAAAGCGTTGGATGCGAACATCTGAGGCAGGTCGGGAGCCTGCTGCACGAGGATGGACACCATCTCGAAGGGTGCCGGCGAGCTGGTTTTCTGATCAGGCCTGGTCATGTTGAAGCCATTGGTATCGGGAATTCCGAAGAAGTTGTGGTCGGAGTAGCGCAGATGACAGTAGTCATACCAGATGATGCCTTGCCGGGAGCCAGAGCAGCTCTGCGTGATGTTGGTGGTTGCAGCCTGGATGCAGCTCTGGCAGTCCGAGATGGCGAGATCGCCTTCGCAGACGTAGAGGCCGTAGACGACGTCAGAGCCAGCCCCAGCAGTGGTATTCGCAAATATTGAGGATGATGAGGACTTGGAGTCGAAGGAGGAGAAGAGATTATTGAGATTTGTTGCGAATGTGCTGTTTGAAAGGTATGAACCGCCAGTGCAATTCGATTTGATCGGGTTGAGGCTGATGGTGTCGGCAGTGGTGCCAGGAGAATTCGAAAAGAGAAGGTATAATATCAAGAAGAGGAAGGTCAGGGATCTTCCTGCTCGAAATTGCACGAACATCATGGCTTCAATATTTACTGGACTTAGATCATTCTTCCATGGTAACGTAGAAGTGGAGGAAGAGGAGAATCCATGGCTATTTGTAAAGGGGTATAATTTGTAACGCCCCAAGTCCACAATTTTTTTTTATATATTTTAATGGGTGCTTGTTTGCGGTGATCTTTGGATTGGCTGTACTTATATTGCGTTTTTCTTTTCCAATGCTTCTAGATTGTTTGTTAACTTTCTACAATATTTCCATCCTGAGAGGTACATCTGACCGACGATCGATGGTGGGCTGATGTCATTATTCGTCTGCGCACAGGAGACGCTATTTGGTTTCCAAGCAGCCCCTGACGTGCATTGGTCGTTCGTAGTAATTGATCTATATGGTTACCATCATACTTGAGCCAATAATGTAGCACAAGTGACGGTAACAACTCACCTTCAGAACCAGTCGCAGAAATGGGAATGTTTCCCCGAGATTCATACTAGCGCTGCGCGATAACTCTGGCCTATTTGATCATCTCTTAAATCCAAGCTTAGGAACGGATGGACAACAATAAGTTCTAGTAGATCTTGGACTGAGTAATTAGTGGTCCATTTGCAAGACTTACTTGGTCAACACGTCGTTTGTGCTTATCTATTTGCTTGGCCACAGAAATAGCCTATGACGTGGCTATAATGGTACTGCCGTGCATCAAGGGATTTCCTCAAGCTGGCGCCTTCTCATTTGCAGCGTCCAAGCATCATCATCATCACTGTTTTCAAATAAAGTCTCAAAATAATGAGTATTTTTAAATGCAACGATTTGGTAAAGGGGTGCTTTCCTGCTTTCCATTCGTGCTTCTGATGGCAGGCATGGGAAACCCCGTCACAACTTCAACGATGGTGATGCTCTGTAACGATAGCAGCAAAACAGTTTTCTTTGCATATGCGGGTGGCAAAGGTAGAGGTATCAAATGGATAAGCCTGACACGAGGCGGTCTATGTTAGAGACATGGTACAACTGCTATATTAATCATTCCATACCTGGCACAATCGATCTGACAGAACATATCGAATCACTCTTTAAAGCCCATAGATCGTGGTCGTATGATGACCGATCATAGCCCGGCTAACACAGATCACGGCTCATCATCGGGCATGTGGGCACCAATACGTTAGATCTGTCGAGTCAATACACACTTGGTACGCCAAGCCTGATGGAAAAGGATAAAAATGCCTTTCCTTTGACAGTTAGAAATGATCAGCTTTGTAGAACATTTTCATTCAATTTTTAAAATATTCTTTATAACTATAAAAAATACATAATTTTTAAGAATATTCAAATTTTTTGATCAAAAAAACTTATTACCATTTTCAATGGCTATAAACTACTCATTTTCAAAATTATTTTAATTATTTGAAAGCTTTCCAACATTTATAAATAAATCCCAATCCTGCTTTCTGATTCAACACCAAACCATTAGCTTTCTAAACCTTTGTAAATCTTTTTTAAGCTCTCCATAGCACTCTGAAGCTCTTTTCATCTTTCTACAAGTCTTTCTAATTCTCTTAAAGTTGTCTTAATTTTTTTTTAGTTTCTATTTAACTATCCTAATCTCTCTCTGTCTCTACTCTTACTCTCTATCATCTATAATCGACAATATCTAATACTAGTAGCTCTCGCCAACCCCGTGGCCAAGAATTTGAGTTCAACATTGACATAATGGAGTATGAGGTACATCAGTCATAGATTGAACCTAGTGTCCCTAAGCCAATACTGTCATCGGTGTCACATCAATGGTCATCAGGTTTAAAGCTAAATCCAAGACTTTTGAAGTTTGGCTACACTTTGACATCAAGGATATTGCTGGCAAGGAGCTTCATACAGTTTGTAAAATTTATAGAAAAGATTATAGTTGTGACACTTTTAAATAAACTAGTCATCTGGCCCAGCACAAGAAGAAATATGAGAGTGCAACAATTGACGCCACTCAATCTCAGATCAAAATTAACCAAAAAGGTGAGTTAAAAAGTTTTTCTTATTCTTAAGAATTAAATAGGAAGGAATTATTAAAATTTATTGTAAATAATGAAATACTTTTTATATTTACTAAAAGTTTAAGATTTAAAAGATGTATAAAAAATGGCTTATATCCTACATATAAAAAAATTCTTCAAAATACTGTTAAATCTCATTGTTTTAAACAATATCATGATTATAAAAAAAATATAATTTTATTTTTTAAAAATTTTGATGGTGGAATAGCAGTTTAGTTATTTGGACAACTGCAATGAAATTATCTTATATTTGTATTACCATGCATTTTAATTAGTCTTTGTGCATTAATAAACTAAGTATCTTTGTTCTAACGGTGGAGCAGCTTTTCTATCAAACTGTCTACCTCGTGCAAGAGAAAAAGAGAGCATAAGGGGATCCAAAGATCTTCTTCAGAAGAAATCCTCTAAAGCTCAAATCAGCCATACAAAAAAAAAAAAAAAAGGTTAGGGCTCTAGAATGAGCTACCTAGTATTTAAGTAAGGAATGAGAATCTATTTACCTCTTAAGTCTTAGACTATTTTTATAAATATCTGGAGGAGTCAGGTAGGAGCTAAACTCTTGCATTGGATAACTCTGATAAGCATGATTCCTAAATAATGTAGCAACCATATAGAGATTTTTTCAAAATAGATCGATTAGTTTTGTTTTAAGCAAATTTTATGCTTGATAAACAAAAATTCAATTAAAGTAGAATAAGTTGATGGTTTTAAAGGAGGAAACCTTTCCTAATAAAACTTTATTCCCTCACGAGACGTCCATGTGGTAATTGATCACTCCATGTTGACCTTTGACTCCGTCACATGTTGCCCTAGGATGCCAAATCAGACTACATCAATAAACTAGATCATTTGAAGGATATTTTGAAAATTATTCACTTCTGTTTTACTTTTTATAAGATGGCCTTTTAGTTTTGTAGAACAATTTTTCTACCTTTGTCTCACAGAAATGTCCATCTCCCCCTCATCTAAGAACATGGGTAGAAGGCCGAGAGTGCAGGATGACTAGAGCTTTATATCGCTCTTATTATTCAAACAGAATGGATCTGCCCCTAGATATTTATTTTGGCCATGAATTTTCACCTACTGCTCTTATGGGAAGAGGTTAGGTACGCAATACTGACGCAACTCTGACGCTTGCAAGAGTTGCTCTTGAACGTTTCAAAAAGGACCTGTGAATGTGAAAACATGTGGAGGAAAAAACGAAGAAAAGTCGCTCTCATTGTGGTATCGTTCAAAGACTCATTCTTCCCACTGAGAAATTTGTGGATGTACCTAAAGCTCCCGTCTAAGAATATTAAGTGGGGAACTGACCCTTTTAGAAAATTGAAACCTTGTTACACTCGATCAAGATTCCAGCTCATGTGATGTTTGGCATTATCTTCGAGGAAGTGTGGACATTTTTCCTTGTATATTCCTTTCTTTGTTAGTTATTTTGTATGGACTGCCTTGTCGTTCATGCATGGGATAGATGCTGATATTTTTTTTAAGAGCAACGCTTCGTTTTTTCACCAAAGAAAAAAGAAAATTAGAACACCCTATGATCTGGGACCCAGCTTCCCACCTTCGCATTAAATTGTTCGTCAAACAAGAAAGGGCTTTGAAACGCACTAGCAAATTAAAGAAATTCAGACAATACCAAAAATCTATAGTAACATAATATGTCGATTAAATTGTGTCACACGCAAATAACTATTTGGGATGAGTCCGGTTAGATTTTTATAGTAATTTTATTTTTAAAAATTAAAAATAAATAAGATTTTTAAGAATGATTTGTTATGCTTCAAATATTTTTAAATATCAATCAATTAATTCAAGGATCTGAAAAAAAAAAAAAAAAAAACTTTTACTCATAAAAATAAAAAATTATCGGGAGAATATAACCTTCATCATTCGGAACGGCCCTTCTAAGTGTCCATAGCTTTGTTTCCAAGGAAATATTTAACATAGCTGTTGTAATTGGACATGATTTTCAAACAGCACTCGTGCATCACATCCAGGTTGATTTAGGATTCAATATGTTTGACCGTTTCCATCGGAATATTAACATGGCTGTTGTAATTGGACATGATTTTTAAACGGGGCGTCCATGCAGGTTGATTTAGGACTCAATATATTTGACTGAAAACAAATCTTTATTACAATTGGAATGGCGTACTTTGTCTTCCGCGTGCGGTTTGTGATTTGGTTCCATTAAAAAAAATAAGAAGACCAGCAATTAAAGAACACATGGTCTATATTTTTATGAATATTTTTTTCGAAAAATCCATTCATGTCATGAATATTCGTTTCACGCTCTGATTCTTTTTAAAAGAAAAGGGATGGCGGGCTAAGTTACCGTTCATTAATATATTAGATAAAATTCAACGAACGCAAGAGTCTTGCATCAGGTTGACAGCAAAAGAATAGAGAAATACAAGACCGGTGAAAAGAAAAATATAAGGTGAGAAACCGCAGCCTTAAGAGCAGATATGTCAAAATTTAAAGTTAGAATAAAATAGATGGAATCAGTTTGGTTGGCCATTACAAATATATCAATATAATTATGATATAAAAGAATCACGTTGCATCGTTTGACTGCCAAGCCCAGAGTAATTTTATCTATTATTTATTTAAAATTTATTCAATTGATAACATATCAAATAAATTGTATTAATTCGTATTTAGTAAATTCAAAATGTTATTTGTTTATCAAACAAATTATGCGTACCATGTATGTAATAATTATATCTTATTTATATTTAAATTTTTGATATAATTAATTAAGTATATTTTGTTTATGATTTATATGATGTTATATTTTAATTTGGACATGAGATAAACAAAACACCAAATAATAGAATACCAATCTTTTTTAGACCAGCTGAAAAATTAGAAGACTTCTTTTGTTACCACAATTCCAGGACAACCTGAAACTCTGCTGCTGGTCCATCCACGTCACGGTCTAACCAATCACTACCAAACCTCAAAAAAGTATGGGCGAGTTCTGTCCACGAAGTGTCGTGTGAGGAAGAAGAAGAGACAAAAAGGGCGAGAAACAGATGGAAGGATGGCTCTGTTTGTCCGAAGAATATTTTTGCCCTGTCCACCATTTCGCTTCTCTGAGAACCATAACTTTGTTATCCGATTCTTCTGACAGTTGATTAGCGATTCTAAATTCTGACTTCTCTAACGTCAGTCCACCTTATTTTTGACGCTCGGTCCACATTTCCTGGCTTATACACACTATCTTCCATTTATCCAAGCAAGGAAGTCCCGTGGCATGCAGGTTTTTCCAGGAACCCCACCTAAAACACTAGCCATAAACTCCTTAGCCATAAACACAAGCTCTTCTTAATGTATAATTGAAATTAAATTCATGCTAGTTCAGGTCCATACCTACTCTTAGTTAAATCTCAGTATTTTTGTTAAACTAAAAATCATAATTTAATTACAAATCCAAACAAATTTAATCAAAAATATCACGGTCAGTGCATTATTAATCTTAAAAGGATCCATACTGCAGTATGCCGTAATTATATGGGTTATGAAATAGGTTCATGCACATATCGTTTGTAATAAAGGTTCGGCAAAAGTACTTTCTTACAATTTTTTTTTTTATAAAAATTAAGCTTCAATTTCATCCATTGAAAACCCTCCATTTAATGCCTATAACCTCTTATATCATTTTTGTGCTCTTAAGCTTTCTTTTATTTATAGCATCATTCACATATAGCTAGAAATATTATAAAAAAGTCTTGTAATAATCAAGACCTCGTTCAAAAAGTTTAGTTAATAAGAAATTATTAGAATTCTTTAGTCTTGTATATAAAACCAGTATCGACTTAATGTGTAGCTGTTGTAAAATTAAATATAAATTAAACATATGCCAATATGGATCCTCACATTTTCTTAAGAAAATCCTTGTAAAACCTTCAATTTGTCTTATAACTTGATAACAAAGCTTAAAGATGGACCTTTAGTAGGTTGGTCAAGCAAAAGCACATCATTCAATTGTACTAACATACTCTGAAATATTAATTATTATGTCATTTTGCAAGCCTCATGGGTAGGATTTGATAACATGGCTTCTGGTTGATGTCATCTTGCCCTTATTTTGATATTTTTGCTGCCAAGCTTTATGTTAATTTTGTATATTTGTCTCATCTAGTTCCTGGGGAGTATTATTGTGCATTGGATGCTAGTGGCAGAAGATGTGATGTAGATCAAAGACCTGAGCTTTGTAAGGGAAGTGTGGAATTTGTTGCTCCAACTGAATATATGGTGCAACCGCCAATGCCACCTATATATTTTTTCCTCATTGATGTATCGGTATCAGCAGTTCGGTGTGGTTTGCTTGAGGTAATCACTTTTGACTCTGTAAAGCTTGTCTTTATATCTATATATTCTTATTTCTTTCTCCTGACAGTTATATTAGCTTTGTGATCAATTTTTGCAATTTTACTCCATACCTTTCATCTGAAACATGGAATTCAGTTTCATTTTCAACATTATTTATGCAGATTGTGGCAAAGACCATAAAATCTTGTCTTGATGAGCTAGCTACCTGGCTTCCCTAGGACACAGATTGGCTTCTTGACCTTCGATAGTACCTTACATTTCCATAATTTAAAGGCATGTATTATTTCCTTCCAATGATCTGAATGCTACACATAGTTATTCAGTTAATCTTATGGCAATTTTCTGCTTCTATATTTCCACTTTTGCAACTTGTTATTTTTGTCCTATTTTCTTGATGATGCTTAAAAATGAGCTACCGTACTGTCAATTAACTATTTTAGTTTGTTCCAGTCTTCCCTGACGCGGCCTTAAATGCTGGTGGTAGCAGATCTGGACGATATATTTTTACCATTGCCTGATGATCTTCTTGTCAATTTATCTGATTCTAGACATGTCGTGGATGCATTACTGGATAGCTTGCCTAGCATGTTTCAGGACAATGCAAATGTAGAATCTGTCTTGGGCCCTGCTCTTAAAGCAGCATTCATGGTTATGGTAAGATGATATCTGCTGATGACTTTTCTTGAATTTGTCGGTGCTTCTAAGCAGATTCAATGATTGTGTACCAATTTATGTTATGAATTCTTAACTTCCCCTCTTCTTTATTTTGTTTTGGACAGAGTCAACTTGGAGGGAAGGTGTTGGACGCTTAAGGTTACGTGGAGATGATCTTCGTATTTATGGAACAGATAAAGAGCATACCTTAAGGATACCTGAAGACCCATTTTTTAAGCAGATGGCTGCTGAATTTACAAAGAATCAGATTGCAGTGGATGTATATGCTTTCAATGAAAAGTACACTGATATAGCTTCCTTAGGTAATAATGGTGCAAAACTGTTTTTGTAATTGTCAAGTAGAATATTGGCATTCATTTTTTGACATATATGTCTCTAATTTTATTGGTTATGTCAGGAACTCTTGCCGAATATACTGGTGGCCAGGTGTATCATCATCCATCTTTTCAAGCAGCCATTCACCAGGAGAAGCTTAGATATGAATTGGCCAGATCTCACCAGAGAAACCGCCTGGGAAGCTGTGATGCGTGTTAGATCTGGAAAAGGTAAGTAAACGGAAGAGTTTTTCCCATCTCTTTTCAAACCTCTTGGGCTTCTCTTGTGAAAAATGCTTTTGATATTCTAAGGATGTTTTTTAGTTTTTCAGGGGTGCGCTTTACATCTTATCATGGCCATTTTATGCTGAGGTCAACAGATTTATTAGCACTTCCAGATGTGGATTGTGATAAAGCCTTTGCGATGCAATTATCTTTGGAAGACACCTTGATGAAAACTCAGACTGTATACTTTCAAGTTGCCCTACCGTATCCTTTCTTGTCCTAGGTGCTTGTAGAGTCCTTTTGTTTGGCCTTATAGTCATCCTGTTCTGTTCTTTCTTTTCCTCATAAATGTAAGCTCACGAACAAGTTGACAATCAGATGCAACAATTTAGATGCATGAAAGGGGAGTAGGTGAACAGTATCAGCATAAACTAAAACACTTCAGAGAATAGTCATCGGTATGAAACAATCTCGTAAAGCCACCTGCATGCCCCATGCATGTGTGCAAAACACACAAGACAGAGAGGGAGGAAAGTTACAAGCATAGGCAATTACACTTGTGAATGCATGTGGAAATGCGAATATGTCTTTAGTGCATCCATGCAACAGAGCAGCAAAACGATGGAGGGATAAAAGTTCTTGGCAAATTGCTGTCATGTATATAAACTTGTGAACTTACACACGAAGTATGAACATCAAAGCCAGCAGCCAGAGGTGCAGTTCCAATGTGGCTTTCTGACTTTTGATATGCCTTGAGGGATTATTGAAACTTTCTGTATAATCTTTTTCCCTCTTTCTGTAATCTTGGAGCATTTTTCCTTGGTTGAATGAGCTTTATTACCTAACCAATAAGACAGGTTCCTCACTTGTGAATCAGCATTCTCTCTTAAATAGATTGCTTGGTAAAGGATTCTATGCCAAATTTAATAGCTGGTGCTATGAAATGCCAACCAATCTGTTATCCATCATTCTCTCCGGCATCTTGCAAGTTTTTAAAGCATTTGGGCATTGTTTGCTACTCCATCTGTCATTCCATACTTCATAAAGAATCTCTTTGGCTTTCCTTTATAAGATAACGGTCAAGGATGTTATGAAAATTTAGACCATAACAATGCATTCTTCTTATGAAATTTATCCATGATTAGCTATCGGTTTGAGGAGAAACTGATGTGAGGGATGTTTATGCCATATTTGCATATAATTGTGGTGCATGAATTCTTCTTTAATCTTTATTGTAATATGTCCATTGCGAGTGAATGGTTGTTATGTATGGCCCTTCACACAAATTCAATCTGTCTCTTCTCGGCTTGTCTGTGAAATGCTGCATGTTGCATGCACTGGGCAAGGTCAACTTGTGGAGTCACTCATTACAACAAACTTTCTGTTGTACGTTTAACGGTCATTTACCTGTTTTATTAGAACTCAAGCGAATACTTCTTTCCTTTCAATGTTTTTGAATATTGTCCTTTTATATTTGCCTCGCTGAAATAGTTAGGATGGGACTTGCTTGTGACTGATATTTGACTGTATTTGGCATTTGTTATTCTATTGTTTTGGCTTTATTATGTCATTATTTCTTCCATGTCTTCTATTCAATTTGTTTGGTCTGGTAGCTGGTAGGTAAGTTGGAATTTAATGTCCTGGCTCTTAAATTCCTTTGCTGGATTTCAAGGTCCTGCTTTCTAGTCTTCATGTTGATTTCAACTGGCAACTGTGTTTTTCAGATTTTCTTTTATGCACTATTTGCGTCATCTCTTTGTAGAATGAATATGAAATTCATTGGAATCTCTAGGTATGCTCGAGTTTCTTCTGATGCCAGATTAAATGTTAATGTGTATCCTTAGCAAGCACAAGATATACTTCCTCTTCAGGTGAAAGACGAATTAGAGTCCATACAGCAGCTGCACCTGTAGTAGCAGATCTTGCGGAAATGTACCGCCACGCTGATACTGGGGCCATTCTCTCTTTGCTCAGCAGGCTTGGTAGGCTAAACATTTGTGAATTCAATAAGAATGATTACATGTTCCTGTACTTTTCTACTAATTAATGGTCTGAAAATCCTACAGCAATTGAAAAGACACTGTCTCATAAGCTGGAAGATGCTCGCCAGTTAATGCAGTTAAAGCTTGTGAAAAGCCTTAAAAGAGTACCGAAATCTATACATAGTGCAACATCGGTTGGGTGGGAGGCTGATATTTCCAGAATCCTTAAAATTCTTGCCATTATATGTACTGTCTCTTTGCAAGTCTGCAGCTCTTCGTGGAGGATATGCTGATGCTCATCTTGATGAGCGCTGTGCGGCTGGTTACAATATGATGATATTACCTATAAGAAGGATGATTAAACTTCTCTATCCTGGTTTATATAAGATAGACAAAAACCTCATAAAGGTATCATTCCTTGCCTTATTTCTTGTTTTAGTCAATCTATGCTACCTTCTATAAGATACTGGCAAGAAATTTATTTGGATATCATAGAGTGTTGAGTTTTTTAAGTTCTAAAGAAGATAAAAAATGCATATCAGAATTCTCATAAAATTTCTGATCCTATTAAATTAAATTTTAAATCTAAAAGAATGTTGTGTTGATATCATTAAGTTGTTATATGTTTTCAACTTTCTGAAATGTTCCCAAGGAAACTGTTTTATCAGAATACATCCCACGTCTCTAAAAATAGTCTCGTGGTTAACCATTAACTATGAATTTCATTTATGCAGGGTCCAGTGGAATTTGAGGAATCCTCTAATCAGTTAGCCTTGAGTGCGCAAAACTTAGATCCCAGAGCCCTGTATATTTATGATGATGGCTTCAGCTTCATTATTTGGTTAGGCAGCATGCTGTCACCTGATTTAGTTAATAATATACTTGGACTCGACTTCTCTGGGTTTCCTGATCTATCCAGGGTATGTTTCTTCTCTTAAACTCACTCTAGAGCTTGTTATTTATGCCAACTTCATAACTTAAACCACTGTATGCTTGTGTGGTAAGTATATTTCATCTGATTCAAGCACAAATTTCAAACTTAAAATTTCTTTTGGAAAGTACATTTATAACATATTTTTGGAATAATAATCTTTCGGAAAGCACATATTGCAACATATTTTGGAATAATAAATAAACATCTGTTTGAATAACTTGCAGTAGATTAGAGCTTGTTATCTATGCCTACTTCGTGAATTAGACCGCTGTATCATGTTTTGTTGCAGGAATACTTTGATGCAAATAAAAAATTAAAATCAAAATTATCCTCAGGAAATACATATTGTAACATGTTATTGAAACAATAACTAATTAGCTGTTGTAATGACTAGAGGCATCTGATCCACAATCTTGTTCCCAAATGCATTCTTACAAAATTTAGGCTTGAATAATTGGACTCTTGCAATTGGCAAATACCCTTGAGATCTAGAAGGTCCTCTGGACATTCATTTAATGGCCTACCTATGGGCTGTAGTTCCCCAATTTTTTCCTCTCTACCAAAAAGACAGGCCTCTATTTATCAACTCCCTCCAAATAGGAGACGCCTCGCATTCTCATAGAGGGAATTCCATCCTTTTTCCCACTCTGGGAGCAATATAATAGGAACTCCATTGTCCAGTCATCTACCATGTTATTTATGGGGATCCGACAATTCTTGCTGAAGGGAGTGGAGCAGAGGAGGTGGGAGGTTGTCTCCCTTTTTAAGATGTAGGGAAGACACCACCTCCTACCAAAGAGCTATTAAGCTACAATGTATGTTTCTATATCTGGAGCTTCAATAAGTTTACGGGATTTTTCTTGTCTCTATTATTGGATGCAGATCATTCCTATATGTAAATTCCAATTGGAAGCAGAAAGACTTCTGGGCCTACAAATATACTTCTAGACCAGTGCAATATATTCCATTACCCTTTGCTTACAAAGAAGAAGCAAAAAACTGCTCTTTTGTGCAAAAAGCTGCTTTATTGTGCTCCTCTTTTGTACTCCCAAGCCTACCTACTCCTATTTTGTACTCCAATCACCCCTTGCCTCTCCCTCCTCTTTTGTACTCTACTATAACGCATGATTCTCCAGATGGAATCTTTGTATGGTATAGTGACAAACACCGGTTGCTAGATCAGAGGCACTCAGGCCATTGTTAATTTTGTGGAGCTCCGGTATTTCTGCAAAGTCACTCCAAGAAGCACCTTTAATGCATATCAGTACCAATATTTCAAAATCTGAAAGTGAATTCAGATTAGTGCAGAAAATTCTACAAGGAAAACAATTATATGTTCCCGATTGTTGACGTTTGCGTTTCGTACCCTAATATTCTGTCCTCTTGTGTTGCAGCTTGCATTGTCTGAGCATGACAATGAGTACTCAAGAAAACTGATGAGGATAGTAAAAGGATTAAGGGAGAAGGATCCTTCCTGTTTTCAGTTATGTCGTGTGGTAAGGCAAGGTGAACAGCCAAGGGAAAGTTCCTTGCTGCTTTCCAACCTCATCAAGGATCAGAATGCTGGAACCAGCAGCTATGTTGATTGGATTCTCCCAATAAACCATCAGTCACAAAGCTCATGAGGGTAATATTATTAGAATTTATGGAATTCTCTTTGGTGAAAATCATCACCCAAAATAATAGGATCATTCATGTTGGATCACCAAGATAAAATTAAATATATAAGCGGAAGCATACCTAAGTCCATATCGATTGATTACCCTTTAAAGTCGAGCGGTTGGCTTTCCAAATCAACACGTTCACTTTAAAGAGAGTCCTTTAGTTTCTCTTAATGTTTTCTCTCTGATGATGGGATGTCAAAAAGAATGTCTCTGTTCGTGCGATCTGGGAACCATGACCACTATATATATAGATAACCTAATTTTATTTCTATTTTAGCCCATCATAAATATAGAAATAATTTCTTGAGTCTCTACACATTAAAGGCTCACACCCTATCAGATACATTAAAGCCCAAATTACTGAATACTTAATCGATCACTTTTAATTGGGCTTAAATTTATTTGACAACCCGCAATACATAATTATTCACATATAAGCTCAACGTTGGATTAATGATCCAACAATCTCCTACTTGGACTATATGTGTAACCTTATAATTATGCTTTGCCAGATATAACTAAATAAGCTCAAATTTGCTGTCATTACCGAAATGTATCTGCAACCAACCCGGTCCATCAATCACACCAACATAGGATCAAAGTGGTCTTCATTACATCTATCGTAACTCAACCCATCAATGGTCACATATGCTGATACAATTGAATGACATGGATCATGGTGTGGATGTGTAGCATGAAAATTTCATGCAATGTGATCTTAACATGCCTATTTCCAATTGGTCCTCCCTTAAACCTTAGTGAAATCAGATTATACTAAAATCATAGTGTAAACAAACCAAAAAAACTTTATTTCTGTAAAAATAACCTCAAAATATCTATAAACTAAAAAAATATTTATGCAAGCATCTAAAATTACAAACTCCCACTAAAACTGAATATCTTCAAGCAACATGACACCCATACGAGCAGTATGCTCATGAAACGTTTTGGGTGGCAATCCCTTAGTAAGCGGATTCGTAATCATGGAGTTTGTTCCGATGTGCTCTATAGACAATTGTCCACTCTGAACGCTTTCTTTAACAACTAGGAACTTGATGTTGATATGCTTTGACTTCGTTGAGCCCCTGTTGTTGTTGGAATATAGAACTGTTGACTTATTATCACAAAATAATTTAAGTGGTCTTTTAACATCATCCACTATGCGCAGCCCTGTGACAAAATTTTACAGCCATATTTCGTGATTGGACGCCTCATAACGTACTATAAATTCTGCTGCCATAGTGGAAGATGCTATAAGTGACTGTTTAGCACCCTTCCAGAAGACTGCCCCTCTAGCTAACAGATAGATATAGCCCGGTGTAGATTTCATACTATCTTGGCATCCAGCAAAATCAGAGTCAGTATACCCAATGATCTCAAGCTTATCCGACCTCCGATACGTGAGCATGTAACCTTTTGTTCTCTGTAAGTACCGCAAGACCCGTTTAGCTGCTTTCCAATGGTCTATTCCTGGATTGCTTAAATATCTGCCCAACATCCCAGTAACGTACGTAATATCCAGACGCGTACAAACCTGAGCATACATCAGACTCCTTACTACTGAGGCATAGGGAATCTTCTGCATTTCCTTCTTTTCAAAATCATTTTTAAGGCATTGATTGAGACTAAACTTGTCTCCCTTAGCCATAGGGGTATTACCTGGTTTGCAATCCTGCATGCCATATCTTTTGAGAACCTTTTCGATATAGCTCTTTTGTGATAATCCGAGAATACCTTGAGAGCGATCCCGATGTATTTGTATGCCTAACATAAAAGAGGCATCACCAAGATCTTTCATCTCAAAATTCTTAGATAGAAATATCTTGGTTTCATGCAATAAGCCTATATCGTTGCTGATAAGCCAGATATCATCGACATATAAAACCAAAAAAATATGTTTGCTCCCATAGAACTTATGGTATATACAGTCATCGACCAAATTCATCTCAAAATCGAACGAGATAATCACTTGATGAAACTTAAAATACCATTGTCGAGATGCTTGTTTGAGTCCATAGATGGATTTCTTAAGTTTGTAAACCATATTCTTTAGGTCTCCTGACACAAAGTTTTCTGGTTGCACCATATAGATCGTCTCATCAATGTTAACATTAAGAAATGCCGTCTTCACATCCATCTGATGTAATTCAAGATTGAAATGCGCCACCAATACCATTATAATCCTGAAAGAGTCTTTCGAAGAAACTGGAAAGAAAGTCTCTTTATAGTTAATGCCTTCTTTCTGAGTAAAGCCCTTTGCGATAAGACGAGCCTTGTACCTTTCTACATCACCTTTCGAATCCCTCTTGGTCTTAAATATCCATTTGCAACCAATGGGTTTCGCACCTTTAGGTAATGGGACAAGATCCCAGATGTCATTATCCTTCATGGACTTAATCTCCTCATTCATGGCATCAATCCACTTGTGAGAGTTAGAACTTTCCATGGCTTGATGGAAGTTGATTGGATCATCTTCCATTATTCCAATGTCTAACTCATGCTCTTGGAAAAATACAATGTAGTCATCTAGTATTGCATTTCTCTTCTCTCTAGTAGATCTCCTTAATGGCATAAGTTCTTGAGATGTTGGAGCTTGTTCTTCTGAAACAATTTCTTGAATAGGAGGTCTCCGATAGTGTCTTGATCTATTATGTCTTGAACAAGGTCAGAAATGGGATCCTGATCAATGCCAATGACATCTATGGGAATATCAACATATTCCTCCTCAAAAACAAAGTCCCTAACTGTATCTCTCCTTGCAAGTTCAACATCCTCAAAGAACTGTGCATTTCCTGACTAAAAAATTGACTTACTTGTGGGATCATAAAACTTGTACCCCCTAGATCTTTCAGAGTATCCAATAAAATAGCAGCTCACCGTCCTTGAGTTCAGTTTCTTTTCATTAGGCCTATAAGGCCTTGCCTCAGCTGGACATCCCCAAACATGCAAGTGCTTTAGACTAGGCTTCTTGCCCGTCCAAAGTTCATAAGGGGTTTTGATAGTTGCTTTAGTTGGAACTCTGTTAAGGATATATGCTGCAGTCTTAAGTGCTTCTTCTCAGAGTGATTCTGGTAAGTTAGAATGACTAATCATAGTTCTTACCATATCCTTAAGCGTTCTGTTTCGTCTTTCAGCAACACCATTCATAGTGGGCGAACCTGGCATGGTGTACTGTGGGACGATACCGCATTCCTCTAGGAACTTAGCAAATGGTCCTGTACGTTGTTCATCTGAACCATCATATCTGCCATAATACTCTCCACCACGGTCAGATCAGATGCTTTTGATCCTTTTACTGAGTTGGTTTTCAACTTCAGCCTTATAATATTTGAGCACGTCCAGCGACTGTGACTTTTCATGAATGAGATATATGTAGCTATATCTAAAAAAATCGTCTATAACGTTATAAAGTATTATTGACCATTCCAAGCGATTATAGGAAATGGGCTACAAATATCCGTATGTAGAAGTTCTAAGACGTCTAGAGTCTTGTTGGCTTCAAATCTCTTTTTATTGGTTTGTTTTCCCTTTATACAATTAACACAAACATCAAAGTTTGTGAAATCTAAAGAATCAAGAATTTTATCTGACACAAGTCTCTCTATTCTCCGTCTGAAAATATGACCTAATCTCTTGTGCCATAATACAGCCGAATTCTCACTGGTTAATTTTCTTTTAGTACCTCATGTACTTAAATATAGGGATTCATTAAATGAAGCAATTATATCAATTGAATAAAGATTATCGTAACCTGACAAAGAACCATAACCAACTAAATTTGAATCATGAAACAAACTAAATTTTTCATTTCCAAATGAACAAAAATAATCAGATTTGTCCAAAACAAAAATAGAAATCAAATTCCATCTAAAAGATGGTACAATAAAAGTTTCATCAAGATTTAAATAAAATTCAGTCTTTAATAATAATCTAAATTTTCCTATTGCCACAACATGAACTGTTTTGCCATCGCCCACATAGATATATCTTTCAGCATCATTTGACTTTCGGTAACTCAGGCAACCCTACATAGTTACACTGATGTGAGTTGTTGCAAATGAATCTATCCACCATGTATGTCTAGGTACCGAAGTTAAAGTAATTTCAGAACAAACCAAATTAAGAAGCATACCCTTCTTAGCATGCCATGCGTGATAGTTAGTGCACTGCTTCTTCTTATGTCCTTCAGCTTCACAGAAGAAACAACTAGTGCCTTCCGAATCATTCGGTTTCTTTTGTTGTTTCTTTTGAGGTGTCGTATCTGCAGCCTTATCCTTCTTTCTTTTCTTTCCTTTGTCCTTAGAAGTTGAGGCCAGGTGAGCATACTCTGTTTTATCTTCCTTAAGCCTTTACTCTTCCTGAACACAATGTGAGATGAGCTCATTCAGAGACCAAGTCTCTTTCTGACAATTATAGCTCACTTTAAACTGGTTAAACTGTGCCGAAAGGGATATCAAAACCAGATGCACTAGCAAGTCTTCAAAGAGGTCAAGCTTAAGTGCTTTCAACTTGGAAGCAAGATGAGACATCTCCAAGATGTACTCCCTGATATTACCTTTCCCCTTATACCTCATTGAAATTAGACTTATCAAGAGCATACCAATTTCAGCCTTTTCGTTCTTGACAAATCTCTTTTCAATATCCTCAAGGAAAGCCTTAGCATTAGTTATTTTTTTAGACATTATGCCCCTGAATGCTTCTGGAATGGCCTTCTTCATGATCATCATACACATGCGATTTGATTTCTCCCACCTTTCTATGTCCCTCTTATCATCTGAGGTACTCTTATTCATAAGAGGTGAAGGAAATTCAGTCCTTAATGCAAGGTCGAGATCCATGACTCCAATAACTATCAAGAGATTTTCTTTCCAGGACTTAAAATTTGAGCCATTCAGCATAGGAATTGAATTGATATTGGCAGTAATGTTAGCATGACTATAAGCTGAACAGAGAACAAAAAAACAAACTCATATTAGTCTTAAAGCAAAAATAAATTCAAATAAAGGTAAATCCCATCCCAAAATATCAGACACTCATTAATATTTTATCTTTGGATAAAATAGTAACTTGTGAGTGATATTGGTAGTAATCAAACACTGATGATAAGAACATATCGAATAATGAATCTACCTTTGGGCCGATTTATTATTCACATGTAAAACTGAATAACCATCACGCATTTATTACCATAAGTGCACATATAATTATGTTAAATATTGATCTTCCTTTAGGCCGATGGATATTTATATAAACTACATGCATATAACCTTTTATATTTTGAAATAAGATTAATTTCTACAAGAGAGGTCACTTTGGTGACATGTTGTTTTAATTAATCCATCTCAATATATATATAAACATACCAATATTTGAAGTTAAAGTTGCACCAAAAAATTATCCTTAAACCCGTTGATGCATCGATCAACCTGTAAACAGGTCAAGGCTGGTCGGATCAGCCAATCCTAGTCCTACACCAGCCTCTGACTCGGTCCCTTAAAAAAAAAAAAAAAACTCTCCCTTTTTTTTTTGAAAAGATCCAAAAGAAAAAGAAAGAAACTGTGACAAATCACTTACCCAAAAAAATAAAAATAAAAAATAAAATAAAAAATAAAAGAAAGAAAGGAAAGAAATTATTACGGATTACTTGCCAAAAAAAAAAGAAAACTGTGGGCTCGTGTTTAGAAACCCTAGGGGTTTCGCCTCTTAGGGTTCGAATGACTGTTTGACGTGACTGTTGGGCTGCAACGTCCCTTCATCGGTGCCGGTAGAGATCCGCGCCGGTCTCCATTATGGCTGGCGGTGAAGAAACCGTCTGTCCGCTTTTTTTTTTTTAATGACCTGTACTTAATGTGTGACCACAGATGCTATGGCCTGATGGCCATGGCTCCTTCACCAGTGTGGCCTGATCGCCACGCCTGAAAAAAAAACTTGATGCCGGTGATGACGAAAAACGCCGGCAAGAGTCTGAAATCCGAATAAAAAGGAGAAGGAATATATTGAATTCCTTCTTTCTGTTTATTCTAAATAATAATAATAATAATTTATTCTGCAATTCAATCTCGATGATTCAATATGAAGGGGCTCTGATACTACTTGTTAAAATTTATGAAATTTTCTTTGGTAAAAACCATCACCCAAAATAATAGGATCATTTATGTTGGATCACCAAAATAAAATTAAATATATAAGCGGAAGCGTACCTGAGTCCATATCGATTGATTACCCTTTAAAGTCGAGCGGTTGGCCTTCCAGATTAACACGTCCATTTTAGAGATAGTCCTTTAGTTTCTCTCAATATTTTCTCTCTGATGATGGGATGTTAAAAAGAATGTCTCTATTCGTGCAATCTGGGAATCAAGACCACTATATATATATAGATAACCTAATTTTATTTCTATTTTAGCTCATCATAAAAATAGAAATAATTTCTTGAGTTTTTACACATTAAAGGCCCACACCCTATCAAATACATTAAAGTCCAAATTACTGAATACTTAATCGATCACTTTTAATTGGGCTTAAATTTATTTGACAACCCGTAATATGTAATTATTCATATATAAGCTTAACGTTGGATTAATGATCCAACAAATATGGCTTTAGTCCTTTACCTTTTTGTGTCCTACTGGTCCCCATTTCGTGCCAGGAAGAATAGGTATTTGGTTCTGAGCCTTTTTGTGTCATGAAGGGACTGTGCGTAAATCAAGAGGTGACCAACAATCAAAGTTCGCTATTTGGTTTGAATTCCATTTGTAATATGATGTGCTGCTAGTTTTATTATTTATATTTTATTTATTTTCTTACCTTTTTGTTTCTTTTCTACTGATCAGTTTAAATTTCTTGTGTATCACAATAAGATCTTTACTAGGGCTTGGTTATATTGCTTTCTCGTCAAGGTAAGTTGTGAAACTGATGGAATCGGAAACAGGGGATTAAACTTATGTTCACCTTAGACTTGAGATGATTCGTTGTATAGCTGTAGATCTTTGCTTTGTCTATTCACTTTACAGATCCAACACCACTGCTAGCCTTCCAATCTGGATTCCAAATCTGAACCGTAAACTAAATGAGTATATTAAAATTAGTCTGCTTGTGTTATGTTTTCCATTTTTTTCCCTTCTAAAAACTATTTGGAAGCTGCAGAAAATTTCAGATCCTGAATCAGTTGAATATGTTACATGTCTCCTCTTGAATTTTTCGTCGAGCTCTCCAGTTTTGTCCGGTCTCTATTTGCTGAATGATGCATCAAAATGTCCAATATCAATAAAAGTTGAACTTATTCATGAAATACTTTTAGATGATATTGTTTGCCATGTATTCCTTTTTGCATGCATTTTCTATTTTTGGATTATATTCAAAATTTTCTCTGAATTTGTTAGGTACATTTAGCAAACCTCTTATTATATTTCCCTGCAATTTTAGGGTCCATTCGACAATCTATTAACACGTGTTTTGGAATTTGTATGTCTCAAGTGGTCTTGCCGCTGCAGATATGGGATGGCCATGCCTCTGTAAATGCAACCCTGGGTGGCTATACAATCCTTTCACCAGTGGTACTCATCGCATCAGCTAGGGCAGCAAATCTTTGGGAGGAAAATCTCCTATACCCTTATCCCTGTAGGCCTCATTTGGTAGATCATGAGAGGGCTTCAGAAAACTGCAATTCCATGGAAAGTTATCTTCCTATTCTCAACGTTGGTTGGAAAGTCCGCTAGATGATTTCTGTTTGGTTTTCAGTAACCAAACATAACATTGTGCGAGGTTTTTTTAGGAAAAAAAATTTTCTGAAAAATCTGCGGCAATCAAACAAGACCATAGTGCAAATTAATTAATGTATGCCGCAACTGATATATGCTCTCCCTCTCTAGTGTAAATCCTTGAGATGATGGTCGCATAACTAGAACGAGATTCCTGGGACATGGATGGTCTTGCCTCGGTTATTTTCACATGGATCTATCATCTGAGTATCATCTCGGTGGTCCTACCGCTTCATTTAACGGGAGTGGCGGTGCTCGTGGTTACCACCCTGCTAATCATATAACGGTGGGACTCCTTTGAATCCTTCAAAAAAAGTAAAATTGTAAAAAAAAAAAAAAAAACGGGATATAATGTGGATATTTGAGGGTGAATCACTGCAATGACATCCTTCCAAACAGCCTTAATACAGCTGAGAGGTGCTGTTCATCTTTTACAATATAATGGCACCAGCCACATTCACACGATCCATCAAAATTGACATCCAAATACGTTATCGGGTTAAGGACAAGGGTGGCGTGATTCTCAGGTGCAATGGTGGGGGTAATGGTTCGCAGAATTTCTCAGCAAAGTTCATCATGTAGCCTTCTCAAGAATGCCTGAGCAAGAGACAATCTCCTGGCCTTGCAAATCTACCATTTAAGTCATCTGGTCCCTCCAATCCTTGCGTACGAGTCATCCCCCAGCATCATCTTAATCTCTTCAGTATGAGTCATCCCCCAGCATTATCTTAACCGAACATCTTAGAATATCGAACCGACGCAAACTCAGACGTCCGAAAATTTTGATCAGCTCAGTTCCCTCTTGGCTCTAAGAATAGCGAGCATCCTATCAACCATGGCACCGAAGTCACCTGCAGGAGCCAGTTCCATGTTTGAAGGAATGGGTCTTACGATTGCGACGGCTTCCGCTCAAGGGTCGTCAAGAACGTAGAGCCATTACCTACTGATAAATAAATTGGTCTGTTTCATAGCCAGTAAAAAAAAAACATGTTAAGTCTAGGTGTGTTTGGTTTACCCCCATGAGATTAGAGCAGCATGAAATTGCCAATCCAATCTCGTAAGATTGAAAAACATAAGTAAATGGATGAGTCTATCAATCCCATATTTATAGCTTTGGATACTGATGGGATTTATGCTATTTGAATCTAATCCTTATTTTTCTAAACTTGTCATCCATGCCATCATATCAAATTTTCAATTCAATCTCATTCATGCTACTATACCAAATACGTGATGCTTGTATTTGAAAGACCGCAATCTAGCTACCTGCCGCTCTATGCATTTGCAAAAGAGAGAAAAAAGCTCCATCATCATTGTCAAGAAATAAGAAAAGAAAGGCACATGCCTTTCCTCCTTTTGACCCATACCTTTGAATTCATCGTTTCACCTAAAAGTCTAGAGCGAGGGGATTCGGATCCTCTACTTTGCAAAAGAATCTTTTTTATATCATGGAGACAATATTAACTGGCTTAGATTTAAAGAATAAAGTAAAAGAATCTTTTTTATATCATGGAGACAATATTAACTGGCTTAGATTTAAAGAATAAAGTAAAAGAATCTTTTTTATATCATGAAGATAAATTTTTTAATATTTTATTACTTGCAAAAATAATTTATTATAAGTTATTGTTGTTGCATTGTTGATATAGTGATGTATTTGCAAGGGTGACAAGTTGTATAATATATGTAATGTAAAAAGGGTATTTTATTTTTTATGCACCATAAATACTTCTAATTAATTAATTAATTTTTTTTATGATATATAACAAAACTAATAAATTGATGATAAATCTTTTAAGTTATATGATTTTTTTTTATCAACAAAAATATATTTATATGTAATATATAAATTTAAACATACATTACCACTAGTTTGACCTTCCTAAAATTTGAAAATTACAACTCATCCAATGGAAGTAATTGGCACCTTAATTGATTGTAAAATTTTATCCTTCCATAACTATACCCAGTAATACAAGATTTAAATATTAAATACTCATCTATTGGGTGTGGTTGATGCTTTGATTGGTTGTGAAGAAGATATGGCACTGGTACACCCTCACAAGATGGTGGATCTATTGGAAACATCAATTTTGGATCTTAGATAGACGAATTATTGATATGAAGCGGTTTGGTGAGTGCATCATGAGTTAAAATGAAACTTTAAGATTGTCACTAGAAACTTGACCATACATAAAATGGGAATCAATGGCAATGTACTTTATTCATGAATGAAATACCAAATTTGTGCAAATATATAAGTGGAACAAATATTGTTGCAATAAATGATTGGAGGACTACTGGATTCACCGATAGTTTGAATCCTGTGAATAGGAAAGATCATCGAAGTATACTAATTTCTGTAGATACAGCCGTTGTTTTCATGGTGTAACCTTCCATGCTTGGTCCATCATCTAGACAATTTTGCCACCCTACCTAACTTCAAGATCAGTAATTGTCACATTGTTGATAGAATGAACAACTATTGAAGTAGTTCTAGTACTAGATGATCGCAAATTTGGCACAGCAATCCTCTCTCTTGTAAAAGTTGGTGGCTGAGTAGGTTGGGGAAGCACCATTTGCTCGCTTCGTAGCATCATCACAACGATAGACATAGTTGGCCTCAATTCCACTTTTTCCTGGACACACAACAACGCTACGTTGATGCATTTGAGCGCTTCTTCTGTTGAATATCGACCGTCAAGCAATGGATCCATCAACTCCATTGCTTTGTCTTCATTCCACAATTGCCATGCCTGTCACAATACCATATAGAGTAGTGATGTGATATTAATTCTGAGAGGTAATTATATTTTGACTTCATTTCAAAATACTATTAGCTTACACGGCTTGGAAGGGTCTGCTCATGTTGCTCAAAATGTAAATTGCCATTCCTGTTCCCGCTTAGAATTTCTAGAAGGAGCACTCCAAAGCTATAAACATCAGATTTTACAGAAAATATACCATCCATAGCATACTCTGGAGCCATGTATCCACTGTGCCACATAATAGTAAAGATTAAAATCAAGTCTTGAGATATAACTAAGCATCTGGATTTATGCATATGTAGGTAGAACAATTGATACTACTGTATGATTAAAACAAAAAAAAAAAAAGTCCCTCAAAAATAAAAGACTGAAAGAATAAATTTACTTACTAAGTTCCCACAATTCTTTTTGTATTAATTTGGCTTTCCTCTGCCTTAAAAATCCTTGCCAAGCCAAAGTCTGATATTTTTGGATTCAACTCATTATCTAACAACACGTTGCTAGCTTTGAGGTCCCTGTGCGCGACTTTGAGTAGGGAATCCTCATGAAGATAGAGAAGGCCCTTTGCAATTCCTGAAACTATACGAAGGCGTGTCCTCCAATCCAACTGAGAACGTTTGTTTGGATCTGACAGCAGTATGATTAATAGTGAAATGTCAGTTCTTTATAACTTTAGTTGGTAGAGATTGATCAAAACGTGGCTCACAAGACTTTGTAAGATTCAAGGTTACAAATAGAGTACTTGTCATCCAAGAGCTTGATAGTTAGCATAGTTTGCCAACATATGCATGTTTTCTAACAATTTATTTATGAATTTTCCTATCGATGGATGATTACCTTCTATGGAACTGGAGGAGGCATGCCATAAATTTAAAAATGAAATATTAAGAACTGACCAAATAGAACGGCATCAAGGCTTTTGTTGGGTAGATATTCATAGATCAGCAGCTTTTCTTCTTTCTCGACACAGTAACCAAGTGTCCTAACAAGATTCCTATGTTGAAGTTTTGCAATTAGTTGCACCTCATTCTTGAACTCATCAGTACCTTGTTTGGAATTTGCTGACAGCCTCTTGACTGCGATTTCTTTTCCATCTTTCAATATACCCTGAGAAATTATCCATCAATAATCCTCTCACAAAAATGTGTGGAAACTTGCCTCAGGTTGGGGGAAAAAAAAGTCCCAATACCTTGTAAACCGGACCAAATCCACCTTGTCCAAGTTTATTTGCATCAGAAAAGTTATTTGTAGCTGCTTGTATGATAGCCAGCTCTATAGATGGTAAGTCTGGGACAGCCAGCTCCATAGATGGTAAGTTTGTGCCAGGTGGAGCCATGAAATTATCTAGCTTAGCTTTTCTCTTATCTGAAAGAATAGAAAACATGGACGAATATAATTATACATTTTCTAACAGAAACTTAGTCAATATCAGGAGCATCAACAACTGCTTACTGCTTCTCCTTCTCAGTCGCCATGTAAAGAAGAGTATAAGAACCAAGAGAACCGCGAAAGAAGTTGCAGCACTGACAGCAACAACCTTAGACTTTGATGATTTCCCTGTTCAAACATAAGTTTTTACATGAATTGAATCACCAATCGTTCCAACCATCCAATACTTTATTGTCAAAATTTGGAAAACAAACTAATAGTAAAAATAAGCCGCTAGTGCAGAGAATAGAGATGATATTATAGCTAAAGAAAGTTAAAATAAATCAACTTAGACAATGAAAACATTTCAGAACAATTGCATCAAGAATTGAATTGGATGCATTAGTATCGAAATTTCGGTGCATTTTTTGCACGCGAGAAGTGCAGGTTTAATCAACTAAAAGACTCACCTCCTTGCCCAGTAGGTGCTGCTGGCTGAGTCCCAGGCGTCCTGGATGGTGTCGCTGATACATCAAAGAAAGGAGAGGCTTCATACCTGATCATGCAGCTACCCGACAGGTATCGCCACCCTTTTCTCTGCGCGCACTTATAGGCGACAAATTTCATCCCTCTCTCCAAGCAGCTACTGCAGTTCCCACTGCTAAGATCATTAGTGCACTGCACAAGAACGTAGCGGGACTCTGAGCTGTTTGCTGCAAACATTGGCGATCTATTCGCTGCCAGCCCTGCAAGTCCTGAAGCCATTGCAACTGTGGTATTATAGACATCCTCAGAGACCTTCTCCAGATTGCAGAAATATTTCTCATGATCGTCCACAACACCGAAGAAGCTCTCGTTCGAGTATCTTACGAGGCACTTCTCTTTCCATATGATTCCATCCGTTCTATTGGCACAGTCATCTGCTATGACTCTAGCTGCTGTATGAAGGCAGCCCCTGCAGTCGTCGCCAGGTATGTCTCCCCTACAGAGAGCTAGGCCGTATAACTGACCCGGAATCTTTCCCGTAGTGGTGTTGTAGAAGCCAGTGGGAACGGCTTTGGATTCCAGATCATCAAGGAGGCTGTTCAGATTTGCCCGCGCGGTTCCAAGACCATTAGGAGGGAAATTGTTATGGGAGCAATCGACCCGAGTGATCTCCGTGTACGTTGTATTTAGGTTCCGGAGGAAGGGAGTGGCTTCGTACCTTATCCAGCAACTCGGTGCCAGATATCGCCACCCGTTCCACATGGTGCAACAAGTCTTGATGACTGCCAGGATGTTTCTCAAGCATTTGCCACAGTCATCACTGCTCAAATCTAAGGTGCACTGCGCCATTGCATACATGCCATCATCAGCCGAAGCGTTTGATGCGAACATCAGAGACCGGTTTTTGGGAGCCTGCTGCACGAGGCTGGACACCATCTCGAAGGGTTTCGACGAGCTGTTTTCCTCATCAAGGTTGGACATGTCGATGCCTTTGGTATCGGGAATTCCGAAGAAGTTGCGGTCGGAGTAGCGCAGCTGGCAGTAGTCATACCAGATGATGCCTTGCCGGGAGTCAGAGCAGCTCTGCGTGATGTTGGTGGTTGCAGCCCGGATGCAGCTCTGGCAGTCCCCGAGGGCAAGATCGCCTTCGCAAAGGTAGAGTCCGTAGACGACGTCAGAGCCAGCCCCAGCAGTGGCATTCTCAAATAAGGATGATGAGGAGTTGGAGTTGAAGGAGGAGAAGAGCTTATTGAGATTTGTTGCGAATGTGCTGTTTGAAAGGTATGATAGGCCAGTACAATAGGATTTGATCGGTTCGAAGGCCAAGGTGTCGGCAGTGGTGCCGGGAGAATTCGAGAAGAGAATGTATGAGATCAAGAAGAGGAAGGTCAGGGATCTTTCTGCTCGAAATTGCTGAAGCATCATGGCTTCAACATAACTACCAACATACTTGGGACAATAATATAGCACGAGTGACGGTAACAACCCTCCTTCAGAACCAGGCGCTGCGCGGTAACTCTGGCCTGCTTGTTCATCTCTTAAATCCAAGCTTAGGAATAAGTTTTAGTAGTTCTTGGACTGAGTAAAAAGAGCTCCATGTGCAAGACCTAGTCGGTCAACAAGTCGTTTGCGCTGAACCGTTTGGTTGGCCACAGAATAGCCTGTGACGTGACCGTAATGGTCCTATTTAATAAGACCCGTGCACGAAGGGATTTCCTCCAGCTAGCGCTTTCACACTTGCAGCCTCCAACCGTCACCATCATCACTGTTTTGAAGTAAAGTCTCAAAATGATAAGTATTTTTAAATGCAGCGATTTAGTATTTAGGGTGCTTTCCTGCTTCCCATTCGTTCTCCTGATGTCAGATACGGGACCTCCCGTCACAGGTTCAATGATGTGACGCTAACGATAGAAATAAAAAGAAGAAAATAAAGGTAAAGGTGAAGGTAATGAAAATCCTGTGACCTTAATTTGATTGGATTAAATAAAACAAAAATAAAACCTCATAAATTTTTTAATTAAAATACATTAAAAAATTATAAAAAAAATTAGAATCTCTTAATTTTCATCAATTACTCAATGATTTATAATCCTATAAATTTTTTAATTTAAATATATTTAAAAATTATAAAAGAAGAAGTGAGAATCTCATGATTTCCATCGATCACTAAATGATTTATAACCCCATAAATCCTTCAATTTGGATACATTCAAAAATTACAAAAAAAAAAATCTAAATCTCTTGATTTCCATCAATCACTCAAGGACTTATAACCCCATAAAGCCTTCAATTTAGATACATTCAAAAATTACAAAAAAAAAAAATTAGAATCTCTTGATTGATTTCCATCAATCACTCAATAATTTATAACCCAAAAATCCTTCAATTTGAATACATTCAAAAATTGAAAAAAAAAAAATCAGAATATCTTGATTTCCGTCGATCACTCAATGAGTTATCCAATCAACCTTTGATTATAATCTTTATAATTTACCTTATTAGTACGTGATTACACTCCTTCATAATTCACTAAATTAAAATTTAGAATCCCTAGATTGCTGCCTATTATATTTAAGAAAATATCACAAATCGAAATCCTTTGATTATCATTGATCAATTTATGATTTGCTTCATCAGCCTTTGATTGCAATCTTTCATGATTCACTTAATCAGAATTCCCGCCTACACCCTCTCTTTAAATTGATGTTAAGCAAAGGAAAGCATCAACTTGGAAAGAAAGTAATGATGACGGTTGCGAGCCATAGCTTTGATGAAGAGATCGGCTAACTGTTCATAAGATGAAACTTTAGCGAGGGAAACCACACGACTCTAAACTAAATCTCAAATGTAATGACAATCCATCTCAGTATGCTTAGTGCACTCATAAAAGACTGGATTAGCAACAATTTGAATAGCACTATAATTAGAGGATACGAAGTAGTAATTTGTATGCCAAGTTTAGTGAGGAGACGATGAAGCCAAACAATCTCTGAACATACAACGGATATGGATTTATATTCAGCCTCTATGGAATATTTGGAGATACGATTTTGCTTCTTGCATTTCTATAAAACCAATGATGCACCTAAAATTATGCACCATCTAATAGTGGATCACCAAGAGTCAATGTGGCTTTATTTCATGTGATCACATCAACGGTGACTTGGTGAGCAACTTTTTTCTTTTTAAGTAAATTTAAATATCATCGGAGATCGATTGGAACAACCTCAAAATCATAATATAATAATCTAACATAACATCTCCCTAGCTCTGGAGACTAATCTATCTATACTCCCTAAGGTCTAAAGCCTAAGCTTTGATACCACCCTATATTGCGACTCTCAATCTAGAGCTCGATTCAAGAATAATCACGACATGGCCATATATTTTTAAAGCGAACCCTAAGAGCACACATGATTTACTAAACCTCAAGATATACAATATAACGATAATTCTGATAATAACAGTGAAAGCTAAATCTCATATATCTCAAAATGTTGTCACAAAATCGACATGCTAGTATATAAGAGTTTAAATGTCATCCTCTAAGTACATACCAAATATCTATATCAATATCAGATGATACAGGAAACTAAACACTAAATTTCACTCCTCGTGCTCCACACCCATATATTTTAAATTACCATTATACCCCTTTATCTCAATGGTTGTTAACCTATGTTTAACTATGTTTACTTAAGATTTAATTATTAGATAATTACTATCTAACCATTCTCTTTTCATCAACAAAATACTAAAATACCCCTATCAACTCACTTATAATTACTATATTTACCTAAACTTAACCAAGGTACTGATACTCTTTATTCTTTAATCTAATTTCAAATCTTTTACTGCACATTAACAAATTCTTCATTAAGCAAGTCATCATGATGTTCTACAAATAGTCTATAACCTTGCATCGAAGCTGGGTGGAATATTCTATATGATATTATAGTTGGGATATTTTTGATGTGTTTTTGAGCATGGTGATGGTTTCTTCGAGCTGTGACTTATAATTCATTTGGATCATAAAAATGGAACTCTATGCTGGAATTTAGAGTCATTGGTTCTGATTCATTCCTATTCTAATTATTTGTTTGGATAGAATTAAAATCAGATTGCAATTCCATTGAAGATGAGAATCATCTTTTAGGATGAATTAAGAATCTAAACTTTTTTTTAAGATTACGGTTTTCATTCTAATCATAATCATATTAATTTTTATTTTGTTGCTCGCCCCTTCCTACAACACAATATCAGATACTCTCAAAACAATTCTTCTTGCCTAAATATATGCCGTAATCTAAGGGTCTCCTATTTTCTATTCTTCAATGTTCAAGGACGCTTGGAAGAAGGAAGAGTTAAGAAGACACACCACGACGCTTATCTTCTTTTTAACATTGACTAAAGAAAAATCTTCTATTCTAGATAGATAATGCTTGTCTTATTACCAAGAAATAAAATTAATCAATAGACAAACATGATCTTCTCATTATAAAATTAAATTCCAAGAAATTACATTTTTATTCGTTTTGGTGAAGCAATAAATTAGTTGAAAGCTAGTTTTTGTACAAGATTATACTTAAACTATCTGTCTAAAGTTGAACTTAATTCTATTTTATTTATATAATTATAATATAGATGTTATTAGATTATGGTTTTATAGTCTACCTTATTTATTAATTTTTTAATTTTTTTATTTATAAAATAAAGATTAAATAGACTATATATACCAAAAATTTTAAAAACAATAAAATTTTGAAGTTTTTGGCTTAGGAACAAAATTGAAAAATCTAGACTGATTTTCATTTCAAAGTTTGGATAAACTAAATAATAATAATAGGAATCAATCTAATTCCAATTCCGATTCTCATATGAACTAACAAATGGAGAGAATGAAAATTCTGATTTTGAATTCAACGGAATCTAATTTCGATTCTAACGGTGAACTTATAATAGTCCCTAAGTGTTATTCTAGAATTTCCTATAACTGGTTGTACCCATGTGCAAATATCTAAACCATGTGGTTATTGTATCTTTTAGCAAGTGGATCTTGTTGGCCGAGACTTCTCCTGCAATATTACTAATTACTCTTATTAAAGTTTTTGTATCATGGTTGGTCCAATCATAAAGATTATTAAGAAACTCAACCATGCAGGTGAGGCATATATCGCAGCTATATATCCCAAATATGGATGTTTATTGTTGCGATATCCAGTCAGCCATAAGGTTAAAAAGCTTAATAGTTTTGATATATCTCCAAAGGTCAAGCAGCAAGAAAATATATCTGGTGTGGATGATTTAAACTATAGTTTAGTATTCGACAAGATGGAAGAATAGTTAATTTTAAAGTTACTCCAAAGATCAAATAGTTAAAAGATGCTATATGTGATGTGACACCAATTGCAACTTTGACTGAGCTAGAAACATGGAAATTGGCATCATGCTTTATTTTAGCAAAAATACACAAATATCGAAGTAAAAAAAAAAAAAAAGTGCTGGGTAGGTACTAAAATGCAACAAAATACAAATACATGATTATAAGTGTGAAGAAGCAGTCATGCTGGTTCGTAAGTGCAAGCACTACATCAAGTAATAATTTAGAAAGATGACTGCTAGATATTCGTTGGTATCTGTTAAGATGTTCAATAGGATCTCAGTTTGATAATGATGAAGTTGATACTAAGAGGAAATGTTGAAATTATCATTGGCTTCGGCACCCACTGAAGGGGATGAGTGGATGTGGAGCTGCTTGATGAGGAGTTTGTAGCACAGACTTTACAATGAAGAAGCGTGTTGGTGGCTTATTGCGAGTCCTTGTTTAGCTAGAATTATTTTCTTATTAATTATTTACTCCATTGTTTTTCTAGTTTGTTATCTCCATGCTATCTAAGTGAAGATAAGCACTTTGTCTTTGTGAGATAATTAGAGCAAAGAGATTTTACGTAAACAGTCGGCTTGGAGCGAGACTTTGCAAGGGGGTTCTTGGAGTGGAAACCAATTTTTTTTTTGTCCAACTCATATATATTTTATTGTAATAAAATTTATTTACTTTCTCCTTTCAAATTGATTCTTTATAATTTTATTTCTGTCACAATCTTTTTTTATATTTTATTAGTGCATGTTTGTGATGATCTTATTTTGGCTGTACTTATTTTATGTTTTTCTCTCTTTTCATTGCCATTCTATATTCATCTATTGGGATAGAATTTTTTTCATCTTTGACTTAAAAAAAAAAACAATCATCATTTTTGTTCCATTTAGAACATGTTTTATGGGGATTGAAAAAAATAAAAAATAACATCCTAACTTCAAGCAGCCCTTGCCGTGTTTTGGCCGTTTAGACTAATTGATCTGTATGGTTACCAGCATTATTAGGACAATAGTTGGCACTTGTGGTGGTGACAACTCTTCTTCACAATCAACCACTCAGCAAGCAGAATAAAAGTCATCCATGTTTTCCAAAACTAATTCAACAGCAAAATAGAACACGTCTCCCTGAGATCCATCCCACAATGCACGGTAACTCTGACCTGCGTGGATCATCTCTCAAATCCTAGTTTAGGAACGAATGGACATTGGATAACAACGGGACGAAAAGAAGACAAACAGAAGAGCGATACGGGACGAAGAAACAAGGCAAATAGAAGACATTTTCCATCCCCGATTGGTCAGCATGTCCTTTGTGCTGATGTACCTGTTTAGCAGCAGAATAGCCTGTGACGTGACCGCAATGGGCCCTTTTAACGTGACCCATGCATCAAAGAATTTCCTCGAGGTAGGCCAGGTTTGGATTGCTAAATCCAAACCAGTCTAACGTCTCTGGCAGATAAGAGAAAAAAATTGTATGACCAAATCCAACCCAGTCCAACGTTTGACAGGTAAGAGAAGAAAATTGTATGCCACAGATCCTATCAAAATATTAGTTTGATATGTCTAAAAAAACTGAATTATCAAATCCAAGAAAAGACTTGAGATTGGAAAGATGATGGAATTGGATATCTAATTCAACCCTATTTCAATCCAGCATAATTCTAAATACACCGTAATGTTTTCTTGAATTACTTGTGAGATATTGAGTTGTTTTTATAAATGCTTGAAGGAGTCAAGGTTAGAGTTAAACTCTTGGATCGAAGAGCTCTAATGAGTATGATCCCTGGTAATGTGGGAATCATATATAAATCTTCCTTAAATAGATCAGTTATTCTTTGTCAAGCAAGTTTTGTACGTGATAAGTAGAGTTTTAACCAAAAATAGGATAGTTTGGTGGTTCAGAAGGAGACCTTTCTTAACAAAATTCATGTGGTAATTGTTCACTCTTTATTGGCCTTTAATTTCACAACATATTGTTGTAAAATAGGCTAGCCAAATCGGATCATATCTTGAACCACAAAATAAGCAATGATCTAAGCCGTTTGAAGGATATTATGCAAAAATAATCACACTATTGTCACTTTTTATATGATGACCTTTTAATTTTATAGAAAAAATTTCTCTACCTTCATCTCACAAAAATGTCTTATTACCTCGGGCATCTAAGAACATGAGCAGAACACAGAAACAGTAGGATGGCTGGAACTTTATAATGGTTCTTCCCCTCGAAATTTATTCTGGTTGTGAATTTTCACCTAGTACTTTTATGGGAAGCGAATAGGCGCGCAATATTGACGCAACTTTGACGCTTCATGGGCCAAGAGGAGGTCGATGAACACAAGAAGCAGTCATGCTGTTTCGTAAGTGCAAGCACTACATCAAGTAATAATTTAGGAAGATGACTGCTAGATATTCGTTGGTGTCAGTTAAGATGTTCAATAGGATCTCAGTTTGATAATGATGAAGTTGATACTGAGAGGAAATGTTGAAATTATCGTTGGCTTCGGCACCCACCGAAGGGGATGAGTGGATATGGAGCTGCTTGATGAGGAGTTTGTAGCACAGACTTTACAATGAAGAAGCGTGTTGGTGGCTTATCGCGAGTCCTTGTTTAGCTAGAATTATTTTCTTATAATTATTTACTCCATTGTTTTTCTTGTTTGTTATCTCTATGTTATCTAAGTGAAGATAAGCACTTTGTCTTTAGTGAGATAATTAGAGCAAAGAGATTTTAAATAAACAACCGACTTGGAGCGAGACTTTGTAAGGGGTTCTTGGAATGGAAACCAAATTGTTTTTCTGTCCAACTCATATATATTTTATTATAATAAATTTTATTTACTTTCTCCTTTCAAATTGATTCTTTATAATTTTATTTCCATCACAAATTTTTTTAATATTTTATTAGTGCTTATTTGTGATGATCTTATTTTGACTGTACTTATTTTATTTTTTTTTTCTTTTTATTCCCGTTTTGTCTTTATCTATTGGGATAAAAAAAAATTTATTTCCAGCTTTATAAAAAAAAAAAATTCTTCATTTTCGTTCCATTTAGAATGTGTTTCGTGGAAATTGAAAAAAATAAAAAAAATTATTATCCCTAACTTCAAATAGCTCTTGCCATGTATTGGCCGTTCAGACTAATTGATCTGTATGGTTACCAGCATTATTAGGACAATGGTTGGCACAAGTGGTGGTGACAACTCTTCTTCACAATCAACCACTCAGCAAGCAGAATAAAAGTCATCCATGCTTTCCAAAACTAATTCAACAGCGAAATAGAACACGTCTCCCTGAGATCCATCCCACAATGCACGGTAACTCTGGCCTGCTTGGATCATCTCTCAAATCCTAGCTTAGTAACGAATGGACATTGGATAACAACGGGACGAAAAGAAGACAAACAGAAGAGCGATACGGGACGGAAAAACAAGGCAAATAGAAGAGATTTTCCATCCCCGATTGGTCAGCAAGTCCTTTGTGCTGATGTACCTGTTTAGCAGCAGAATAGCCTGTGACGTGACCGCAATGGGCCCTTTTAACGTGAGCCATGCATCAAAGAATTTCCTCGATGTGGGAATCATATATAAATCTTCCTTAAATAGATCAGTTATTCTTTGTCGAGCAAGTTTTGTACGTGATAAGTAGAGTTTTAACCAAAAATAGGATAGTTTGATGGTCTAGAAGGAGACCTTTCTTAACACAAAGTTCAAGCGGTAATTGTTCACTACCTTTATTAAGGCCTTTAATTTCATAACATATTGTTGTAAAATAGGTTAGCCAAATCGAACTATATCTTGAACCACAAAATAAGCAATGATCTAAGCCATTTGAAGGATATTATGCAAAAATAATCACACTATTGTCACTTTTTATATGATGACCTTTTAATTTTATAGAAAAAAATTCTCTACCTTCATCTCGCAAAAATGTCTTATTACCTCGGGCATCTAAGAACATGAGCAGAAGACAGAAACAGTAGGATGGCTGGAACTTTATACCACTCTTATTATTCAGACGGAATGGTTCTTCTCCTCGAAATTTATTCTGGTTGTGAATTTTCACCTAGTACTTTTATGGGAAGCGAATAGGAGCGCAATATTGACGCAACTTTGACGCTTCATGGGCCAAGAGCAGGTCGATGAAAACTTGACTTCTAAATTGTTCGCTTTCATGGTGGTATCTATTTTCAGTTCAAAATCTCGAGCTTCCTAATAGGAAATTCGTGGATTTACATAAGACTACTAGCTAAGAATGTTAGGTGGGGAGTTGACGCTTCAAGAAAACTGAAATCTTGCTAGACTGGAAAAAGATTCCGAGTCATGTGTTGTTTGGCATTATTTTGGAGGAATAATTCAAATATGAGCATTTGTCTTGTCTATTCCTTTCTTTGTCAGCCATTTTGTATGGATTTGTTTTGTCGTTTATAGATGAGATTGATGATTATAATTTTTTTTAAAATGTTGTTTGATTGGAAGGAAAGTAAGAATGAAAAAGTTTTTCAATTTAACTTTTCTAGATTTGATTAATAAAGGCAAAGAAAATGATTGATGGGTTCATGCTTTTTTTTTATTTATTTTTTTTCATGCTCTGCCACAAAAAGTTTTCCCATGAGCGTTGCATTATTTTACATGTTTTCATTCCACCGAAAAAAATTTTAGCATCAAAAGTTTAAAATTATTCCTATTATATTTATATTATTTTATTATAATATATATAATATAATATATTAAATTATACCATATATTATAATATATAAATAGACATTATATTATAATACTATATATATAATATAGTATAATAATATAATATAATATAATATATTAATTCTCATACAATCTTCATTCTAAGTTATTATAGTCAAATTAATATTTTTGCATATAAAATTATCCTCAATTAAATACAGAATAAATAAAAAAAAATTTACAACTATTTTTTAATACTAATTTTCTATTAATCAAATATGATAAAATTTATTTTTTCTATAATTTTTTATTAAAAAAATTTTTAAAAAAAATTTTAATCAAAATTTTTACATAGAGAAAAAAAATCAAACAAGCACTAAGAGTAGCTTTTTTTTTTCTCACCTAAGTATTATTAAAAAAGAAAAACCTCTTGGACTTATTTCCCACTTCCGTATTAAAATGTTCAAGAAGCAACCAAGGCTTTCTATTGCTTAGCTAAGCAACCCAAAAGGGAAGTGAATTGGATTCTTTGAAAATTTTCAGCAAGTATGTGCAATATTTCGAAACAATGAAATCTGTATAAGAATGAAGTGATGATTGGAAGAGCAAACAACACCAAAAATAATAAGCACATATAAACACAGATATTTATAGTGGTTCGGTGCCAATCCTTGCACCTACGTCCACTTCTCAAGAATCACTTGAGAATTTTCTTCACTAATCGTTCCACAAATGATTACAAAATTAGTTAACCCAGCTAGCTTCTTATTTTTCAGGCATAAGAGAGCCTTATCCTAGCTATCCCAGCCAACTTCTTGTTTATCAGGCACAAAGGAGCCTTACAAGTCACCAATTTTGGGTTTGGCACACTTTACACAACTCAAATAGCATACAAATAGACAAAGTTGCAAAATAGACAGCTCCTTAATGAATAAATAGAACAGTAATAGCATTTTACAGGTTTCTAAAGGTCTCCTCCTTAAATGAGTTTCTCCATCTTAAATGTTGGGGTTATGAGCACTTAAAAAAGCTTCTTGAGTAGTTGGATGGAGCCTTGAATGAGCTTTAATAGCCTTCCAAGCTTTGCTGTACCGTTGCTCTTCAAATGGAAGAAGATTGAATTTTCTCTTAATTTATCTCTCTTTTTCCCACTTTTGATCCTTCAAAAACACTCCAAAAATCTTGCTAATCCATTCCATTTACTTGTATTTATAGACTATTGAGGAATTGGAATATTAAACTAGCTGTTTCTAACCGTTTAGAATGTCAGAACTAGCTGTTACTGCGCTTACCTAGTAGTTAGTCCGCATGGTAGTCGACTACTCTACGATTTCTCACCGTCTAGGCCATAGTAGTCGACTACCTTGTCGACTAACACAAAAATTTTCACTGTCCAGGCCACACTAGTCGACTGCCTAGTCGACTAACTTGAAAATGTTCACTTTCTATGTTACAGTAATCAACTACCTAGTCGGCTAACTCACTCCAGACTTTTGTAAAATCTTTTGAGGCACAGTTTTGACTTGTTAGCTGGCATGTGAGTCGGTTAATGGCTTCAAACTCTCTATTTTCTCCATTTTAAACACCAGTAGCTGGCATGAGAGTTGACTAATGGCTTCGAAACTTGAAAACTCAATCCAAGGCCAAAAGAACTTATTGTATTGATGAAAATAGGTGTCCTAGCTCTCATGTCTTGAACTTTCTTCATTGAATAACTTTCCAAACACCTGGATTTCACTCAATTGAAGCTTGAAACATTCTTCTTTAATCTTGTTCCTCTATAAAAAAATTTTTCTTGAACCATAACCTTCTTTAGGAGCTTGATCCCATTTTTTTCATCTTGATGACTAATGTATGCCTGCATAGCATTGTGGTTCTACACCAAACTCATTAGTATCCTACTTAATTGTTTTGTAATTATCAAAGTAATTATCAAAATCAATATGAAGTCAACAATCTCTTTCTTTTTTATGATGGCAAAATCATTAAGTATTAAATTGAAATAATAATTTTAACAAGTTAAAGCAGTATAATAAGGCAGAGATAATTTAGCTTATGTTAGAAAAGGAATTAAAAATTAGTTTCATATATAGGTTTATCCATAAATTTTCACCTACTGCTCTTATGGGAAGAGGTTAGGTACGCAATACTGACGCAACTCTTGACGCTTGCAAGAGTTGCTCTTGGACGTTTCAAAAAAGGCCTGTGAATGTGAAAACATGTGGAGGAAAAAACGAAGAAAAGTCGCTCTCATTGTGGTATCGTTCAAAGACTCATTCTTCCCACTGAGAAATTTGTGGATGTACCTAAAGCTCCCGTCTAAGAATATTAAGTGGGGAACTGACCCTTTTAGAAAATTGAAACCTTGTTACACTCGATCAAGATTCCAGCTCATGTGATGTTTGGCATTATCTTCGAGGAAATGTGGACATTTTCCTTGTATATTCCTTTCTTTGTTAGTTATTTTGTATGGACTGCCTTGTCGTTCATACATGAGATAGATGCTGATATTTTTTTTTAAGAGCAACGCTTCGTTTTTTCACCAAAGAAAAAAGAAAATTAGAACACCCTCTGCTCTGGGACCCAGCTTCCCACCTTCGCATTAAATTGTTCGTCAAACAAGAAAGGGCTTTGAAACGCACTAGCAAATTAAAGAAATTAAGGCAATACCAAAAATCTATAGTAACATAATATGTCGATTGAAGTGTGTCACACGCAAAGAACTATTTGGGATGAGTCCGGTTAGATTTTTATTGTACTTTTATTTTTAAAAATTGAAAATAAATAAGATTTTTAAGAATGATTTGTTATGCTTCAAATATTTTTAAATATCAGTCAATTAATTCAAGGATCTGAAAAAATAAATCTTTTACTCATAAAAATAAAAAATTATCAGGAGAATATAACCTTCATCATTCGGAACGGCCTTTCTAAGTGTCCATAGGTTTGTTTCCAAGGAAATATTTAACATAGCTGTTGTAATTGGACATGATTTTCAAACAGCACTCGTGCATCACATCCAGGTTGATTTAGGATTCAATATGTTTGACCGTTTCCATCGGAATATTAACATGGCTGTTGTAATTGGACATGATTGTTAAACGGGGCGTCCATGCAGGTTGATTTAGGACTCAATATATTTGACTGAAAACAAATCTTTATTACAATTATAATGGCGTACTTTGTCTTCCGCGTGCGGTTTGTGATTTGGTTCCATTAAAAAAAATAAGAAGACCAGCAATTAAAGAACAGATGGTCTATATTTTTATGAATATTTTTTTCGAAAAATCCATTCATGTCATGAATATTCGTTTCACGCTCTGATTCTTTTTAAAAGAAAAGGGATGGCGAGCTAAGTTACCGTTCATTAATATATTAGATAAAATTCAACGAACGCAAGAGTCTTGCATCAGGTTGACAGCAAAAGAATAGAGAAATACAAGACCGGTGAAAAGAAAAATATAAGGTGAGAAACCGCAGCCTTAAGAGCAGATATGTCAAAATTTAAAGTTAGAATAAAATAGATGGAATCAGTTTGGTTGGCCATTACAAATATATTAATATAATTATGATATAAAAGAATCACGTTGCATCTGTTGACTGCCAAGCCCAGAGTAATTTTATCTATTATTTATTTAAAATTTATTTAATTGATAATATATCAAATAAATTGTATTAATTCATATTTAGTAAATTTAACATGTTATTTGTTTATCAAACAAATTATGTGTGTTATATCGCGTTATTTATTTAATAATTATATCTTATTTATATTTAAATTTTTGATATAATTAATTAATTATATTTTGTTTATGATTTATATGATGTTATATTTTAACTCTAAGACGACATAAATATAATATGAAAATAATAGAATACCAATCTTATTTAGACCAGTTGAAAAAATTTAAAGACTTCTTTTATTACTATCATTCCAGGACAACCTTTAATTTCTTCTCCCGCTAGTCCATCCACGTCACGATCTAACCAATCACCACCAAGCCTCAAAGGGCTCGTTTGGTTCACAGAAGTAACTTACAGATAAAAATAGAATATCTGAAAATTAGATTCTCAGGCATAGAATGTCTGAACTATCATGTTTGGTTAACCATGGTAAACAGACATTTTCTTCAGAAAGAATGAAGCTATTATGTTTGGTTAAACAGTTTCTTTCCCAGAAAAATAGTGCAGAATATCAATTATATCCTTTAGTTCTTAAACTTTTTTTTGTCATCTATTTTTTTTAACTTATATATGGGTTATTAAAAATAGTCAAGAAATCAAAATACCAAAATTCTAAATCAAGACAAAAATTTTTAGATCAAGTTGACACCCTATAAATTTAAAGCGAAGCGTTTTTTTTTTTTTCCTTCTCTCGCCCGCTGATTTGAAAAAAATAAGGTATACGACGAAAAAAAATGGTATAATGGGAAGAAAAAGAAAAGACGCTATGGTGAAAAAGTAAATTTCACGGTAATGATAGTGATAAGATTTTATTTCTTATATAGAAATTCAAATCATATAAAAATAAAATATTTTTATGAATGAATTCTAAAAAAATAAATTAAATATTTTTATTTATAAAAAATAAAATTTTACGATCCTTTTTATTGCGAACTAAACGACCTAAAAAAAAAAAAAAAAGAGACAAAAAAGATGAGAAACAGATGGAAGAATGGCTCTGCTTGTCCGAAGAATATTTTTGCCGTCCACCATTTCGCTTCTCTGAGAACCATAATTTCGCTATCCGATTCTTCTGACAGCTGATTAGCGATTCTAAATTCTGAGTTCTCTAACGTCAGTCCACCTTATTTTTGACGCTCGGTCCACATTCCCTGGCCTTATACGCACTATCTTCCATTTATCCAAGCAAGGAAGTCCAGAGGCGTGCAATTTTTCTCCCGGAACCTCGCCTACCATCCGTGGTCTCGGCATGCAGTTTCTTTCAGGAACCCCACCGAAAACACTAGCCATAAACTCCTTAGCCATAAACACTAGATCTTCTTAATGTATAATTGAAATTAAATTCATGCCAGTTCAGGTCCATACCTACTCTTAGTTAAATTTTAATATTTTTGTTAAACTAAAAATCCTAATTTAATTACAAATCCAAACAAATTGAATCTAAAATATCACGGTCAGTGCATGATTAATCTTAAAAGGATCCATATTACAGTATACCATAATTATATAGGTTATGAAATAGGTTAATGCACATATCATTTGTAATAAAGGTTTGGCGAAAGTATTTTTTTTATTTTTTATTTTTTAGAAACTAAGCTTCAATTTTATCCATTGAAAACCTTTCATTCAATGCTTATACCCTCTTATATCATCCTTATACTCTTAGGCTTCCTTTTATTTACGATACCATTAGCATGCAATTTAAAAATATGTCAAAAAGTCTTGATAATAAATCAAGACTCCGTTCAAAAGCTTGAATGACAAGATGTTATTGAAAGTGCTTGAGTCTTGTATAAAAGCTCAGTATTAGCTTAATGTATAGCTATTGTAAAATTAAATATAAATTAAACATATGTTAGTATGAATCCTCACATTTTCTTAAGAAAATCCTTAAAACCTTCAATTTGTCTTCTAACTTGCTAACAAAGCTTAAAGATGGACCTTTAGTAGGTTAGTCAAGCAAAAGCACATCATTAAGCATCACCAACCTTCTCAAAATGATAATAATCTTCCTTTCTAGACTAATGATCTTGTATCTGTCTTGTCTAGCAAAAAATTTCAATTACTAGTGACTTATTTATCAATGGTAGCCCTTGATATTGTATGCGAAAACGTTTGATTTTACATGTTATGCCTCAAACCCATTACCTAAGCTAGGCTCATAACACGACTGCAAAATCCCAAAGATATAACCCAAGAAAGTATGCAAGACTTTCAATTCTGAACCACTAATAATATGAGCAAATATAATTAAAAATATTTTATTAATAACTTATCAATCCAAAATACAGGATTTAGATACATCCTGTATTACATACAAAGGTTGGTTATACTCTTACCAAAATTTTCAAACATAAACCCTGAAGCTAGACATCTTGCAACTCTGAAAATAATAATAATAATATTGTGAGCTAACAATCAGTAACAAAACTCCTTCCACTCATACTAATATCAATTAAGTATGCACATATATCAATTATAAACATAAATAGGAGAAATTAACAAAAATCCTCATGCCAATTAATTCAAATGGCAGTCATTAAGTGATATAGATATATAAATTCAATCATTTAGCATGTTCATAATCATAACTAAAAAAATATCTCATGATAAAATAATAAAGCCACACATGTTAAATTTATAATCTAAGTAGCCACGCCAATCTATAGTAAGATTATATGCATGATATATATATATATATATATATATATATATATATATATATATATATATATCAAATTTCATATTCTCGATACATATTAGCTTCAGGCTTAACATTTATCTTTACATGTTGGATCCAATACTTTAGTATTTAAATTAGTCACGACCACTCTAAACAATAATTAGCACCACACTAGGCGATGCCATACTGGGCAGTAATTCATGCCATACTAGGCAATACCATATCAGGCTCATGTGACAAGTCTAAATACCTTCTGTTTTTCTTAATATATATATCATATTTATTTAATTAACTTATTATGTTTTGACAATAGACTAGCTACGACCACACTTCCATCAATAGCCAGCTATGAAAAGAAGAAGAAAGAGGTGCCATACTTCTACCAGTGGCCTGCTACAAAGAGAGACGTCACAGTTCCATCAGTGATTGGCTACAAAGAGATGTCATATACTTACCCATGAATAGGCATCACATGGCTGGTTCAATTACATCCGTCCCACTTTATGTTTTTTTATAATTTATTAATTAATGACATGCATGCTTTATAAAATTAAATTTCATAATCGTATCCCATAAGTATTCATAATAATATGGGTTATTATGCAATAATTCATAGTATACATATATATATTACATTAAAATCATGCAAGTAGTTATGTTTGAAATTTTTTATCTCAAATGCTAATTCAAAATCTACAACCTCACGTACCACCGCAAACCTCTAGCATGAATTTGAAGCACCGATCCGGGCTACCAAACCAAATAATCACTAATGATATCAGCTACAACCATTGCCATAAATAGTTTAATCCTCAATTCCATTAATCAATCACTGAAATTACATTGAATGCCCCTCTTGGCCAACCAACATGTGGAAGCTTATATGGTCTAATTAAGGCTTTTCATAAATCCAACCTCTTATACTCAAATTACCTGGATCATCAACTAGTTAAATGGGGTTAACACTGACTCAATCAAATAAATCTCCTGGGTCCCAGGTTTATGCTTTTAACTAAATGGGTTGAGCTTAACTACAATGATGCTGCTAATGAAGGTCCAATTAAATAGGTCCAATTGCATTGACTTAAGCCCATTGACATAAGCCCAACCATTAGGATTTCATTACTTAACTAGCGCAACTCAACTTGGGCCTGATATTATATGGTTCTTCAGCTAATAGCCCACCTAATTTTATCACCAATTATATCTTTCTGGGTCAAGGCTAACTGGGCTTGGACTTGACCCTACCGGTCAAGGCTCATAGTCCTTAATAGCCTAAGCCTGGCTCAGTCTAGGCTAGCTTAAGCCCAAACTGATGAACCATTAGCTGAACTGGGCCACATCCACCCGGCTAGGATCAGATCCAGAGCCCATTTGGCTTAACCGGATCAAATCGGGTCTCCACAACCCGAACCCGGCTAGCCCTCGCCCGAGACAAGAAGGCTGGAAGCCCTCTTCGCGATCGCGATCCCACGACGGTTGGCTTCCATGGCCAGCCAATGCTCGGCCATGGCCAAAGCTCCCCGATTCTCCCCGCGCAGCCACCGGCCCTGCGGCTACTGCGGCGGAGGCCGCACTCCGGCGACGCCCAGCCAGCGGTCGCACTCAGAGACGCGGTGGTGAAGACCTGCGCCTCACCCCACGACACGGCCGAGTTAGTCGGCCGTCACTTAAGCTCTGCCGCTCTGGGCGGCGGCGAACCCCCCAAGGAGGACATCCCCCCTCGACCCCTCATACTCCGGCAACACCCCAACGCCGGCGAGCCACCCGGAAGGAGGCCAAAAGGATCTCAAACCCACCTAGCTAAACAACGCGGAAACAGAGCAAGGGAAGAGGATTTACCAGCGCTTACCGGTGGCCGACTGTGGCGGACGGCGACGATGTATGCAAGCGTCTCAAAGACATAGCTTAGATGGCACGATTTCTACACGGAGAAGGATTGCAAACATGGACTTGAAAAGCGGTTAGCTTTACAAGCAAAAAAAATTAGCATAATTTGCGTCAAAATAGCGTACATATTTGTGACGCGCACATGAGGAGCGTGTGTTTCGTCTCGACTGATGAGTTTTAGCCAAGCTCACGCTAGCAACCAAGAATGGTCTGGCCTAATTTGGCTCGAGGTGAAATACTATCGTACTTGAGCACCAAAAACTTATATCGATAAAAAAAATTTTACTCAGCACAACAAATTAGAATTTAAGTGGCAAAACTTGTGACATGTAAAAATATAATAGAACATGAATGATATTTTAGCTGGTCGATCATTAATGTTGAAAAAGAAATTTATCATAGGCCAACTACCCATGCTAAATTGAATTAAATTATGGTCCCTAGGTTTCCAGGTCTTCACTTGTTGACCTGAGCACTACATGCTGGGGTATATTGGTCAAGTGTATCCTAGGCCAAGCTATCACCATAGCGGTTCAACCTTGACATAGCCTCAAAATTAGCATAGCTACCCAAGCGTACTTAGCAACAAAGATGGAGAAATGGTAGGTTTTAAGAAAGCTCCTTTATCGTGAAAAATGTTTACAAAAAAATGTTTTACAATGCCCCGGAAAAACGGAGAGTACTTTGGAGGATGTCCATGCATTTTGAATTATCAATAATAAAAAAAATGCTCTTATAGTAGTAGAGAAACTAAGAAAACAACTAATTTTGTGAGCAAATAGAGGTTAAAATATCTTATTCTTTCCAAGAAAGGTATAATTAATGTAACAGCTTAGGAATTTATCTAAAAAAAATATTAACTAAGAAACTAAGTATCCAAAAACTTTTCAAAAATTAGCCAAGAGAGTTTTAATGGGACTCGAATACTACCCCATTTTCTTCATGTGCTCCCTCTCAGTTTAAGCTTCAATACTCTTGCTAAGTTGCAGCTTAAATTCAACTCAATTGTTAAATATATAGATATTATTAACATTTGTAGTATCTTTCTACTTTATATGAGCCGCGGCCCAGCCCTTCTAATATTATTGAGGTTGCCAACAACTTAAGGTCTCACCCAAAATAACTAGTCAATAAGATATTATTTGAATTTTTGATTTTATATAAGAATGAATGATTTTTTCGGTTCATAGTCAATGCGAAACTAAATACTAATCAATATAAGCTTTCACAATTAATTATTCTAGATTAATTACACTTGGCAAGGCAAAATGGAATGAGTCTTATTAATCCACTTCAACATACGTACATACAAATCATGAGACATTGATATAACTTATCAGAGTCATCAATTTTGGTGCATGACTCCATCTGATAGTCCTCTTTAATTGCTTATATGGGAAAATGTAGCAAAATCCAAGACCTCAAGACTTATCATTCAGGTTTTTCAAACCCACTTACATATCTAAGGTTCATTTATTATATAATCAATGTGGTATTAGATGCATTATGTCTGATTGATTATCATATATTCTTTTCATTTAAGTCTTTTCATCTTTGTTAGGTTATACGTCCAACTTGAAATCAACAGATCCAATACAGATATACCTTAACATTTTTGCGAGGTTAAAGATTTAAATATAAATAATAAAAGGCAAAAATATACTTTTTGATTTTTAAACTTTTACTCAAAATTTATTTTAGACTATAAATCTTTTATTATTACAATTTAAAATATTATATTCAAGATATTTCATTCTATAGAGCCAATAAAATTAATGAAAAAAGCTAAAAGAAAATCTTCACATATTCAGATCAAGGTGATATCTTAATTATTCTATTAATTTTAACATATTCTATATTAATATCTAACATTTTTAAAATATAAAAAATTTAATTATAACAACAAAAATTTTGCGAGAGCTTAAACATCAAAAATACATTTTAGCTTGAATATAATTATAAATGACTATGAATCCCTCATCAGCTGTCCTTAAGAATCCATGATATCATCTAAAATTATTAATCAAAAAATATCATATGATGGCTGGCAAGTGCTCTCATGGGAACTCGTTGTACCA
>JACVBY030000576.1:1530000-1585802 GCA_017589505.3 Metroxylon sagu | reverse complement strand
ATTATTATAATAGAGATTCTGCGAAAGAGATTGTCCAACGGAATTAAAGAGCTTCCATGATCCAGTGGAGGCACAATGTAGCACGTAAATTGAGGTTGATGGTTCATGGTTCCTAAGAAGTCAAGTCAGGATGAGTTATCCGCACAGTAAAAATTAAGAATCATAAAATTATTAAAAATAATTAATTTTATTATTTATAATTAATTATTTATAAGAAAAAAGTTTTTAAGAATAATATTATCAATAAAATTAAAGTAGATTAGATAAAATAGAAAAGTATAATTTAAATACTATGTGATCGTATTAGAGTACCTGCTAAGTTGAAGAGAAAGTTTTATGAGATAGTCATAAGATTATTTATACTTTATGGTACAGAATGTTGGCCGGTTAGAAAAATACATGCACATAAGATGAATATGACGAAAATGAGAATGTTAAAACGAATGTGCGGTAATATAAGAAAAGATAGAATAAGAAATAAAACCATTCGTAAAAGAATAAAGGTAGCTCTAATCGAAAATAAATTAAGAAAAAGATTACTAAATAGTTTATATATGTGCAACGTAAATCTAAAAATGTATTTGTATGAAAAAATAAGTTGATATATATAAAGAGAAAAAAAAATGTAAAGATAAACTTAAAATTATATAAGAGAAAGTGATAAAGAAAGACTTATTATGATTTAGAATAGAGTTGAACGAAGAAAAAAAAAAATTATGTAGCGGATTCATTAAAAATTTATTATTGTTATTGTTTGTGATATGAAAAGATAAACCAATTTAGCTAGTGAATCCGAAGCGGAAGGGGGCCGCTTTGGAGGTGGTTTGTCCAACAAACCGGTTAGAAGTCCACCTCAACTCTCGCTTTTGTTTTGGTTAGGAGTCAAAATTGGAGCCCATGCCATGGGAGCAGTGGGCTTTCTTTTGGAAGCAAAGGGGAAGGATTTTTTCTTTCTTTCCGGTGGTTGATGGGATAAGGCGGGCCAAGGACCTCTTTTGTTTTTCTTTCCTTTGTGTTTATCGACAGGTGTGGCAACGGGGACAATGAATAAATAATGAATGAATGGCATCTCGATATATATCCTAATGGATTGGACCAAAGGGGAAGGGCCGCGCGATTGTCTCTTTCGGCTTCCTGCGGACAATTTTTACAGTTTTGGCATTCAGTTCTGCCACACCTTCTGGTCCAGCCTCAGGGCATGTAGGGTGTTGTAGCTCACAAAGAAAAGTTACCGTATCTCGTTAACTCCTCGCAGAGAAATTGTTATTAAGAGAAGTAAGAAAGAAAAGAAGAAGGATTATAACTTTATAGTTACTACTTACTAGTTTACTATGGAATATTGATGATTAAATGCGTGCATAAAGAGAGAGCATATGGTTGTCTTGGTTATACTCGGCTTGATCTCCTCCTGAATTCATCTAGGTCTATATGGTTAGGTTTGTATTTGATGATAAAAGCATTAACTAATCTTCACTTCCCGTGCATTCTTATGCTCTTTATTTTTATTTTTTTTTGTAAATAATTCTCTATTAATAAAACAAGGGAGACAACCCTCACTTTTTTTTAAAAAAAAAAAAAAATGTATTTGATGATAAAGGTCACGCATCGATGATTGTGCCATTAAATTATATGATTTAAAGATTTAGTCTCTCTTTATATATATATTATTTTATATTATTTAAATTATACATCCTCACACATATTATTTAATATATGAATTGAAGGTCATCAAATTGTATAATTTTTAGACTGCAAGTATGTTAGATATAACAATTCATATCCAATAGCTCGTATTATTAATATGCGATACCTATCATCCCATATAGATTTGATGGGATCTAGAGAGAAATTCACGGAAGCATAGTCCAATCAAATATTTTCTCTCTCTTCTAAATATGAACTGATGAAAGGGGGTAGAGGGTCAACTTTATGTGACTGTGATAGGACCAAATTTTGTCATTTTTGGCGGCATTACAAACAATCATTTGACTTAAGAGGGCTGCATTGCGATCTTATGCTTTTGTTATCAACTGCTATCGTTAATAAACTCTACAAGACTGAATAACGAAAAGAGTGCCCGATTTGTCAGCACTCACCACTTATATAAAGTAGGCATCACCCAACAAGGCTGAAGAGGGCCCGATTTGTCACCACTCGCCACCTAAAGTATCGTCATACTGTACGCTAACATTAGAAATACAGCCTGTTTCTGAATAAAAATACAAAAAGCTCACCCAATTTCTTTCTGACACCATGCCAAGAAATTCCTCGACCTTCTTGAAGTACACAGCGACGCGTGGACCGGCGGGAATTTGGGCGCACAGCGACAGTCGCACCAGACCAGCAGTTGTATCCGTTCGCCTTTACGGGCTGGCCTCGGCAGTCCAGCCGCAGACAGCAGACAGCCTTTACCGCAGCCGGGGAGGGACCACCAACGCACCCCTCCCATTCTTCGGGGTCGGGGCCTGGATGCGTGCCTCGCCGGCAGGCCAACTAAGATGGATGTATGGTCTCATGGTCCTTTCGGATGATGGCCATCATAACCATAAAGCGGTCATGCTGCATATATTAAGAAGGAAATTTAAATAGCATCCATTACACGATGATGACTGATGATCATCATTATATAATAGAAATAACTGCAGTTCCCATCCATTATAAAGATCATTATGCCGTACGCCAGTTGGAAAAAATGTATCTATTTGCTCACCGAAAGTGATTTTAGCAACCCCACAATTTTTTTTTTTGTTTTGATCATTCATTTATAAAGAAAGAAAAGGTTATTGTCGCGGTCAGTATTGTATTCCTCAAATACATCAAGAAAAGGTCTGAAATGAAGAGTAGCAATAATGGAGAGCATGCAATCGAAAAGAAAAGAATGGAGAGGATCCATTATTTAGGGATGAATGGATGGATGGATAATATGTGGGCTATTGAAACCTCAGTGCCGTCCTTTGATGGTGTCTGATCCATGTTAGTTGGGTGGGCTCATGGGAGGACCGCAACATAGACATGAACAGGGGATGGGATGGGATGGATGCATCTCCAAGGAGGTGGAAGCGACATCACGCCACATGTCCTGCAAAGGAATGGGAAGTGCATTTCCATGGAGGTGGAAGCGCCATCACGCCACATGTCCTGCAAAGGAATGGGAAGTGGTAGGTAGGCCTCCATGGTGTTTGTGTTCCGTTCCGATAAATGGCCTGCATCGATTAGAATTTAGAACCGGGAAGTCCAAAAGAATCGACGCCCGAAAGCAGTAAAGCCACCAGGAGTGACTTGACCACCGGCCGCTCGGTCTCGGTTTTAAAGTGCTTTCGTGTGGGTTGCGGCCAGCGGCATCTCGCATCATCATCTACTGCCATAATAGGCATTGCTTGCACCAATCTTCCACCGAGCGTGTCTCATCCTGTTCCCATCTTTACTTCGGCTGGTTGATATGGCTAGCAAAGGCTTCGTTTGCGTCTTTGGATGAAATATTGAAATTAGGTGATGGTAGATAGGAGAGGAGAGGTGCCACCACTCCCTCCCATGAAAACCGAGCCATGAGACGAGAGGAAGTCCATCGCTCTCAATGCCGGGTCCTTTGGTCTCTGGCAGTGGGGCATGCGGGGGCCACAGGACGAGGAAAAGATGCCGACTTCCAACAGGTAGCATCCAGAGAAGCCAGAGCTGAGCTGCCCACTCCAGGCAATTGGTTGGTTGGGGCTTTAAAAATTTGATAGCAGCATCATCTGATGGAAACCCCGAACTCCGAAAGGGGCTCCCAAGGGCAGCACTGGAGAAACAAATTGGAAGAGCACCTTCTTGTCGCCCATGAGCCATAGCTGGCCCGTGCTCTCTGGTGGCAGTCATTGTCGGAATCTTTTCAGTTGTAAAGGAGTTGAGTGAGAAGGGGATCATCATAGAAGGGGTTTCTCACCAGTGGCTTGAGCTTCACCTCAGCTTAAAATCAATTGCGAACCAAGTAAAGGGATAATGGGTTCCGCTGAGGGCCTGTTGAGTGTCCCATTCCTACCAGTTCAAGACTTCCTTACCTGCAAATCCCAATGGCTTCTGTGGGTTATATTGGCATCTAATAAATACAAGATCTCTATGGAGACTTCACATAAATGTAATGCCAAAGATGGCTATATGATTGAAAGGGGCTTGCTGCCAAATAATATAAATATCAATATTACAACGTGTTGAGAATATCTAACAAAATTAACTCCCCCCCCTCCTCTACCACAAAAAAAAAAAAAAAAAGAAAAAAGAAAAAAAAAGAAGCAGAGGTAGCATGATGACCAAAGAAAAACAGAACTTCATTGTGCCGATAGGACAATACATTCACCTCCATTTCTCTCTGAGCTCCTTTGTCTCAGACATGACCCATGTTACAAAAATAGCAGCAACCAGTGGAACAACAATTGTGATGATAAGAAGTGAGTAGCTAAAATCTTCTGTGAGTGAGTGAATCATAGGGTTCTCGACAGGGCAATCTTGGTGAAAAAGATATCAACTCCCTATGAGAAAACAAGAGTGGTGGATTCCAATTTGGCAGGGAATGTTGCTATGCCTCGCAGGCCTTCCACTCAAAGAGTGTGTCATATAGGCCTGTGAATCACAATTATTTCATCAGCATGTTGAAACTTCTGTTAACCTAAAGTTTATTAGGCAGGTTCTAGTATCTTATATCAGCTGAATTTTCAATGAGCAAAATCAGTCCGTATTCACTGGATCACTGAGCAGAAGAGGGCTGAAAGGAACTCTCTTAATTATAAGATATATCTGGATAAACCTACAATATGCTCATTTTCTTCCTACCCTGCTTTTCCTTTTTGTGATGGAACAAGGCTCCCAACCTGATCCTCCAAATGACTCTCAAATCTTAGGTCAATTGTGCCCAATGTCCTAGTGATGGTGGTGAATAATCCCTGAAAGTTAATACATAGCTGGACTCAACAACTTGGTCGTGAGATAATTCTATATCCATGCTTTTTGTATCACAGAAATCATCCAAAACCAATCTTCTAATGACCCATTTCTGAAGAACATATCCACTATGACATATCTCAATGTAACAAAAAATCTTGTTAGCCCCTAAAAGATTTTGTTTATCTAATTGTTATCCTATTTCTTGCTTGCATCAAGATGTGCCATCCAGTGCCATAATGTACCATACAATACTCATTGCCAGTCCTTGCTTTCTGTGCTACCGTGTTCCCGAACCAATCCATTGATCATACAAGTAGGCATGGTTATACCTTAGCAGGGTCTTCTATTCAATCAAATCTCTCCAAAATGTATTATTTGGTTCAAGCAGTTTCAGTCATCCTTTTTTCTCCTTTTCCTGGAAAAAGAGCCAGAAGGCTGATTATTATATTGAGAAAATAGGATCTAAAATCCCTAAAAAATTGGGATCCCTAAAAAAAAAAAAAAGCATCAACATTTCCAGCCCGATCATTCATTCCTCATCTAGCCAATGAAGTGGGGGATCCATAAAAAATCTTGCAGGTATGGGTTACCTTAATGCTTTAAATTGTGAGTGATGGCAAATCATATCCAGAAGTAGGACCGGAAACTGAGTCACTTGTGAACAGCTTACTCTCAGCTCATTTAAGTGTCTTGTCCAAGATTGTCCCATTAGAAATATGAGCCAAACATGGTCCAGGCTTCAAGGATTGACTTATTAATGAGTCAGGCTTGGGTAGTAGTTGGCTCATAAAATCATGTATAAGCTCAGGACCAGCTAAAATGAGAGCTTGTTTAAGTATGAGTGGCCGGCTTTAAACCTAGCATGAATGCTATCAATTGGTGTCATATTTTTAGCTGAGATAACAACTATGTGGCCACCTTTAATCCTAGCATGAATCCTATCAATTGGTGTCGATTTTTTTGCTGAGACAACGACTATGGGAAAGACCCCAAGAAAAGAGGAGGGGGGGGGGGGGGGGGGGGGTGCAGTGGTGATATCCAAAAGACCAAACACATGTTTTGCACCTAATAGTGTAAATTCAATTTACCTGTATCTTGAATAAAACCTTCAAACTCATCAAAGTCTTTCTCCTCATACCTCTTTCATGTTTCTTCAGGGGAAATAGTTGGCTATTGAATTAGTCATTACTAACATGCCATGGGATTTCCCCACCTTCCACTCATTAGGTTAAGATTAACTATGGTGCACCATGTTGCTTATGGACACCACACAGTAGTCTCACCCATTATCCAATTTACTTCAGATCAGCTTCGATTCTTCTTTATGTTGACTTATCCTCTCTAACCACTTCCATTCAAATTTTATATTGGTCCTGTCTTAGGAAGTCAGATTCTTTTCTTATAGCTGTCTACTGTGATGTTGCTTGCAAATTACTGACAATTACATGATAATTAACTCTAAACACTTCACTTTCTATTTGTTTCACTCCTGATATCCTATAATTTTATTTTTTTTCTTAGTATCATTATACCTAAACATTCTCATGTTTAAAATATTCCCTTCGCTCCCCGCACCAATGACGGCCTTCCTGCAGCTTTATGAACTACTCCATTAAATCTCAATTACATGCAATGACCATTCAATGCCATGAAAGACACCTCTCACTCATCAGTATAACCTTAATTCTATCAGATGTCTCTGTACTCCTCCCGGAATTCCTTCCTTCTAATATATTCAAGATTAAATTAACAACCATAGAAGGATATTTCTTTTCTTGCTCATCAATTTTTAGAAGTGTTGAATTTTCAAACTATATACCATCACAATTATGGTAATATTTTGTTCTATTTCAATTATATTTTGACCCTTGTGTTCTAATGCTTATCTCCATGGCTTTAGTATTCAAATGTGTTCTCATTTTCTGATCAATATCATATAACCAAAAAAGTAAAACACAAGACTAAAAACTAAAACTAAATGCATCTATACCAAGCAAAAAATATAAGGACTTGAAGCTGACAGTAGGTATACTCCAACTACGATTGGAGTGTCACTGGTCCTCACATCCAACCTTGATCCCTGGTACATTTTCCATATGTTCAGAATATAAATCTTAAGTTCACCTTCAAGCCAAAATATAATTTCTTATTTCTCACGTCATTATATCACATATTGTCCCTAAAGTCAATAAATAAAAAACCAATGTCAGTTCCAAACCTTGTGAAAAAATTAAATCAACCGGGCATTTTCTAAATAATATCTGTCTGATCACCTCTCCAATAACTTCATTGAGCAATCCATCAATTGGTGCAATCTTATCTATCACCTTTATTTTTAGAAATTTGAGTTATTTTACATCTGCAATAATAAAAACAAAACGAAAGAAGGCACTTTTCTCATTCTCTAGTTCTCACTAGGAAAGCTGTTTAAGAAACGCAACCTGCTTCTCCATGAATTTTTATTGTTCCACAATATGCAATACAGTCCAAAAACATTAGAATTTGCATTTCTTTCCCTCAAAGATGCATCTAATTTAGCTAGCATAGTTGACTAGTGGTGCACAATTATCTCATCGATTGCCATTCCCCAGTGATGTCCCTTTTGTTCAACAACTTCAGGAACTATGTTGCTCGTAAAATACCTTACCAATATCATGATACCTTCACTGCTAATGTCTGGTAACCCATAATGTAAATATTAATTGCATGTCTTTGCTATCCATCATTCAAGTGAAATAGCCATTTCAATGAATTTTTAAAAAGACAATATATTTTTGACTTCTCTTAGGAAACTGTTGGCCATGTGTAGCATTAAAAGGATGACTTGCCAGAGTCACCTTAGTTTTGCTATTTGTGAGCAAATGATGTCAAAGCAAGAGCCATAACTAAAGACCTCCAACCAGGCAACTCAAAGTATACAGTTACTGTGTTAAATACAGCCAAATACTTTTTTCCTTCAGTATAAAAATAGATGCTGGAATTCACAAAAAATTCTTTTTTTTTTTCCTTGAATGTAAATTTTAACGCTATATTCCCATGTTTGATATCAAACTTGATAAAAAAAAATTATGTCATGCTAAACTGCCAAGCAAATTTACTATATGAGATATTTATGAGTTACGACAGTTGAGAATGCAGTTCTTATCATACTAACTAATCATAATAATCAATAAGGAAGAAAAATGTATACAACAAGAAAAAGAAATGTGAGAAATAGGTGACTTAAGGGATGATTGGCAAAGAAACTGTTAATGGCATAAGTCCCTCTTCCTTTTCTGATTGGGTGGGAGGTGGCAGTATGACGAGGATCAAGATAATGCTTATCCAGTGCCAAGACCTGAATTAAGAAGTATTAGATTCAATATAAATTATCAAATGTCATCTGGGTATGTTTTGCCTTTTTTTGCTAAATGCAGTTGTAAATACCACTAGAAATAATTTTGAATGCTTATCTTGATAGGCATAGTCCATTTTTAATTTCAATCTGGTTAGGTTGACAACAAGAAAGACTTATGAATTTTTTTTTTAATAATACGCACCTTAATCCTACTCTTCTTATAGAAGACCTTAGCATTCACAATCGCGGATCCCTTCCCTTAGCCACCTAGAAGGAACACATGCAAGGTCTTTGAGGACTTTAATGCATTTTTTATTCTTGATGACTCTTGTAATCTCTCCTAAAATCTTGCCAATGATTCACAAACTCTCGATCTATTTGACAAGGGAAATACATTCAGAAATTCTCTTCTCGCATAAAAGAATGGTGGCACGTTAAGTGATTAAGGGAAGGGGATTTAGAAAGCCTTGATTCCATAATTAACACATCAAAGGGCTGGGGTTTACAAATTTTGAGCTAGTGGTATATGATGCAGACACTATGATATTTATTAGACTAGACATGCAAATTAGGCTTAACCTACTCGGTCATGTGTTTGGAGAGCTTCAACATGGGCATGCATGCATAGGATCAAGTCACACATTGTTAAGAGAGTTGTACCTTTCTGTGGGACCCATAGTCTGCACATCAAGTGGTTAGGAATTGGATTATTTAAGTTATCTGATTTCGAAACACTTGATGTGTAGGCTACAAGTCTCCAAATCACATAATTTTTGTTATATAAGCAATTTAGAGATAATAGATTACATCTAATAGACTAAAGAGTTATGCCACGTGTTATTTGAACATTGATCGAAATTACAAAATGTATCAAATTACATTAACTGAGATGCTAAAAGCAAAGTTATTGTGAACATACATACATGTATGTATATCATATTTGTAAGTATTCGGTGCTAAAATAAACTAAGATGAGAATTGCTTTTGTCATATGAATTGATCAAAGCAATGATTTGAGTCTCAGCATGACAAAAACTAAGATGGCTATCCCGTCTTATCCCAAAGAGATTTCGGGACCGATATCAGCTATCCCATCCCGTCTTGTTCCGTCCCATTTCGGTTATAATACATTATAGTGTCAATTTTAAATAAATCTAATTTATCATAAAAATATAACTTTTAAAGTTTAAATATATTTAAAAAATAAATAAAATATTAAAGCTTGACAAATAATTTTTTTAAGACAAAAAAATCCCAAGCAAGTATTAGGATACCTGATCGGATTAGAAATCGGGATGGAACATGGAGTGTCTCATTCCATGAAAAACATACACTTTTGTCCTATGAGATTTAAAACCTTGGACCAAAGTATTCTTCACTTTATGTAATACTAAACTCTTGTTTCCATTTCCATAGCCAGGCAAAGCAAAGGGGAAGGTTGTTTCAAATGCTGGTACTGTGGTGAAAAAGGAGCAGTTTTTCGACCTGCTTTAACACTTGCCTTTCCTTAGGTAAAGATAGAGAACAACGGGAAAAGAGAGGAGGAAATGGGATGGAACATATCTAGGTTTTCATCTCTTTAGGTGTACAAGAGATGAAGATAAGAGGGAGGGAGGCAAAGGTGGGAAGAAAGAGTCATATTGGCTGATATTGCAAAATATATTGATTTACAATTTTACATTTAGTTGAGGTATTAAAAGTTGAGATGTTATATCTATTGCGTTAGTGAGTGGCTAATAGTTGGAAAAGGCTGGATCGTCAAGGTTATTAGTGTTTGATACTAGTACAAACTAAGGTAGGAATCGCATGCGTCATCAAAATTAATTAAAGTACTCTTCACTTTACCCATCACTAAATCCTCATCTTTGCTTTCATAACTGAGCAAAGCAAAGGAAAAGGTTCCCCTAAAGTGCTAGTCTTGTGGTAAATAGAAAGAAGTTTTGGACATCCTCCAAGGTTCTCCTTTGCTTAGGTATGGATAGAAAGGAAAAGAAAGATGAGGGAGAGAAATATATTGATAGAGACGTAAGGAGGCGGAGTAGCAAGGCAAAGATAGGGGGAAGTGTCCATATCAACTAAGATCATGAAATATATTGATTTACATCAATGTATATAATAAAAGCTTGGATATTAAATATATATTATATTTGTGAGTTGTCAATGCTAATACAAATTGAGGTGAGAACCACTTTAATTGTATGAATTGATTGAATAATTTCATTTAATATTAAATCCACACCTCTATTTCCATGACCAAGAAAAACAAAGGGGAGGGTTTTTATAGAGCACCGATCTTAAAAGGAGTAGGTGTTCGCCTCCTTCAAGATCCCCTCTCCTAAAAACCAATTATAACTAGAGGTGTAAATAGAGTACAATAAACTATTGAACCAACCTAAACCCAATGTAAAATATTGCTTGTAGACCCAAAAAATAGGTTTGTTAATATATTAAAACTGAAACCTGAAATATATATTGAGTTAAGTTTGGGTTTAGGCTGATCTCTACCAAGGTCCACAGAACTACGAATTGGTGTTGAATTGGTATCGGACCGGTTCGGTTCAATTTAGTTCAGTACCGAACTAAATTAGCGACATACCGCTGGTTTAGGTCGGTTCGGCCCCTTTTGCAATTTTTTATTTTTTCATGATTTTTCTTTTTTTTTATGTAGTATACGAGGCTAAGAGCCTCTCATGAGCTCACATTTTCTTTTTTTTCTTTTATTTTCATTCAAAATCATTTAAGTAAATAATATCCTTTCATATCTTTCCTTTTTTTCTTTCCATTTATTTAAGACTTCTTATAGAAATAAGGGAATGCCCCTTATTTAAATTCAACAAAAATATCAGACAAATCAAATTTCTTAAAAATAAAAAGTCAATTTTCTCTCTTAAAAAAAATCAAAGAATTTTAGGAAATAACGCTTTAGCAAATTTAAATTTAGGATACTACTACTCTAGATAAAAATCTCAAAAAGTCGATTTAACTTAAAAATGATGAGAAAATAAAATATCAAAAAAAATCTTAAAATAAAATTTGTAACGCTTTGGTCAATACTCAATCAAACTGATAGAATTTTTGCACTTAAACATGATCACAATAATAATAAACCTCACACCGATCTATTCCGACTTCAGTCATAACTCATCAAAACAATAAAATTAAACTTGTCATAAAATCCTAAGGTTAAAATATATTTATTAGGATCCATACTATAGTATATCACTAGACTGAAGGTCTTCCCATTAAGAAAAACACTCCAACCTCTGGTGTAGTCATACGTCATTATATATTCTGACCTTAAAATTGTATAGCAAGTTTAATTTTAACCTTAAGACCAAACAAAACCCAACATAAAATATTGCTTTTAGGCCCAAAAAATAATTTTGTTAACCTATTGGAATCGAAACCTGAAACATTTATTAAGTTTGGGTTCAGTTAATTTATATAAATTATATTTGTGAGTTGCCCATGCTAATACAAATAGAGATGAGAACCATATTAATTATGAGTTGATTGAAAACTTTCACTTAATGTTTTCATTTAATATTAAGTCCTCATCTCCATTTCCATGACCAAGAAAAACAAAGGGGAGGGTTTTTATAGAGTGATGACCTTAAAAGGAGTACGTGTTGACCTCCTCCATGATCACCTTTCCCAAAACCCAACCATAACTAGGGGTGTCAATAGAGTTCAATAAACTACTGAACCAACCTAAACCCAATATAAAATATTGCTTTTGGGCCCAAAAAATTGGTTTGTCAACCTATTGGAACCGAAACCTAAAACATTTACTGAGTTAAGTTTGGGTTTAGGTTGATCTATAAATTATATTTGTGAGTTGTCAATGCTAATACAAATTGAGATGAGAACCATATTAATTATATGAGTTGATTGAATACTTGCACTTAATGTTTTCACTTAATGTTAAGTCCTCATCTCCATTTCCATGAACAAGAAAAACAAACGGGAGGGTTTTTATGATCTTAAAAGGAGTAGGTGTCTACCTCCTCCAAGATCTCCTCTCCCAAAAACCAACCATAACTAGAGGTGTCAATGGAGTTCAATAAATTGCTGAACCAACCTATACCCAATATAAAATATTGCTTTGGGGTCCAAAAAATAGGTTCGTTAACCTATTGGAACCGAAACTTGAAACATTTACTGAGTTAAGTTTGGGTTTAGGTTGATCCATACCCGTATACCCAAAATCTGACCTCATTTTACACATGCATGCATGCATATAAAGAGTTGAAGAACATTGAGAAACAACTCCACCAAACCCTCTTCTTTCATCTCGATCCCTAGCGTTCTTGATGTGATGTTAATGATGCTAATTTTTTATAAGGAAATATTTTGAGTGCATATAGTAATTCAAAAAGTTTGTCTAGAAAATGCTAAAATAATTTAATTAATCTGATCATAACCCGACACTATTTGGTCTAAGTTTCAAGTCCACCAATAGGTATGGGCATGGGGTTGTAATTGGGTTTGGGTTTTGGTCTAACATACGTACTTTGGGTTGAGGCACGTATGTCATGGCTAAACTCGACATGAGCTAGACTTGTTAATACTTGTAGAAAGGAGCGGGATGTGAGGGAGGTTGGCAAATGAGGCAATAAGCCGTGAACAAAGGAGAGGAACTAGTTTTAAGAAAAGTAGATATTATATTATTATATTAAAAATTAGTTTTAATTTTAAAATATCAGGTTCGGTCAAGCTAGCCGAGTTAAGTTAGAGAACTTGGGTCTAGCTTAAAATTAGCTTTTATTATCTTGATATGTACTCTGTACTTACATCTTGACCTCTGCCCCTTATCTCTAGATCAACTAGGTTGGGCTGGGCCACTCTCAAACCTAGTGAGTGATAGTCCGGTTGAGTTTAGATTGAAAGATCTTGGCTCAACAACAAAGTCTGCTCAGATTAGGCTTGGGCCAACTATATGGTTGGTCGGTCCTATACTTTGAGCTTAGGCACACTCTAAACAATAGTAAATAAATAGGAACAATCCGGTTGACTCAACTAGAAAACTAATGAATGATATCTCTGGTTGGCTTAGTTTTTTAATGGATTAAAATGCATTTGGATAGTTCAAGAACCACCGACTCGGCTAATTTTTGGAAAAAAGCCAATGACCTAGGCAACTGAAACCGATGAACCAAGTTTTATAAAGCTTAAAAAAAATAATGTTTAAACTATAATTCAAACTACTAAAGTCTAGTATGGTAAAAAGCCTCTCAAACACTAAACCATCGCCGATTAATGTTCTGCTACATGCTTTATTGTACTTATTCTATGTCATTTGGTGAAGATATTTTAAATAGGTTCTAATATTTTTAATTAATTATTTTCATAAAACAACAATCAATTATTTTTCCTTTGGCAGAAATTTTTAGATATTTTCAAAATTTCACTACTTATAATATTAAAAATGTTAGGAGGTTTCACATACCTTCCTACATTATATATAATCCCTTTTATAATTTTTTAAAAAAATAATTCATGATTATTTTCTATTTATCATGCAATTAAATAGTAGCATAAAATGTTGACCCAAGTGGAAATTTAATAATTAACTATGCATATGTTTTATAATATTTTTTATATTTTAATTCTGAAATATTTTTTTAATGTAAACCTAGTCTAACCAATTGATCCAATGGGCCAACTCGCGAACCGGTGACAAGGACCTAGGCTAGGTTAGTTTCCGGTCCATGTTCAATAACGATGGTCTAAACTGCTCCTAAAATCATCTTTATGGAATCAAATTGCCCCTAATCTTATATTTCATGTTATCAAACAGAAATCAACATAAGTTAGAATTCCCAGAAATAAAAGTTTTGCATTTGGCATAAATATCATTTTTCTTATTATTAAAAACAAAAAATAGAAACATTGTTTCTACCTCTTTCTAGGTTTTCAAAAACATAAGCATGTTTGATGTGGTCAACCATTTTCAGAAACATAAATAGAAATTCTATCAAGCTTCTCCTGCAAAAGAACTGGACTGACACCAGAGAGGAGGAGAGGTAAAAAAGGAAATAACAGGGGAGACGTGGTGGTGGCAGCCATGGCAGCGACGACAACAATATAGAGGAGAGTGGGGACCTCAACAGTTTGGAGAAATGTGTTGGGGTTTGGGGGCAGAGGAGAAGGGGCAAGGTGGATGGAGGAGAGGGGAGAGATGGTTGTCGCAGTGGCCACAGCAGTGGCACTAACAAAGAGGCATGTTGGGGGGGAAATTAGATTGAAGAGTCACGGAGAAGGGATGTTTTTTTAAATTCAAAGCAAAGTTTTCTTGCTTTTGCTTTTTGTAGAGATTATGAAAAGCGATTTTAAGAACAGAAATACTAGTACCAATCAGATCTTTGCCCAGTTTTCGTGTTCTGTTTTCGGAAACAGAAAACAGTGGGCAAATAAAATGTCAAACATCATCTGAGTTTGCCGGACACGAAACACAACCTCAGATTAATCCACAACTTTGCACTAACTTTTACCTCAATGTGTTACAAACAGAATATTCCATTGAGGCCCTAATATTTTTTATCCTTTTTAATTATATAACCTTGATAAATTGAGGCACGGTAGTATCTTTCATGATTTAAATAGGGTAAGGTTTGGTGCTGTCATATAATTGAAATATTAAAATATAAACACACACATATATATTAGCTATTAAAACCAAGTCCAGGTTTGAGAAACAATAAAGCCACTGTAAGGAAAAATCCAATGCAGTAACACTTCCATATGACAATGAAATAAGCTTGCAACTGAGACATCAATGGTACATTCTCTTCGAACACTTGTTTCTATGCTGCATAAATTAAATAAATAAATAATGCTTCATTGAAGTGCCTCTGCACTAGATTTAGAAAGATTCCATTTTTCTAGAGTAAAAAGGGGTTTTACATCATGTTGTACCCAAGGATGAAAAAACATTGAAGTTCATGAATTGGGAGGGAGAGATGGTTTGGTGATACAGCTTCTTACTCTACATATTCCAACACTTAATTGCATTAGCTACATGACTATATCGATTGAGGGACATTTGCAATAATTATTTAAGGTTAGAGTATCTAAACATTTGTTTTAGATTCAAAATAAATATCCCATTAAATAGAACAGAATCAAAACCAGATACACTCAAACAGTATTATATTCTGCAGATAAAGGAAATCAGAAAGCAGATCATTTTTAAAACTTGAAGATGAGGAATGCAATCCAATTGCCAACTAACTAGAATCAGATAAAAGATATTGAAATCTAACTACTTCGCTTGGAATCAAAATGCCTCCAATTGGTTTTGAAGTCAACAGTAAATAATAATTCACAGCAGCATAAAATTACTGTAGGATAGCTCTTAACTCAAGCTGCTATGAGCCAAAAACAATTAGGAAAACACCCAAAGTAGAATCTAGCATGCATACCAGTATACTGAAGCAGATCAGAAATGAACTCCAAAACCATGCTACTAACATGAATAAGAAGGCAATTGTATCAAAGTGATAAAGGCCATTCTGATTTCTATGAAGAACATACATATAAGCAGAAGTAAAATGAAAAATGATATGCTGTTCAAAAGTGGCAGAACAAGTGCCTTCAAAGTATAAAGGCAAGAAAATGCAATAACATCAGAAAAAATTGTAGTGACTAGGAAAGTAATAAGAGAATTACATTTTCCAATAGTAACAGCAATTTGATCCACATGGTCATCTTTTCCAAGCACATCGCCAAACTGCATTAAGGCAGAAAAGTAACAGCTAAAATAATTGCCAGTTCTCAGTTGCTTGAGAACCCTAAGCAATCTATAAGCTATAGATTTTAACTCACATATATCCCCACTACAAAGATCAAGAGAGGCAATGACATTTTCTTCTGTAGATACTACTGCATGATTTCGTCCTGTCTTTTGAATTGGAAAAACAGCCTGCTTCATTTCTCCAATGTATTTCTGATGCCTGCGGAAGAAGATTGAAAAGCTCAGAAAGTGGTGACACATCAAAACCAAGTCATTATCTGTTCCAAAACACTGTTTGTACCAAACTTTACAGTAAATCAGATAACATGAATATAATTCCAACATCACATAACAAGAAGAAGGAGAAGAAATAAAGCCTTAATAACAAACTAATTGGGTAGCTATATGAAATTTTCTTTCTTTATTCTGCTCAATTTAGAGTCTTACTTTATGTAAGATATATATATATATATATATATATATATATATATATATATATATATTCATATAACTTTTGATCTACCTTTATCTCTTTTTCCTTCTACCATAATTTCCCTATCGTATGATTAAAAAGAGTCTTGCAAGCGTTGGCCTGAAGTTACAAATCAATGTATACTTACCAAAATACCCATAAGATGCATATGCTCCTCTCAAGAAGCAATAAATTTTGAAGAAAAAGGTTCAAGAAAGGATAGCTACGTCAATAATTATAGAGAATCGATTTTTACTCGATTACTGATCCAGAATACAGAAACTCAAGCCAAGAACTATGCAAAACGAATTCATATATGCCCCCCAAGAAGTTGATGAACCAGAAAGCACACCATTTTCAAAACAGAAGTTGCTTATGGAGATGCATCAGCACAGTAACTCGGAAGAAAAGAACATTCCAAACAAAAACACAGAACGAAACTTTGTCCAAAGTCCAGATGAATAATACACAAGTTTCAGAGAAGCGATTCGATTAATCGGAAGAGAACGGGAAATCGGTGAGAAAGAATAGAAAAGATAATCCCGAGAAAAAGGAGGTGGGGGAGGGGGGCGGATCTTCTTACCAATCTGCGAGCCCTACTTGATCCCCGCACAGCGCAGTGGAGAAATTTGAGAAGAGGAGAAGGATCAGAAACCGTAGAAAAACCCTAACCGCCATTGCCATGGCGGTCGGAGCTCCTCCGACGATTCATAAAACAAGAACTCCGGAGGAGCTCTTCCCGGTGCTTTGCTGAGAACTCCGCTACGCGACCGCCATCTTCGATGGGAAGCAAAAAGATGGGCCTTCACACCGTCGATGGAGCGGCCTGGTCGGTGCTCTTTCTTAGCCCAACCCATTAACGGCGGTTTAATTGAGTCGGGCTGCAGTGCAGACCGGCGTTGCCCAGTACGGACTGACTACAAGTGGAATTGGACCGCTTGGGCCGAAGTCTTCTTCGTTTAATGGGCCATATGAAATTTAAATAATCTTTGCAAAGTTACGAAGAACTTTTTTGATAAATTTTCATGTGTCGAAGGGAATGTGTGTTAAATTATTATTTTTGAAAGAAAATACGTTGTTTGAGATCAGGGTCATTACTCTCAGCAGCCCAAAGTAACTTCAAAAACAGAAGCCAGTTTAAGATTATATTATATATATATATATATATATATATATATATATATATATATAACATTAAAAAAATTTAAAAAATAAATTTTAAAGTTTTTGACTCAAAAGTAAAATTAAAAATACAAACTGATTTTAATTTTAAGATTTAGATAAATTAAATAATAATAATAATAATAATAATAATAATAATAATCATTAATTTAATTCTGATTTCGATTTATGTATTAACCAAATAAAAGAAGGAATGAGTAATTTTAATTTTAATTTTAATAGAATTTAACTTCAATTCTAATACCAAACTGAAGAGAACTGCCATGGCTCGTGGTACGCAGAGAACCAAATGAAAAATTAACGAATAATTTAAGTGAAATATGTACAGCCCCTGGTGTCAAAGACTGGCGCAGGCCGGTAACTTAGCATGGTTAGCTGAAATCTCTCTCTCTCTCTCTCTCTAGTAAGAGGCTTGGTAATCAAGTAGCTATGAACAAAAGTTTAACCACAAATGAGTGCATCTCAAAAAGAATATGCTTATATTATCAAGCCTTGAAGCATAGAAATGCTTGGCAAGGCATCGATTAGGTGGGGACTTGCTTAAGAGCATGGTTTAAAAAATTTGGACTCAAGATCAGATAGATAAAGAAAAACAAAAGAAAAAAAAAAAAAATTAAAGAAAGTTGAAAACCTGGATGTGTAAGGTTTGTATCAAGAACATTGATGTTGATTGTGAGAATGTATTTGAAATCTTGTATCTTTTTATTTATTATTATTAACAAATCTAATTTTTACAGTTGTTTTATGTAATATATATATATATATATATATATATATGCATGCATGTATGTATTAAAATATTTTTTAGCCACGGAATTAATGATAAATCTAGTGAAGAGATATTTCTTCTTCCTTTGCCAAGATATCAAGGTAGACATCATGGTTCTCATTGGATATGAAGTGGTGAGCTATAGTGTTTTTATTTTTTTTTTAAGGATTTTACGAAGTTTGGGCACTTATTTTATTATTTTTTATAACTATTTTTCTAATCATTGGATCTACTACTAGTGCATTAAATTATGAAATCGGATAATCTATTTTATTGATAGTGTATATGGCTGATATGCATAATTAAAATGAAAAGAAAAGAGTTTCGTTAATGTAAGAAGGATGCCATATTTGCTTATAGGTCAATTGATGAATAGAATTTGCATGGATAGATTTCTTAGACGATAATAAGCCAAATATCTTTAGGAAGAATTATAAAACAGAAGATGAAAGGGCGGCCTAACTGATGATAGACGACAAGAGCCTTCTTCGATGGAAGAAAGGAGCAAGAAAGAGAAGAATGCGGAGAGAATTTCTTCGAATGAAAAAGGAATAAGGCTGAGTGTAGGGCTCGACTGCTGAGACTACCAATTTATTAGATAAAAATATCATAAATAGCTTTGCTTGAGATAATTTTATAAATGTTGCTGGAGTACCATAGCAAGCTCCTTCTTTTGGAATTAGAATCATGTGGTGGATTTTGTTATGCTAGAGAGTCATGTAAACTCGGGATAAGTCCCTCACGTAGCAAGAATGGATTCCATGCTCAGAGGAGGCCTGTTTCCTTTGAATCACAAGCTAATTATGAGTTGTTTTCCTTCTAATGGTATCAGCTTTAAGTGGATGAGTTAGATTCAACTGGATGATAAGATGAAAATCATTTTTTGTAATTATTAAAATAATATTTTTGGTTATTATTGTTGATGATGCTGCTGGGCGTTGATGATATATTCGAAGGTGAAATTGTCATGCGGTTAAATTATGAGCTAGGCCCTATCATGTATTTTGCCGGTTTTCATAATGGAGAGGTATCCTTTAACTTTTTACACTTGTAATTTATATGTATAATATATTCTATGCATAAGTGTGTTTGTAAAGGATTCTAAAACTTAAAATCAAAAGCAATCTTCCTTAATATTTTCTTTAGTCCCTTGTTCTTCTAAATCATCACAATATATTTAAAAAGAAAAAGATTCTTCAATTGAGTAGATTTAGTTTTTGTATTTTAATTAGAGCCTCTAAATTCTCCAACATAGGACAATATTAAAGGTCATACGAAACATATGTAAAAAATTATACGGTAAAAAAAGAAAAACATGATAGTTAAGTGTAATATTTTAATTAATATAAATCTAAACTGACAGAATAGTATAATATATATATATATATATTATATTATTTTTTAAGTTTCATATTAAACTTAGGCTCAAAATACTTTGCAAAAACTAAACTTAAGTGCAAGCGCAAAATCAGGTCGTACCAAAAATCTAATTGGGCCACCCACAACGAATTATTTGGGCTAAATACTAAGTCGATCAAGCTAATTTTTATTTTTAAATATAAATAATATTTTAAATAAATAATTACTTTATAACAAACAAATTAGTTGATTTTTAAGGGAAAAAAAAAGGCACATAGTTGATAAAAAAATTAGTATAAATTTTAAAAGCTCATTATTTTTTAAAGATCTGGGGACCAAATTCTAGTTAAGGGCTATTCTTTGGGTCATTTTTGTGCCCAAGCTCCAAGATGGATTCGGATTAACAGCTTTGGGTGTGATGTATAATTTTTTTTTTTTTTTTTCCGTCCTAAATCCGATCCGATTTAATTCGGGTCCGAACCGAAATCGGGCCGACCCGACGCAGTAGTCCGACCCACTTCCATCCCTACCTACAGGCGGCTACCCATTTTGCCCGCAAAAAATATCGAAATCCAACCATCTGCCCTAAATCTTCTCCTCTCCGGCGCCCAGCCTCTTCTCCTCTCTTTCCCCTCGGACTCACTCCTCGAAACCCTAAAGACTCGAAGAAGAGGAAGAGGAGGAAGGAGAGCAATTGCAAGATGCCGAATTTGGAGTGCCGGATGTACGAGGCCAAGTACCCGGAGGTGGACATGGCGGTGATGATCCAGGTGAAGAACATCGCGGACATGGGAGCGTACGTGTCTTTGCTGGAGTACAACAACATCGAGGGCATGATCCTCTTTTCCGAACTCTCCCGGCGCCGCATCCGCAGCGTCTCCAGCCTCATCAAGGTCGGTCGCCAGGAGCCCGTCATGGTCCTCCGCGTCGACCGCGAGAAGGGATACATTGACCTCAGCAAGCGCCGCGTCTCCGAGGAGGACATCCAGGCCTGCGAGGAACGCTACAACAAGTCCAAGCTCGTCCACTCCATCATGCGCCACGTCGCCGAGACCATGGACATCGACCTCGAGGACCTCTACGTCCACGTCGGCTGGCCCCTATACCGCAAGTACGGCCATGCCTTCGAGGTGCTTCCCCTACGTCAAGCAATCCTTTCTTCCTGGATCAAGTTGACCAAAAGTTGGTTCTTTTGCTTTCTTGGATGTTCTTTTCAAGGAAAAATCGGTTTTTGTTCTTCTATTTCACTTATCCACAGGCTTTCAAGTTGATTGTGACGGATCCTGATTCGGTTTTGGACTCCCTCACTCGGGAGGTCAAAGAACTTGGTCCGGATGGGCAGGAGGTGATGCAAACGTCTTAAAGTTTTGATCTTTACGCTAAATTTAGTCTTTTTTTTCCTGGTAATAATGCTGAATCAGGGAGGGAAAATTTCTTAGGTGACTAAGGTTGTGCCGGCAATGACGCCCGAGGTTAAGGATGCTCTGGTCAAGAACATCAGGAGAAGGATGACCCCGCAGCCGCTCAAGATACGTGCTGACATCGAGATGAAGTGTTTTCAGTTTGATGGTGTTCTTCACATCAAGGTCTGGAATGGGATGACTAGTTGTTTGCGTAGTGCCATCTTCCTTCTCTTATCATTATCTCATGGCTAATTTGGTTCGTTTCAATTTATTAGGCACTTTAATTTCCCCGTTCTTATTGTTTCTTTGTTGCTGGATATAATGTTTTGCTGTGGTGGCCATATGATTGTAATTTTTATGTTGACTAATTATGGTGCAGGAAGCTATGAGGAAAGCAGAAGCTGCAGGGAATGATGACTGTCCTGTAAAGATTAAACTAGTTGCCCCTCCACTCTATGTTCTTACCACTCAGACCCTTGACAAGGTTAGTGAGTAGTTAAATCAATTTATTTTGTTTCCTGAAAGGATTTTTTTGTTACCGATACTTGTCCTTTTAACCTTTTTATGTCAGAAAAATTCTTGGTACTTAATCGATCAGAATGATCTTCCTTGGATGATGTCTAATACTTTAGAAATGATGTAGAATATTTGGGACATTGATTGTTTTATTTTGAGTTGATGTGGGGAGTCACTCCGAGCTTGAAGCTTAAATTGTGGATTGATCAAGAAGAGAATTAGGGGAAACAAAACCCGTGCTTTCTCATATTTTAGAAAGCCTTTTCAGTTTCACATTTTGCATTTTATGTGTTCTTTGTCCCATCAATTTTGTATTTTATTTTCATTTGCTGATTTGCTAAACTTAAGAATGTGGGTTCGATATTATCTAGTTGGTTGGATCAGAAATTTTGTGAATAGCAGGTAAACTGAGCTAAGTGGTCTGAATGTATCATGGGTAGTGACTAACCTTGATACCATCTTTCATAGGACAAAAGATACATATCCACTGAATGATTTTATAGAAACATACCTTTGGCTTCTCATTACTGCAATTGAGAATTTCTATATTATTAAACATAAATTTTCAAAAGATATGATGATTTTTCTTCTTGTTTCATGTTGTTTTTGTGGCTTGCTGCGTTTTGTTCTTCTTTTTTTTTTCCTTAATGGTGTTATTTTGATGTCATTTTATGGTTTGCCCTGTTGTTTTTGTGGCTTGCTGTGTTTCGCATCCTTTATTTGTTTAAAAGGGTCAGACCATGCCTACCCCTTTTCTGCATCCTAATTTTTGATCATAAAGCCATTTTAAATATTGTTAGAAAAAGTTGTTTCCATAGGTGATCTGCATGTCTCTAGAACTCATCTTTGCAAAGGTATCTTTGCCCTAGTCTTTTAGGCTAGTCCTCAACTTATTGTCGACACCTTGGTGTGCTTATTTTGTATCAATTTATGCTAGTGTTGTGATATTCAATTCTTCAAACTTTGAAATAAACATGGTCCATGCTTGTTGCTACTAGAACTCTTGGCCAAGACTATTTATCCAATCTCTAAAGGACTCCAAACAAGAAGTTATGGCCTGTTTGAGACCATTAATGACCTGTTGAAGATTTATGGAGGGTGAAGAAAGCTAGAAGGTGGATGCTTATGAATCTCCTTAGAGATGCCATCATGGAAAAATATTAGTATTCATGTCAAACTGGTGAAGAGATCAATGTTATATGAGGCTAAAATCTTCTTCTTATCATGCCTCACCCTCTCTAGGATTCTGCTATTGGATTTTCATCATCTTTTTAATGTCCACTCCATTTAATTAAACATCTTACATTTTTAAGTTCTATACTAAGATTTTGGAAGCAAGGTTTGCTGTGGTGTCAAAACCCATTCTTCAAGTGAACTATTGCTCCTGTTGCTGGCATCACGAGGAATGGCACAAACTCTTTCCCTCTCTCCATTCTTGCCACCACTCCACTTCTTCCACTTTCAGTACCTGTCTTCTAAGAGCAAGACCAGTTTTTAATCTAGTGTTACATGAACCTGTTTAATGCTAAAGTATATCTGTTATTTGGTTATTCATTAAACTTTGCATTTAGTATATGAAAGTACTCATTATTTTAAGGTATGTAATGATATTTGATGCCTCTCTGCTTGTGAGGGTAAGGCTGCATATGTCTGACCCTTCCTTAAGCCTACAATGGCAGGAGTTTTTTTGCACTAGGCTACCCTATTTAGTGATATTTGATAGGTGCTTACTTGGCACCTTTGCATGTTGTCAAGGGAAGTGCTTCCTGCATCCAATTCTGCTTTGCATCAGGCCTCTATCAAACAATAAACACACAAATAGGTACTTGATTATCAGGGGAAATGTCTCTTGTGTTAAAATGGTGCATGAATCCATGGGCCACCAATAGGTTTTGTAGTGGTCAATGGAGCCTTCAAAGTGAGTTTTGGGAATTCTGGAAACATGAAGAAGGTAAAGATTTTTAAGGTGAGGACTGTGAACACGTCAAGCTTTTATCAAGTTCTGCTTTGCATCAGGCTGCTGTCAAACAATAAACAAACAATAGGTTCTTGGTAGCCAAGGCGAATTATCTAATGTATTAAAATTGTACGGATCTGTGGGCAATAGATTCATATAGTAGTCAATGGTTCCCTCAAAGTGAGTCTGGGGAACTCAGTTTACATGAAGTGTCAGGATTTTTAATCAAATAGCTTGAACTCAGCTAGCTCCTGCATCCAATTCTGCTTTGCATCAGCAACTATCAAACAATAAGTAAACAATAAGTTCTTGGCAAGCAGGGGAAATATCTCATGTATTAAAATTGTATGAATCCATGGGCCAATAAACTCGTCTAGTAGTGAATGGATCTCTCAAAGTGAGTCTTGGGAACTCTGTAAACATGAAGTGTCAGGATTTTAAGTCAAGTTTCTAGAACACAGCTAGCTCCTGCATCCAGTTCAGCTTTGCATTAGGCAAATATTGAACAATAAACAAACAATAGGTTCTTGGTGATCAGAGGAAATTTCTCATGTATTAAAACTAAAGAATCCATGGGCCAAGAATAGAGTAGTCTATTGCTCAATGGAGCCTCTATAGTTAGTCTTGGGAACCTAAAAACATGAAGTGGCTCAAGATTTTAAAGTGAAGACCTCAAATACATAAAGCTCTTCAATTATAGCCTCTTCCTGCATTGCTTGTTTTAGCCATCCTTGGAACAAATTGTCACAGGCCTTGTACATATCTGAGTTGAACACCATACTGAAAATATTAGCTTTACATCTTGCTGAATTTATATCTAGATCATACACTTAACTAATGCTTTTGGGTTGGCTCATGCTTAAGTGACACAAGAATGCTTTTAGGTGCATACCAAACTTCCTAAGGAAGTTTTGAAGATTTGACTCCAAAGACTAAGGTTTAGACCAATATGCTTTGTAGCTTAGCATGAAGACTGAAGAAGGGCGATGAATGTGTGCATTTCTTTTTGAGAAAAATGAAATTCTATGGACACTTCTTAGTATCTGTTTTCCTGATTGTAATGCTGTTCTTCATATTCTGTGTCAGTGATTAGGATGGCAATCAAATGATGGTGACATATTTCTGAGCATTGTGGAATCCTAAGGAAACTGTAATTCAAGAAGGTTGATGTTTGTTTGATTGTCTGAAGAAGCAGATAACTGGATCTATCAACTATCAAAGGATTTAGGATTCCCAATGTTCCTATTTGCAGCAGTGAAGCAAGTAATGAATGTACTAAAAAAGCTGAAGCTTCCTATGCGTTACTCAAAGAGGAATATATCTATATTTCCAGAAGCTATCAGTGGGCTCCCTGCTGTTTGCATGATAAAATTATGTTACCACAATATACATCTGACTCTTTTAGGTGGTACATGCCTTCTCATCATTGTATCCCATGACATCGTCCTGATCAATGTGCTGATCCATCCAAAAGTGATGAATCTCTGTTATATCACTGATATGGATTATGTTTCTTAGAAAACTAAACCAGCTACATCTGGATTCTGGACCTACCAACAGTTATCGTGGTCTTAGAGATAACCTTTTAGCTCTGTCAATCAGATCCAAAACTACTCCAATTGCAAGCATTAAATCCTGTGGGACTAGGATGCCCCACTGCTGCACCCTCTCTTTGCAGTTGTCCTAGTCAAGCATCCTGGTAGGCACTCTCCGTTTGTCTCCCCTTGTTTTTTTCTTTTATTTTCTTATTTCTTATTTCTTCTTTCTTTTTTTCATTTCTTTCTTTCTTTCCTTTTTTTTTTTTTCTCTTCTCCTTTCTTTCTGTTCTTTCTCCCTTCTTTCCTGCCTTTTTCTTCTCTGTTCTTTTCTTTCTTTTCCTTTCTTCTTCTTTCTTTCCTTTCTCCTGTCTTTACTTTATTTATTTTTCCTTCCCTCCTTTCTTTCTTTCTTTCCCTTTTCTCCTTTTCTCTCTTCTTTTCTGTCTTTTCTTCCTTTCTTTCTTCTTTCATCATCTTTTTCCGCATGGATGGATTTTGGAGTCCTACCAGTTCTTGTTTTCTTATAGAATTATGATAAGACACTTGAGACACTAGGGATTTAAAACTAGAGGTGGCAATTGGGTTAGGTTAGACTATATGTACGTTGGGTCAAATGTAGATCAGGACAAAAACTCGTCAACCTGAACTCAACATGTTTATTAAATAGGTCAAAAATTCTGACTCAGACCTAACCATTTTATTAAATAAATAACTTGACCTGACCTACAATGGATTAAATTAAATTACATCAGTCAAATATTAATGGGTCTGAGTAATTTAGATGCATGCAATATCTATTCTCAGCAATAAAACCACCTTCAATTTTTACCTTATAATTAGCATATTATATGGGAAACTTCTCCATGTTAAATGGGATGGATTTTTTTTTTTCATGTGCATGACCTTAAGTGTCACGATAACATAGTGTTCTGTTTGAACCCTATATTCTAGTTCAAAATTCTATGCAAAGGGGTTTTTCTATCGTTCATGCAAAATGATGTTTTGACAATTTACTACTGTCGCCTGTTCATGTTGGCTGAACTATGGTAGGTCTCCGTCATTTTTCCCTATTTAATTTTATTTATTTGTTTATTATAAATGCTGCTATGTTTCTTTGGACAGGAACAAGGGATATCAGTTCTTAATAATGCTATTAAGGCATGTACGGAAGAGATTGACCGTCATAAGGGGAAACTCATAGTGAAGGAGGCACCAAGAGCTGTGAGCTCTCTCTCTCTCTCTCTCTCTCTCTCTCACACACACACACACACTAGTTTTATAGGAAATTACATTTTTGCCTGCTGCCCAAGAAAGAAATACCTCTTTCTGTAGTGTGGACCAAACACTGTCTTCTATTTTGTTTTAATGGTTAAGTGTGGACCAAACACTGTCTTTGTTTTAATGGTTAAGTGGATTTATGGCCCAGTTCCAATGGTCTTTATAACTAATAAGATGCCTGCACCACCCTTTGATTGCTTCTCAAAAAGTGTCATGCACCCATTTTTGGTCCTGCAATACCATGATTATCCTTTTTGTCCCCTTATTTGGTAGACTTAATGCCATAACCATGACCATCCAACCATTTCCCAACGATGTGGAATGAAGGGGATAGGCTTAATGTATCAATGAGGAACGAAAAAAAATCTAGCCCCCTGCCCTTAATTGTCTGCTAGGGGCTTGTATCCTTTTTAGTGGATATATAAACTGGATTGATGCTCCTGTAGGTGAGCGAACGAGATGACAAGCTACTTGCTGAGCACATGGCAAAATTACGGTCAGCTAACGAGGAGGTTGATGGAGATGAAGACAGCGAAGAGGAGGAAGATACAGGAATGGGTGAAATGGATGTGGAGAATTCTGGTGTCCGCATGGCTGAATGAAAATGAACATCTATATTGAATTCGGGCAAGTCACCCATGTTTGAGATGAGTTGTATACAAGTAGTTAGCAAGTAGTGTGCTGTTAAGCCCTTTTCAACTCTTTAACAATTCATTGTTGAGGCTAGCAAGGCCGGATTGTCTGCGACTGCTACCATTCATTTGGATGATGCTATGTCATTGGATTGTATGACAGTTTTGCAATTTTGTCAACATCTGAATAGTTTGCTGTTACAGATATGTGAAAACTTTGATTATGACCTGTAAACTCGATGAATTGAAGATTTCATGTATGCCCAAACTTCCTGAGCTCTTTGTTGCTTTTTGGTTCACACAATGAATCTGAAAGCACGTTCGATCAACTTGTAGTGAATTGAATTGGATGTCTTGATTGAAATATTAAGCAACAATTTCCGTTTTTCAGAATCTAGCACCCAAACCATTAGTGGCTGGTAATTGTGTTTGGGTGCAAGGAAAAAGATCCAAAGGTAAATTACCTAGGATTTGAACCCAGAATCTCTCAGCAGTGGAGGGGTGTGATCGCATCGCTCGGTTCACATCAAGCCTATCCAGCAATTGTTAAGACTTGAAAGCCGAGGGTGCGAGTCATGCATGTTGTTTCTTTTAGGTTTCTCAGTGTGGTAGGTTTTTGAGTTGCCAGATTTTTTGCTGCACCATGATCGGCTGTGTTCCCATGAATTGCCACAAGCGCTGGTTGTCAGCTTTGAGGTTTAAACCGGCCAAGAATTCTTTTAATTTCTTGCACAAATCTTCCTATGATTAATCTTTATCTAAAATAAACCATATCTTTCAATATAATTGAGATAGACTTAGAACCTTAATCTGCGCATGTATTGAATTTGCTTTATGGAGCTCTTGTTGCATTACTTCATTTGAATTATCCAAGGAAAGCTGAAAAATAGCTGCTGGACATAGCGGAACTTGTGGTTTTGATTCTTCTTTTTTCCAAATAAAAAAAAAAATACAGGTCCTGTAGATAATTATGAACTTCTAGGCTTTGCTTGGAACAATTCAAGGGATCCGGCTAGATTGGAAGAGGAAAAGAGTACTGAAGGGGAAGGGAGAAGGTAGGAGTTCAGAGGGAGAAGCTAAGGGCTAAGGTCTTGGTCAAGACTTTTTTAAAAAAAAAAAAAATTTAAGGTTTAAATTCATTTTCACCTTTCCAACTTTTATTCACAATCACAAGGTCCTTCGTATTTTTTTTAAAAAAATAATTTTATCCTCATAGTTTTGGAAATTGGCTAATATTATCCTTTTGTTATTTTTTTTTTCTAACAAAAGTGATCCCATTGTTATCATATGCCAATATGGTTTGTTAATTCTCTAACTCCCTTGCAAATTACTTGAGTAATATATCTTTTCTTCTTTGTATCTCTTGTATCTATTAATCCAAGGATTTCTAATTTTAATGAAACTTTTTTTATCAACAAAAAAAATTTAATTTTTGGATCTAAGAAGCAAATGCTGTGAAGAGTTAACAACAAAAGCAGCAAGTCATTGGTCCAATGATAGTGCTTGCTAGTTACATAACAATATTTTATCATATTAAGCAATGAAAAGTTAATAAAAAGATCCCATTTATTTATTTTAAAAATTATAAGATTAAAATTATTCTAAATAAAATTAGGAGGGACCATCTAATATTAACTAGAATCCAGCCACATATGATGGTGCAAAGCCCTAGCGTTTCATACCTTGGGAGACTTCCTAGCTACCATCAAAGAGATGAAAAGTTATGGGAAATAAAAAATAGGAAAGGCCATCAACTACTACTAAGATAAGAACCTAACAGAACTTTTCAAAATGTATATGTGAAAAAGAATTTGTGACCACAACTAATATCTTTCCTTCAGTCATGGGCGGTAGGTGAGATCAAAAGAAAGTACATGCAAGATCCTATGTACATACGAATATCACTTGCATTGAACAACACAGGCACAGAGCTTAGATAGCCATAAACACTAGATTACCAACCACATTGGCTCATTGAGCACTTAATGCAACTTCAACACAGCAACAAAACTCTAAAATTAGAGATGTAAGAAAATAGGGAATACGCTTCACAATGACACATGCCGAATGATTACATATTAAGGGTGGATACAAATGGAAAATTGAAGTAGAACAGTGCAATTTAGAAAAGGTAAATGACTTGAAATAAGGCTTAGAAGAGGGCGAGATATTGTTATATGAGGTGGCACACCTAATGATACTGGATGGCAAATGAACTGTTGGATCAATCTGCAAACTTATAAAATCAATTAAAAATTTTTTAATCTGAGAAGGAGAGAATGCAACTCGGCAAGATTATATATATATATATATATATATATATATTAATCCTTCAATTTATGTATTTGGAAAAAGCTAAATCAAGAGTTCCACAAATGCTTTCACAAATAATGCCCACTTACTTGCAGATTTATTTATTTGTGTTCAACTCCAAAGAACAGTGGTGGCATGTTGGGATTATTGGCCTGGCTCAATTTGTTTTTGGGATGACCCGCTCTTGTGTAACCCATGAGACTCAAAAACCAACAAATCAAAAGGACTTTCACAAGCGGCCTACCATAAAATTTTGAATATTTTTCTCTTTTTCAGCTGCTAGGCTGAGACACATCCTTTTATTTTAAAGCCCTCAAAAATCAGTTATCCATCTGCTGCCAGAAGCAGCTCTTCCCATGTCGTGATCTTCTTTCTGGGTTTGTTTCTCAGCTGACCCTCCATTCTTTCCTTGGAGTCTATCTTTTCCCATCCACTGAAAGGAACAAATCTGACGTTCTTGCTTTCTAGAACCTGGAGGAGCCCTTGTCTTCCTGGTTTGGGTGAGCTTGAAGCGGCCCTCAACAACCCATTCTTGAAGTCTTCCAAGATGCTCGCAACCTGCCATGCTAATACCAGGCGTCAGTTATGCTGGGTTAAAATGTTGGACCCCAACAGGAAAACCCAGGCAAATCTCCTCACCAATTCTAGTTTGAGAAGCAAAGATTAAGTCCTTGATGTTAGGAGATGATTTTGTCTTATCAACGCTACCAATTTGTGAGATGTTTCCGGTGATGAATCTTATAGCATGACCATATAATTTCTTTCTTATCATAGATTGTGTCAGGAAACCTAGGTCAATTTTCAATATGAAAAGCTGCAAACATACCACCCTAAGGAATTTCACATGCACAAAATTCCATGCGTGTATATTTTTAACCTGTAGAACAGCAACAATCTATTTCCAGAGACCCACAGAACCAAATCGCCAGTATTACTTACAGTTTCTTCAGCACAATATAGGTTTGTAGCAATGATCCCGGTGGGTCCTCTTTTCAACCAACCAGCAACATACAAGCCTTGCTCAACGATTGCATGCTCTTCCCGATCACAGCTTAGAACTCTGCCTTTCATGTTTGGAACTACACCTGTTAAAAGCCATGAGTGAAAGCAACCTAAGCATCATGTTATGGAGTGAAACAATTTGGTCCCAACTCCAAATCATGGGACGATACTGACCACAGTAAGCTAGAACATTACATGCAGTATGCAACGACAAAGATGATGCAAGTGCTGCAATCACAATCACTTCTGTTATATAATTGATTAATCATGCCTTAAGACGCACATCTTTGAGAAGTTGTTTGTTCTCAACAAACTTGGCTCAGTGTAGGTTATTACTGTTAGCTGGGTTGGGTAATTCTTAAGTTCACAGCTGACCTCTATATTTATCAAAGGGTAATCCATCAACTGGTACTGACTTGTAACCAATGCTCTTCAACACCAGCCTAAACACAAGAATAATGTTAAATTAGTTAAACCTGAAGTTGGCCAGAAGAAACACAAGCTCTGATAGCCAAAATTACAAAAGCTGTGCAATGGTAGCATGCTCAAAATGATGCTACACAGAATTGGAAATACCCACCCACATTTGAGATCTTCAAACTGGCCCATTCCTACCGCCACTTGTTTGCCAGAAGCACCATTTTCTACATAACCAAAAACATCATGGTGATGGAAATTATGATAAAATTGTGATTAAAGCAACTCAATCAATCCTAGGACATAGCCAGGAAACCTAGCGCATGGGAGCAAATTGTTAAGAAAACTGAGCACAACTGCCAGTTTAAAGAGTGTAACAAATCTTCACAACAAATGAGCATAACAAAATATGGAAAGTTCCAAGTATTAGTTCTGCAGATCACACCTTTCAAACATGTCTTCTCAAGGCGCACACTGCTAACAGTACTACCTGTCTCTGAAGGCAAAAATCTGTCAGGTTTTCTGAAGAACATGAAGTGGAGTTCTCGCTGGCCAACAATATCATGTTGTTGATGGGAAGTTGCTGCTCTGGAGAATAACTCAAAAACTCTTCGCTGGATTCTACTTTTCTTTAATTCTTCCTAGAATTAGCAAAAACACCGGGGCATAAGGAACCTGAGGTTAGTCTGAAAAATTTCAAGTAGTGGAGAAAACTAAAAGCAAGTGCATGCAATACTGTGTTTAAAAGTGATTAGTAATAGAGGGGAAGAATTTGTATTGGTAAAATTTAGAATTTCAGAAGACAAATTGGCAATGTTAAAAAAAAATATTGTAGAAAAATCCTTCAAAGCAGCAATAAAAAGAATGATTTAGCAATAAAGGGTCAAAAATTCATTATAAGAATATTCTGGTCTAGATTTAAGAAAGTGTTCCAAATTTACCATATGATGAGCCAAGCATCTAGATAATGGGTAAAACTAGAAAAATGCAATTGAATATGACAGACAAAGTCATTTGCGAGTACAACAATAGTATCACCAAATAGAGAACAAATGTGAGGATTGACAGGCTAACATATCTGATTGAGCAATACAGGTATCAAAAACAATTGAAAAATCTCACTCAAATACAACATTTTTTTCATTGTCACAGTATAACATATACAAACCTCATCAGATGGAGATGCCACTAGGTCAGCTTCCTGAATGTGAACATGCAGGCCTTTGATACCTGTATAAATCAGATAATCACTTTCATGTAGGTGCAAAATAACACCAAAAGGAAACTCCAGGCAGTATCGATACATAACTTCAATAAAAATACACCCTTAAAGATGTCCAATTAATCACGCAAAAGAGGGTTCAAATGATACTTTTTCATGATAGTGAGTAATGCAAGTTGAGTCATACCAAGAATTTCACGAAGTTCCCTTGCAGTGCAAGCTGCCTGCACTGGGCCTCTTCTCCCAACCAAGTACACCTTCCTTTGGCCATAATAAACAGAATCAAAATAGAGCATCAAAATGATGTGCTTTAGGAGCAATGCAGAACTAAAAATTAGCAAAACTAATTCAATCATTGTTAGGTACTTTAAACAACATACCTTATGGTGCTCTCATGAAGGGAAGTTAAAGCATGCTCAGCAATATCTGTTGTTTCCAGTTCGTTTATCGGTCGCAAAAGAATACGAGCAACATCAAGAGCTACATTACCCTGAAGGTGACTTTATTTGGAAACTGTTTTAACTTCATTATAATGGTAAGATTGGTTATGGAAAAGAAAGCCAGACACTGAACTCAGAAAAGAAAAGAAAAAAAAAAAAAAAACTATCTTTCTAGTGAATATATATTGAGACCTTATCTATTCAGTAAAGAAAACCAACTTTGCACTAGATGGGCAATTAACAAAATGTATATGTTCAGAAGATTCCATAAGGAAGCACTTTTTTAGGTTAGTCAGATTTCATGGGTTCCTACTCAAATTACCCAATGAAAGTCTGAATAAAAGTACAGAAGCTCATATGTAACACTATAACAAAATGTGGAAACAAATGAGAAGATAGAAAGTTCAAGAAATTTGGCTTCATGTGCTTCACTTTGTTCACCATAAGGCATAGTCAACCAGAAAAAGCATTATCAAAGGTAAAGCTGTTAGACAGTTTATTAGTTTACATGTCAGGTGCAATGATAAGAAGGTATCATGAAAGTATGGGTATCAAAGGTAAATCATAGACTCAGAGTTCAAAGGTCCTATTCAAGGTTCGCCATACTACGAACCAGTATGGTTTAATATGAGGCATATGGTGTCCAACTGATGGTATATTGGTTAGGTGAACTAGAAGGTCCTAACTCATGAACCATTATGTACTGAACCACGGTACGGTATGGTTTAGGGTTCGCATAAGGTGGTTCGACTGTTGTACTGAACTAAACCATCCAACCGTACTAGTTCCGCACTAGTTCAGTATTGTTCGCACCGAATCACTCAGTTCGGTATATTTCGGCCACCCTCGGTTCTGTTAAATAAAACCTATACGAGTTTCCTTCTATAGAGAGAAAAAAATGTTGCTAAATAAGGTGGTTCTTTCAAAACATACACAAATACACAAGAACTAGCAACCAGCATTACGACATTAGCAGCCCCCATACTACAGTGTCCAAACCACAGTCATGGACTCACAATAAACATTTTCATCATAACACATACCAGTAAAACACATAAAATAATTTACTTTAATCAATAATCTGGTTTAATGGATGAAGGCTTTCCATGGTTGACATGGTTGCTTATGAGCAAAGCAGCGACATGATTTATAGGAAAAATTAATCTGCTCCAAGTTAGTGGCTAGTCAAGAATTGCAGCATGATTTTTTCCAGTGATCTGAATAGCGCCAGCTCAGATTTTTTTTTCAACTTCATTTGCAAGTGGCTTGAATATAAATGGAACACATCAAATTAAACAACATCTTTATATAATGATGCAGATTTGATTCTTATATGCTGAAAATAAAGTGTTAGAATCTAATCAAGTAAATGAAGCAGCTTCAGTATCCTCACAATAGAAAAGGAAAAAGCTATGGAAAATTAAGACATCCGCTTGAAACTAGTATAGCAACTAATAATATCAGCTGCACGTATGTACAGTGGATCCTTCCAAATAAATCTTATGAATATACCTGACCAAGGACTACAGCTGTATCTGTGCTTTTCAAGTCAGGTACCATGTTGGAGCAGTCCAGATGCCCATTATACCACCACACAAACTCTCTAGCTGAGTATATCCCTCCCAAATCCTACAGCATAGAAGGAAGAAGGCACAAATGATATAAGAAATAGATTTTCATACACCTGATGCAAGAGGGGAAATAATCTAAAAGGTAAGCACTGGTTCTCCAAGACTGCCCAAGCAACCAGAATTGAAGAATTTCAAATTGCCGATGCACTGGTGCAATAGCCTCAACCTCAAAGATAATGATCCCAAAACCAGAGTACGAGTAAAAGATTAAAAAACTTGAACTATAACTCCAGTTTTGACTGGCTTTACTTTCGTAAGCTGGGCTGCTGGATGTTTCCTTCATCCCTTTCCACTCTTCAAGGTCAAGCCTTTATGTATTCTGCCTCTAGGTTGTGATAGAAGCAACAGCTCAACTCTTGATTTCAATATAGCTTTCTAAAATTTACATAAATTAATTCAGGGATAACTAGCAATAACAAATCCAATAATGATAAAAAAAATTGAACTCAAGTATGGTTTTATCAGGTTTAAAATTTTGGGCTGCTCTCCTATCTATTGTTCAGTAGAAAAAAAAATCTTATGTTTTCTGAATCTGGGTATGTTTGTCAGGATTGTTTCGATTCCAAACAAAAGAAAGCAAAGGTAACAACTCAATCTTTAGTCAATATATAAATTGCCATGAGGTGTAAACAATTTAACAACAGCTAGTTATCAACATTTAAAAAGTTTATCACAAGAAACAGCAACAAAAGTAACCTGAGGCAACTTACTTCTCCAGGCACACCAAGAGATCTGTCACTTTCAGCACCATAAGCAAGCACAACCTGCTCGTGAATACATACATCAGTCCAACTAAAGGCTCAAACAAAAAAAGGAAAAAAAAAAGGAAAAAACCATCAGCAAAGCTATAAGGAAGCAGGCAAGCCCTTGAAAGGATCTGTAAGTGCTCAAGGTTGCAATTGGAAGCTTACCACATCATACATCTTGCGAAGCTCAGACAGAGAAACAGTAGTTCCAAGTTGTACATTTCCAAAGAATGAGCACCTCTCATTTGAAGCAACCCGAGAGAATTGGTTTACCACTATCTGTTTCCAAGTTTCTGGCAAAACTGAGGTTACTAAGAAAAATTTAAAAATAAACATACAACAATTCAATGTAATTTACCAAAACAATGCACAAGCAGAATCACCGAGCTTTATCTTAATTATTTGGCTTGATTTATCAATCCTGTGCTAGCAATAAATTATTATGATACAAAAAGACAGTTTTAAACCCTTCAAAGAATATATGTATGGACCTCATTTCACAGTAGCAACATTTCTCTATATATAATAAGAAAAGAAGTACAGTGAGATGCATAAGATTAGACCCTAAATTAAACCAGATTGCGTTACATGTATGTGAGTGTCTGAATAAGTATGTATGCACGTATGTTTATATGTATCCAAAGATGTATGACTGTTTGTGTATAAATAGGCAATCTTTTAGTAAAAATTGCTGCCTAGTTGCCAACCAACCACCTACCACTATACCCCTAAAAGCACGCAATCACCCACATTGCAATGGTCAAGGCAAGGCTCTCCAGGAGTACTAAGGCACATCAACCAACTTTGGTGTCACCCACATGACCACCCAAAACAACAATCGTAAGGGTGACAATTTGCAAATCTGGTGACCAAACTTGTCACTTTCCATGGTTGAGTCACTAGTTCAGAACTCTCTGTTAGTTTCAATATTCTCTAAATTTGACCTTGTATCCCCTCTCTAATCCCACCTTGACATCCCATCACCAAGATGTGCCAGGTCTCTCAGCTAAAAATGAAAAATTCTCAGCCTCTCATACTTCTCTCCTAGCCCCTTTACATGACCAACCTCTTCCCCAAACAAAAAATCCAGAATACCCTTCATTTTCAGAAAGAAAGGAGAAGAAAAACATTACCTGTCTGTTCTCCCGTTAACCTTTGTTAGTATTATCACATATAAAGTCATCATGGTTCATGTTCTTAATCAAAATTTACAAAGTTCATAGTCAATGGATCATGTAAGCTCAAAATAAGATGAGGTTTAAATCAAAGCATCAAACATGATGGATTCGCGAACTGAGAATCTTCCCCTCACCTTTGTTTCTGGATGATCTGGTGCCACTCCTGAACGAACTAATCCAAACGGTGTTGGCAACCGGTCTATGATATCGACCTCTGCTCCTTCATGAGCCTTCAACATCTAGCAGAAACAAATAAGAACAATTAAAAAATATATATATTTTGATCAAGAATCCAATTTTTTGAGGTCTGTACATTATTTTGAAACCATGTAAGTTAAACCACGATCAACATCTTTCTGTCTCATGTGATTAGCATCTTTGACAAGGCCAGTTGCTACAGATTGGTGTAAAGGTGAAGGATTTGTTCCAACCTACAGACTGAATCCCAAATTAACTGAAAATAAGCATTTTAAATACCTTTTCAGCAGTGTAGAATCCCGCAGGACCACTACCAACGACGCAGACATGAAGCGGGTGTGGAGTCAAAGAAGAAAAACCCCTCCAGATCAGCTTCCATCCATGGAGAAAAAATTTTCCCATTTTTTTTCTGCAAATTTTTTTATTTAACCTTTTATTAGTAGTGAAATAATGAATAAGGAAGAGTGTTTTGGATATCAAAGTGCTTGGACCCCAAAGTCAATCTTCATTCATTTGCAGATTCTTATACAAGTTACAAGTAAAGATGGCAAACTGCTTGTTATCTCCATATGTAACATTTCAAGCAACAATCATTCACATGTCCCAAGCTCTCCAATGACTGTTTGTGTTTGATTGGTTTGAAAAACAAATAGCTTGTCAGATTTTGGTTACATAATTAAAAATTTGCAACCAATCAATCCAGAATTCACAATCGGACATTGGATGTTTTAAGATTCAAACCAAACAAAGACGTTGAAATATCAAAGTTTCAAACCACAGCAATCATAAAGCTCGTAATAGCCAAAAAGAAATCAATAATGAAACAAGGCAAAGTGCCTATCAACAAGGAGATAGACTGGAAACTAAAGCTCAAAGAGAGAGGCTAAAATATTGCAATCTAGTAACAGGCAATTAACGCTTACTAGGTTCGCTGGAGAAGACCGCTCTTCAACTGCGCGGGATAGAGCCAAGATTGCAGCTTTCTGCTACGCTGTCTTCAAACCGCTGTGCAAACAGAGATGCAGCACCATTATATGTCCACAAAAACCAATTAAGAATTTTTTTTCTCGGGATGTTCGAGGCCCTGCCGGGCTACTGGGGTCTCGGGAGAGGGTTAGGGTTTATGAGGCGAAGGCCATCAAGGGTTAAGGTCCGGTTAGGTTTATCTGATCCAACGTAGGAACGAAGTCGTAAGCTCGGAGATGACTTAGGGTTTGGGGAGCAAGGGATTCAACAGATGAAGAAGGCGCAGCGGAGAAGGACTACGGAGGACGGGGTTCTCGCTTAAGAGAGGAGGGGGTCGAACGACGGCAGTGATCGGCTGCCGGAGATGGACTCTGCCAGGGCGAAGACGGCAGCCGCACAGGAGATGGATCGGGGTGGTGGCTGACGTGATTGGAGAGACAACGACTTGGGCCGGGCCTATGTGTTTTAAAGGCCGACTGGCCGGCCCGACCCGAGGTCAGGCCTAGAAGTTTCGACCCTGGACCGGTCCGGCCCGATTGAAGCTGGGGCAATAAAGGTGGCGGTTTAAATCGTGATTGAAATTATTTAATATTAATTTATATTTGCCATAATAACTGTTATAATAACTATTATAAAGTTATAATCGTTGTTATTTTATAGGATGGTAAGAAGAGAGAGAAGAGGATTATAATAAAAAAAATTATATCTTTTGCATATTAATTAAATCTTGGATTCACTGGCTTGATTCAAGTCCAAAAGTTATTTGGGTCACCAAATCAAGGCCGAAACTAGTTAGACAAAAAAAAAGCAAAGCTCTATGGGAAAGGAATTCCATAGCAGAAAATAAGAAAATTATCCATGGCTTTTAGATTTGAGTTTCATATAGAAGTCTGATTGTAACTTGTAAGTGGGTGAGGGAAATCTTACTTTGCCACAGTGGCTTCATCTAATCGCTAGCTTGAAGTCAATTCAATATATTTAAGCCCAATTCTTTGTATGGTGAGAATTCACAGTAAGAATTTTAGATCACATGTATAAAATTTAGAATATCAAATAATAATTAAAATTTAATATTATATTTATTTGTGTCATTTTTTATTTATATAATTTTTTTTCTTTCTCTTTTTCTCAATCAAAAGAAAAAAAAGAACTTAATTTATTTATAATAAAACTTACTATACTCTTTTATTATGCGTCACTATTGGTTTCATGCGCTTGCAAACCGTCTATCCATATTGTTCATAGATATGTATATAAGTTCAAACAATATAGATCATATATTAATGATGAGCTGATCAAGTATATATTATTGGATAAAATTTGTTCACCCATTTTATAAATATAAAATTATCAAGAACTAATAATGGTTCATATGTGGAAAATTTCTAATGCTCACTTTGGATGATTTGGTTTAGGAGACAACCAAATATCTGAAATAAATTCTTGTTAATCCAAAGCCGCCTTAGATGTCCATTAATCGACAAGCAAACATTCTAATGTAATACGTCGACTCGTACATAGATATATAAAAAGAGAGGGTTTGACTTTGCTACATTTGAAAGCCAAGCTTATATTTGGCTACCCTTTCAATCTATGGATCCACACAGATCGCATATCTCAAAGGTGAAAAAGATGAAAAAAATGGGATGACTTTGGGATCCATATGGATTCAAGAATAAAAAGGTAGAACGAATCTAAGACTTAATTACATTCGAATGTAGCTAAGTTCAGCTCTCTCTTTCTCTCTCTCTTTATATATATAGAGAGATGGATTTGGCTGTATTCAAATGTAGCCAAGCCTAAATCTGATTACCTCCTCCATCCTTGAATCTACATAGTTCACGAATTCCAGAGATGAAAAAAAATAAAAAAGATGGAGTGGCTCCAAGATCTTTGTAGATTCAAAGGTGAAAGAGATGATTGGATTTTGAACTTATCTACATTTGAATATAGCGAAATCTATTTTCTCCACTCTTGGATCCGTATAATTCACAAATCTCAAAGATGAAAAAAATGAAAAAGATGGAATGGATCTAAAATCTGTATAGATTCAAAAGTGGAAAAGATGATCGGATCCTAAACTTAGCTATGTTCGAATGTAGCCAAGTTTATTTATAAGTTGAAATATGTGTGCAACCTCTATATGCATTTAAATGAGAAAAAATATTTTTAAAACCTTAAATTAGTCTTAGATTATCTTTAAGCTTCGGAGTATGAGCTTTATATAGAGGTTGCAAACCATTTTCAATCTCCTTTTATCTTACATGTTTAACTTCTATTAAGATTAATTTGAGATATAGTATAATAAAAAAACTTTTTTTTTTCCTTGGGTTTAAAATAGCTTGTTATTTTTACAACAGATCATGACAACACTAGTGGAATTCCTACTTATGGAAAGAATATACACGGATTGAAAACTTTTTGAACTCGTTACCTTTCCCAGCTCATGTTCTTAAGAGAAGGGATACTTGCCAAGGATCTTGTGAGAGAGATTGGGGGGTTTGAACTAAAGATATTGACGTGCTTGTTGGAGTCCAGCTTAACACAAAATCATTAAGGCATCACGTTTTGAGCCCAATTTAATATTAACCCTTTCACTTTTATTTTATTAACTGACAAAAGATTATTCTTTGCATGTGAATTCCCAACAAATCTAATGTCTATCATTGGATATCAATCGTGAAGGGATTTGATCAAAATCCTCTTCTACAACATGTACCTAAAACTTAGTTTGCTTCATCTAGCTAACCTTTCTATTTGATTACAGTTGGATACTCTGAGAGCCCATACGATGAGTATGTAAAAGCTCATGTTGGCAAGCGCTTAGTTTTGCATCGGTTATGTATTAAGAATATTATACTTATACAGAATTAAGGAGCTCAAATAATACCTTTTAGTTAGTCTTTTTGAGTGAAATCTTAAGTTGTGATAAATAGTATCAAAGTGAATCCAATTCATAACGTATATAAACTAAGAGATATTGCACATGGGCTTTGTTTGTTTACAATTAAACTCGATTGGATTTAGATATGATTTGGATATGAACCCTTGATCTGGTGAAGATGCCAGGGCTTTAACATAGGTTAAAGTAGTATGTGAGAGCTCATATTGATGAGTATTCTATTCTACATTAATTATGTATGAAAAAATCCTAAGTACTTATAAAGGATAAAGGAGCACAAATAATATCTTTCGACTATCTTTTTGGATGAGATTCTAAGTTACGACAGATATATTTCAATGAGATGCATTTTATACTAGTTTCATTCTGAAATTTGTTAGATTGTATGAGCTTATAACAACTGTTTAAATTGAAAGCAAAGAGATCATCCCTAAACAGTAATGACAAATTACAGCTCCTTTGTGTGATTTGTTGCTTGCTAACATGAAGTCGATCAAATTATAAGAACCCTTGGCACAAAGCCAATGTTGCACCAAACAAGTCTGTGTAAGAAAATAAAGGAGAATATCATTCCAATATAGATCAATGTTTGCCACTTGGCATGTGTTACAAGTTCTTCTTTGCCATCGACTCAAAAGAGGTTTGATTGCACTTGCAGATTATGAAAAAAATATCACAAGAGAGGATCTACACAAAGAGACCAATATAATTCGATGGCTAATTAAATTCATGCCGACATATTAAAGCTATGTTTGGATCATTTAACATTATCAATGGCCATGAAACGCATGTAAGCATTCAGAGGCCATGAAACGCTGCCAATCTAAGGTATCCGAAAAATGTAAACACATAGCAAAAAGGCAAAAGGATGCATCAAAAAGAAAAAAGAAAAGAAAAAGAAGAAGAAGAAGAAGAAGAAGAAGAAGAAGAAGAAGAAAACTCCATCTAAAATCCATCAATAGCCATGTCGCATCATATCGCCATCATGCATCTCTTTCAGCGAACATGGCAGATTGCATGCCAATGAGTGGAGCCACCATGCCGGAATGCATTCCTGTGCTTGACACAAGCTGCTCACCAACTCATTCTCATTTGTCCCGGGCATGATTTAACAAGAGGAACAACCTAGACTCCTAGTCTAAACTCCTATGTTACAAGAGTGTTTCTTATGCATGCATACCCTTTGGCACATGTATACATCCATGCATGGGTACTTTAATGCATGACTATTGCTCATCAGTTGAATCTTTTTGTAGTTCAGCGAGCTGGTTTACTTGCAAACATTTGCAAGTTCTTGAAAGCATTTCGGATATGAATGCAAATCAGCTTAGTATTAAAGCTGAAAAACATTGGAAATATATCTGAATTGTGATGAATAGCAGCTTGAAAAAAATAATATTACATGTTAAAATGAATGCAAACATAGGGGAGGGGGGAGAAAAAAAAAAATTGGAAAGGGAATGCAGCAGTAGATGATTGGTGGGCGGTTGGAGAACTTTCGGCGGATCCAGTGGACTTCTCCAGGAGACAAGCAAGGCACGCCTTAGCCATCATTTCCGCGTTGATTCTAAGCAAGGTTTAACGAAGTCAACTCATGATCTAATGCCTTCTGCTAAGTTTCTGGGTCCAGTATTAAAAAACCTATGGCCATGGAGTAGAGAAAGCATAGAGTACATGAAAGGTTGTAAGTGATTCAGTGGAAAGAGAGGGAGAGATGGCAATATATTAAATTGGATGAGATGCACGCATGATGGTCGGTACAAATTGCTTTTGGCCAGTACGAGCGCCAGTCTTATATTGTCCTCAGAGTATTGTTGGCATCTGCTGAAGGCATGGAATTTTTTCAATCCTTTTTTTTTTTTATAATAGCATAAAATTTTATTCAACAGAATAGCTAATCTATTAAAAAAATATTTTTATTCTTTTAAAAGATATAATTATTTTATTTAATTTGTTATTTTATTTTTTATTAAATATGAGGTATAATAATTTTTATTATATTTTATATTTTATTTTGTTATTTTTTTTAAATTCTATGCATCAAGCGCAGTTTTGAGCATGTAATGATGGTCTTACATTGTTGTTGTCGTTGCTGTTTTATTTTTTTTATTTTTTTTTTATTTTTTTTGAATAGGAAAAGGATCAGCCACTAGGGGCGAGATTTGCGGGGAAAAGTTCATGGGGAGGGGGGGAGAGAGGCTCGTGACTTGTGAGTACTTTGGAGTTTTTTATTTTTCATATTAATCTCCTTTTATTGAAGGAGTATATGTATATACTTTACATACAAGCATAAGTTGGTGAAAAATCGAATACATATGGCATGGATGGTAGAAGTCCCTCATTTGATGTGAGACTAGCATCGAATCTAAGGAGGCTGCACATCAAACAAGTGTTTTGTTTGATCATTTTATGCAGGTTTAGCAATGTTGATGCAACCAAATATTTAATGAGTTTGGCTTGAATCTGATGTCTACTGAGATGGTTTTGGCTGGTGGTCATGTGTACTGTACTGGTCCATTTGTGGTCCTTCTATATGAAGGTACTGCCTAACTCTGAAGACAACTGAAAAGAATCCTTCGGGTTTGGTGAACTTTGCTTCTCATTGACCATTCTATCTCTTGCTTTCATGGGCAAGCAATCCTTCTCCAATGAGTTGAAATGCACAAAATGCAAGGAGGAGGCTTTTCTTTTATATATATATATATATATATATATATATATATATATATGTTTGTTTGTTTATATGCTTGCTTCCACAAGTACAAGCAAAATCACAAGAGTTTCTAGTTATAATATTTGGACAAATATAGGAATAAATTCTGTGGGTGTGTTTTAAAAGAAATTGTCATGATAATGATCTCCATTAGCTATATAACAGAAGTGGCATAAGTAGAAGATCTATGGGAGTAGTGATTATTTTCAAAAAAAAAAAAAAAAAAATCAAGAACAACAATTGACCATGACATATTACAATTAAACATGAATTTTAAAATTATTCTCTATTCACTCATATATAAGATAAGTTATGGCTTTACTACCTATGATTTATGTTAGAAGAGATGATGACTAAGTAGCGTTAGGACAAGTTTATAATGAGAGAAGAGACATTTCTCTCTGAGTTAGACAAAGCATAGAATGTAGATTAAAGTGTCAAACATCAAAGACATGATCCCATAAATGGTCCCAACTTGGATTGTGTCAAAACAAGGAAAGCATGTAGTTGTTACTTGCAATACTCTCTTTTTCCCTTTTTTTTTTTTTTTTCTTTCTTCTTTTTTCTTTTTTTTTTTTTTTTAATCATAAAGTTAAGGAAACTAGACAGTACAACAAGCTTTTCATTACCATGAGAACAAAGTATCACCTAAGAAAAGGATGCATGTTGCTTGGAACTCGTAGTCACATCGCCATAAGCTCAGCTTAAAATGATTTTTCAAGAGTTCTATTTAATGAGAAATATTAATTAAGAAAAAGAGAGTGATTTAGCAAATAATTAAATAATTTCATATATTAGTCTTAAGGATTGAGCATATAGAGGGCATGCGAGGATAGATATAAATTACTACATTCCTGTGTCTTATATTTTTATTATTTTTTTCTTCAATGATTCATGTAACCCGAATGGTTAAACTTTGACCCTTGGTTAATGCATGATCCAATTAGTCAAAAAATTTTCATGGTATCCCTAAAGTTCTTATTTCAAAGAATTTTTTTAAAATTAAAATAAATGATTTATAATATTGATAAGTTCATATTCTCAATATTACTAAAAAAAACTGTAGGTGTGTGTATATATACATATACATATGCATACATATTATATATATACGTACGTATGTGTGGTATAGGTCTAGTTTAAATTAGAGTTGTATCTTTTTTAAATTGGATGATTAAAATTTTACATTATATTCCAAACCATTAGGTATGATATATTGAAATTTATATGATTTGGAGAGCCTTAGTGTAATACCCCGATGCATATTATATAGTCCCACATCAGATGAAAAAAAAGGGTTCAAAGAGTTATAACTCAAGTTTACCTACTGTCAATTAACTTGCACTCGAATTTTTAAGGCCACGTGGACTCGGCCTGCTAATAGATTAATTGGACTAGCAGGTAGGCTTAGGACGTTCGTTACAAATGGCATCAGAGTTGATTCGGATGTGCGAAAGTTGTCGAGCAGAAAAAAAGGATTGCTCATGGAATGATGGTAGAGAGAGCTCTGGTATGACATGGATAGGAATGGTAATGGGCCACTCCCTATCCCTTTTCCAATTTTTATTTTAGCCCTTGTCCCATCCCTACCCCTATCCCCATCCTCGCCAATGGGGATAAGGACTTTCTTATTCTCATCCTCATGGGGATCCCATCCCTACAAGTATCCCCATCCTCATCAATCTCATTTTTAATAAAGTCTCTATTTTCATTCTTACAAAGGTTTCCGTCTCATGAAAGACCCCATCCCCATCAACCCTAATTTTTATATTAAATATTTATTTTTTAAATTTTGATTATTATCCATTATATTTTAAAAATAAAAACAAAGTATTGCGTATCATATAACAAATAAAATAGATTTAAATAAATTTACCATAATTATAAATTTCATGAGCTAATTTATAAGAAATATGTTAAATCATAATATTAAAGAGTATAATAACATAAGTTTATCATCATAAGATATTTTATATGAAATAAATACATTTAATCATAAGTCTTAATAAATATAAAGAAAGTGAGCATATATAGTCTTAAGGTATTTTAAGGTTATATACAAGGATATGTTTAAAATATTAAAATAATATAATAATATTTAAGTAATATAAAATATATGAGGATCCCATAGAGTAGAGAGTACCATTTCTGTCTTCGCCCCATCCCCATTTACGGGGACAAAATTTTTTTCATCTCCATCTCCATCTTCATGGAAAGAAAAATTCTTTCATCCCTACCCTATTCATGGCAAAACCTTACAGGGATCAAAAAAAATAGAAAAAATTGCCAACACTAGTTGTAGAGCCATCCCTATAGCACCAATGATCCCACTTGAAGTAAATTCTAGCTAGTTTATAGCGTGCAACGAAGATATCACTTGATAAAGGAGAGATTGTAATACCCTTATACATGAATAGTTTTACATTGAATGGAAAAAGAATGATTTAAAGAGTTATAACTCAAGTTTACCCACTACCATTTAACTGGCATTCGAGTTTTTGAGGCATGTGGTCTTGGTCCACTAATAGATTAATTGGATCAACAGGTGAGCTTGGAGCATTACACCTATTCTATATATTTTTTTGAGGAACATCCCAAGTTTATGTGTCAAGCGGACAAAAAGTGATCAATTCTAATGATTTAAATCAAATCAAATGGTTTGAATCACTGATCAAAACCTCCTATCATCCAATCATGACTTAATCTTGACTGTATATATAGAAAGAGCTTGATTTGGCGACACTTGAGTGGACCGTCCACTCAAATCCAATCAAATTTAAATTGAATTATTAAGGTTTTATATTGATAATTTGAACTGTTGGATGTGACTTACTATTTCTATGTATTTAGATTCGAAAATTATATGATTTAGATATGATAAAATGCAAAATAACATATTTTTTATATATAATACTTCATTATAAATATCAAGTAGTCTAATTATTCGTGCTCAATATTGAGACATTATAGAAGGCTCAATGCTAATGATAAGCTTCCACACTTTTTTTGAAAAGTAATGAATATGAGGTACTTATATTAGAAATCATTAGTTAAATAAAAGAATTACCACCATGTTTGGCCAATGCCAATCGTTTTGGATAATCTAACATGCTAAAGTAGGCATGCCAACAAGGCTTTGAACTTTACAATCGCCTTATATACTTTACGCTATTTGGGATGGTTGTTGGCCTTAGGGATAACAAATCGTGCCAATAGATCGTAAATGAGTCAGGTCAATTCAAAGTACAATAACAAATGTATTAACTCAAATTTGACTCATTTATTAATTGGATTAGAAATCTAAACTCGAATCCGACCTTTGTATTGCATGAGTTTCACGACACAACCTGTGTAATCCATTTAATAATCAGTTTGTATTTGAGTTGATACGAATGCATAACTTATGTGACCCGTATAACCTATGTACCTATTTAACATAAATTCAATTATAGAGTAATATATTCAAAATCATAACTAAAACACAAATAAAAAATTTTTCATTCAAAACAAAAAAAGAGAGATAAACATAATATCTTTACATAAACACAAATGGAGTTTACTTTAGGGGTTAGGGTTTTGAGTAATGAATTGTGATGATGTATCTATTAAGCATAATTTTGATTATTTCCACTCCATTTCCATCCAATCGTTAGATCCTATATGATGATAAAATAATAATTAATTAAAGGATAGCATTAACTTGGATAAATAGGTTTAGTGGGTTATGTTCGGATTGATGGGTTGGTTTACATGAATTGATTCATTTAATAATTAGGTCAATAGTACATTAGTTTCGGATTATTAGATCAACTCAACACTTAATTTGTTTATTAATCATGTTTAATGGGTCATCCTAATTTTGATCCAAGCTCTTTTATACTCAATTCAAGCCGGCTAATTTCATATTGGGTTCGAGTTGTATTCATGGGTTATATTCAAAATTGCTACTTTTATAGCTATCTCACATTGCGGATGGAAAGAAATCACTTAAAAGTCATTGCAGTAGCCAATCCAAACAGGAGCTTTATCTCTCATATATATTGTAACTATCTCTCATGTTTATTGTAGGTGCTACATGATAGTGTTTCTAAATAAATTTTGATTTAGTTAGCTTTGATTAAATCGATATTTATTATTTTATGATTGATTTTGACATTCATTGATTTTTCTTTTTAAGTAATCATGTGATTGACTTTTTTTATTAACTTTAATATATATTTAAATCATAATAATAAAATATAAATTAAATCATAACTAGGATGGATTGTAATAAATACACTACAGTGCTAAGTGGAACCAACGGTCCCTCTTTTTTTTTTTTTTTTTTTGTGGAGTTAAAAAAACCAGCGCGGAGAGAAGGGGAAAAAGCAATCACATCACTGAGATTAGTAGAGTAATTATACTGGTCTAAGAATAAAGATATGTTTAGATGCTCTAATAATAAATCATTCAATGAAACGCGGTAATCATCCGCAAGAGCTGATGACTCATGCATGACGCATGCATGACGTATGAGAAACCTAGATAATTTTTTTAAAAAAATAAAATGCCCACAATAATTGAAGAAGGAGAGAGAGAGAGAGAGAGGAAGGAAAAAATTTGTCAGGCGGCACCGTCCACAATAATCAATACGGTCTAGACATCGCTGGTCCCACCGCGGTGGGCCCTCCGTCTGTCTTCCCGCCCTCTCCTTTTGTCCTTTTCCGCCGGGCGGCCACGGCACGCCGGGCCCCACCCTCTCCCTGCTCCTTTTCTCCGGCCGACCCTCTTCCCCTCCTTCTCCCCCCCCCCCCCCCCCTCTCTCTCTCTCTCTCTCTCTCTCCCTCTCTCTCTCTCTCCGGCCGACCCTCTCCCCCTTCCTCCCCCCCTCTCTCTCTCTCTCTCTCTGGATCTCTTCTTTTGAGTGCTTCGCATGTGGTAGCAACGCGTGTGGCGGCTTGGGAGTCGCGCTGACTCGAGCGAGTGGCTCTCGGGGATCCATGAGATCAATATTTTGGGACGTACTCCTGGAAGTCAGCCACGTCTGATGCTTTTGGTGGAGCTTATGCATGAACGCATATTGATGGAAGCCATTGATATATATACTCGTAGACCAGCGCGCCATTCAAAACAGCTATAAAACTTTTGCTGTTTCTTTTATTTAAAAAAAAAAAAATCAACGATTTAAATTACCAAGAGTTTTAAAGTTTTTGCAAATAATTTTGAAAATAATATAATTTCACCACATGTGTTGTATGGTCTAGTTTTCATTTTTTTTTTTTCTTTTCAGTTTTTTTTAAATAAAAAGAAAAAAAAAACATAACATAGGCTTTAGATAATTTGTAATCATGATGGAGCCTTTTGCATTGATAAAAAGTAAAAAAGAAAAGTTTTTCATTATTTGAGAAAATAATTTGGATACAAATCTCAGCTTTATCAGGCTTTAAGATATTAAGATACTGAGGAAGAGCTAACCTCCATATAATATACTCACTATCCATCAACCTCTTCATTTTAACAATTGATAATTATAATAAAATTATGACTTAAAGCTCCATTATGGGCTCCATTATCTACCCACCTCCTCAACTTCATGGGAAATGAGGATTCCCAACCTCACTTTCTTGCTCCACCTTACATTTTTTAAATATTATTAGACAATACATATTAACTCCTTTTTTTATCAAATTTATGGTTTGATCATATAAAAAATATAAAAATTATATTATTCTCCATATCAAGAATTACATAACAAACATTAAATCTTTATCAAAAATAAAAAAAAAAATTTTTTTCACACACACATACATAAAGAATAAAAATATAATTTAAATATAAATTAAAAGCTGGTCCAAAGTGGATTTCAGGGTAGGGAGAATTTATACTAGTCCTACCTTGACCTCGATTACAAAGTTTTTTTTTTTTTTTTGAAATTCATCTTCCATTTGATTATTGCCATTCCTAGCTTTGAGGCATCTTTTAATAAGATTCATATAGTTCTAAAGGTACGCAAACATCTATCTCAATGATTATTTTTATTTTTTCAAAAAAAATTGCTAAGTTGAACCAATTTTTTTCGGGCAATGAAAACAAAATTACAAAGTATATATAAGTAGTTATCATGTATATATAGTGTTTATTTACGAGAAAGTTCTATCTTAAAAATTGCTTCGATGAATTTTGTTTTTTCAAATCAATACATGTATTATTGCTTATTTTTGTAAAAAGAAAATAAAATAATATATGTAATATCCAGCTGACATATTAGGTCCTATTTGGATACTAGAAGATGTAATTGGTGCAATAAAATCATCTGAGAAAGTTTTTTAATTTGACAAGCAACATGGCATCAGGAGTATTTCAAGAAATTGAGATAACTCAGGCGCAACAAATTCCTATCTTATGGAGATAAGATAGATTTGGGCTTAGTTGAGTGTACCTTCATCTAAAATAATATATGCAATATCCAGCTGACATATTAGGTCCTATTTGGATACTAGAAGATGTAATTAGTGCAATAAAATCATCTGAGAAAGTGTTTTAATTTGACAAGCGACATGACATCAGGAGTATTTCAAGAAATTGAAGTAACTCAGGCGCAACAAATTCCTATCTTATGGAGATAAGATAGATTTGGGCTCAGTTGAGTGTACCTTCATCTTCACTCATTGACCTCCTTTTTCTTTTTATAGCTTTTCCCTCTCTCCTTCCACCCAAGCATATGCTGCCCCAGGGATGGATTATTCTAACATCCAAAGCATAGCCTTCAGCATCATCAAAAAAAACTTGTTGACTAAGATCCCTGTAGGAGAATTAAAATAACAATCCATCAGGTAGCAAAATATGGGAAGTGGAATATACCCTTTCTTTCAAGGAAAAAAGTGAATGTACGGTGCACACTATTGCCTTGCAAACCTTGGTTGTGCTTGTTTACCCTACCATTCCTAACTTTACTAAAATTATTGATATGGTCCTCATCTTTCCACTCTAGTGGGTTATTGTTTCTGGCACAATAACACCATCAAAAGATACCACCATGGTTTGCTCAAAAATATATATACAGGTGAGAAGGAATCTTGACTTGCTTGAAAGGAAAGGTAGATAAGATTTCATGCAAAATTAATTCCTATGGTCTTATCTAAAGTTTTCATCTTAAAAAAATTAATCAAAAAATATTATTTAATTTTTTTTAATATTATATATATATTCAGTACTTTTATGATATATAATTAATATGAAACTAAAACAACGATTAATTCGATTGCTTAAGTAGCTTCCTATATTTGTATCGACAAGTTATAAGAACAAAAAAAACTGTAACATCTAATCATGTATGGTGTGCTGTCTCTCTCTATGATGGTGGTTGTGCCACGATGCATGAACTGATGATGCAGGCAAACCATAATTCAGACTTTCATATAAAAATCCACTAAAAATTCTGTGGGCCATCACGACCTCAGTTTTGTCCCAAGCATTAGGTATATTGTTTGCAGTCAGATAAAAGAGATGGTCCATGGAATATTAGATGTTCAAAGTAGACAGTATAGGTTACATATTTGATATATATGTAGTTTCCATGCTAGAGTTTTAGCCTTATGGGGTTCCTCTCATGCAATCATATCTTAAAGAGACAAAGGAATTAATAAACTCAGATAGAAGAAAGAAAGAAAAAGAAAGATCTGTTGTTTTGTTGGCTTTGAAAGAGGGTTATTCTAAATGTTTTAAAGTGAGAACGATTGAAAGAAATCTAGCCAATATCTTATTGCATAAAATCTTTAAAGATCCGACGGCATGCTCACATGTCCGGTTCTTTTTCTATGTTGTTCATTATTCTATTTAATGAGAGAGGTGCTTTTCCTATATACGTGTCAAGGGAAAAAACAAAGGGTTCTTGGACTAGTGTTTTAGAGGAGTATCTCAATGTCACTACACCATGCCTTCATGTTTCTTCCAGTGTGAGCAGTTGCTGTTGGAGAAAGGTTTACCACATCGACGAGGAATTATTTTAGTCCACAAATATGAGGGAGATCACAAGACAAATATGATGTAAAAGAAGGCAACAAAAGCGAATCAGCCATTTCAAATAACGAAATTATTATTTTGTGAGCTTTTTTTTTTTTGTAAAATAGATTTTGCTACCACTCAACATAAAATTTAAATCATGAAGGATCTGCAACTTTTTCTAAATTGCATAACAATGATTAATGAAAATAGTTAGCAACAAGTTGAGATCATTCTGAAGCTAGATCTTGATTTTAACATCAATTTTATCTACTCTAATTTCTCTTGAATTGTAAGATATATGCATATCATGGCATTTTTCAAAAGAAAATTATTTTGATTATCTTATTTTAAGGATTAAATATTGTCATAAATCTTCATGCATTGTATTTTACAAGTTAGGTCATTGCACCTTTGCAATTCTCATCAAAAGTCTTGTTTTGGTACGTAGCGTGCTTAATATAGATGTCGTATGAGAATATTATGATGATAAGTTTCATAATTGGTTTCTCGATGTGGCTGATCTTGCTCTAAGATGTTGTCCAGACTCTAGAGCTATCTAGGATAAATAGAGTGGTTAAAAACAGGTTTAATGATTCTTTTTTGAAGAAGTTGTTGGCTAGAGTGGTGTTAAAAATTCTCAAGAGCCTGACAATTTGGATGAAAATTTTGCTGGCATCCTCATAGCTACTTTTGTCCTTCATAGCCAGCCATTGCTGTTGGTGGAAGCTATCGTTTTTAGATGACTTGGTAGTGAAAGGTGCTGTCATCTAGGGATCAGAAGAGGAACATCTTAAATATATTATAACTATCAGGGAATCCTATGATCAAGCGTGCAGAGAATGGCCTAAAGTTGCCATGATGCCATACTTTGGAGATGGTGGAGGTTACTGTAGAATCTAAAAAATATGACCTCAGTCGTAATTTTTTAAAATATTTTTTGATTTGTTTCCTAGACACAGTGTTTTTATATTTCTTCAAGGCATGCTTGGAAAAATTTCAGAAACCTGGTCAATATTCCCTATTTTTTTTTTTTTTTTTAACTGGGATTAAATCTTTACCCTTTTGTCTAAGTGCTAACAGGTGGTTTTTCTCTAGAAATATTGATGACTTGGATGATGATGGTTTAATTTACAACAGATTGCACCGAGATTTAGCTGTTGATATGTTCTTGTTTTGATATATTCTTGTTTTTATGCGACACCTAGCTCGAAAGTACACAGAAAAGGGAGCACCCTCTGGAAAAGAGGTGACCAGAGATGGCCCTTTCAATAGTCTTAAAAGCATGAAGGTTCAAAACAGGCAAAGGGAGGGAAAAAGGTTTGAAACAAAAAGAGAGAGAAATAAAGATGAACACAGTATTTTACTTGAATGGATAAAATGGCAATGCATCAAGTAGATGAAATTATGGGTTACGTTGGACTATCTGATTGTCTTCTACTGCAGCATCAGCCGTACATTTCACCTCGTGATGTGAAAGATATGAGCCGATGGTACCCTGAGTAGTCCATTCTAGAATGGTGAGAAACATAAGTCTTGAATTAAAAACAAAACTAACGAAAAATGGAGATGAAAACTGATGATCCAAGAAGAAAACTCTTTGATTTAAATTTCCTGCAATCAATTGCAGATAATGACCTTGCATAAATTGTACTTTAAGCAGACATTGTTGATAAGATTAGTTAGGTAGAGAGAGAAAATTCCAAGGCAATTCAATCTTCTAAAACCAAATTATAGAATGATACCAAATTATCCATAAATTTCACCTGTGATTCTGAGTACAGCTAGTGGAATAGAAACCTACAAATCTGCTTGATTTATGGACCACATCTATATGAATCAGGTGCAATTATTTGGGTCCAGCAACAATAATGGATTACTTATTAGAGCCATGTGCAAGTTAAGCTCATACATCTTAATATATATGGGTCTCATGCCTCCAACCATCATAACATGCTGTACGTAGCAATTTCTCGTTCTTATCCTTTTGTGAAGTTTAATACAATGATTTTTCATATAACTATAATACTCTAAAATAATTTCATATCGGATGAAAAAGAAATATGTTATATGCTTATAACTCAAATTTACCTGCTACCAATTAACTTCGACTCGAGTTTTTGGGTCACATGATTTTGACTCACTAATGAATTAATTGGATTAGCAGGTAGGCTTGGGGTGTTACAAATGTATCAGAATCGATTCGAATATGCAAAAGTTGGTGGCTAAAAAAAAAAAAGGCTATCTATGGAATGGTGATAGAGTTTCATCATAGCGTAGAGTCACCATTGCAATACTAATGATCCTGCGATCTGGCTAGAATAAATTTTGGCCAGTTTATGGCGTACGATGAGAACGTCATATTAAGGAAAAAAAAAGTGTTATCCCATTATAATGAGAAAGATTATAATACTTCAAAAATAATCCTACGTTGGATAGAAAAGAAATGTGTTATGTGTTTATAACTTAAGTTCACATATTATCAATTAACTTTTACTTGAGTTTTTGGATCATATGATTTTGATCCGTTAATGAGTCAATTAAACCAGCAAATGAGTTTGGGGTGTTATAGTAACCATCTTCTTTAAAATTTAGATAACATGAATTTAGATAACAAGCTTATTGAGGGTGGAGTGATGACAGGCATCTTGAAACCAAACCAAACAATATCATCTTCATGTGGCCCTTGGCATGCAACTAAAAATCTTTTTTTTTATGTCCAATGGATGTGAGTGGAAGAAGGAAAATTAAACCAGACACAGAATACCATAGCACAATATATGATCAAAAGTTCTCAAGTATCTTGGCCATGTGCTTTCTTGGGGGGACCATGCGTGTAGTGTACGTGAGCCTTTCGTTTATGAAGGGACACCATAATTTCCCACTTGATTTATTGAAGGTAGGGTAACTTTCTTTTAGTGGAGGGTGTTTAACCACAAACGGAGAGTACGTGACCGCCCTTAATCGGTCATGAAAGAAAATTCCATGCATGCTATTTAATCTTATATCCAGTAAGATCGCATTGAGATACTTATCTCAGTGCTGAGCAGTAGCATCCTGTGCTACTCCATTTGTGTTAGCTGATATACCACATTCATTCAAGATCAATAGTATATAATGACATAAATTTTTCTTAGCCAGAAACATAATCATAGGTATCAACTTAAAACAAAATTTACTTAGGAAGAGAGGATGGTGCTTAATAGAATATTAATAGGAAAATGTTATGAAGCGCCACTCCTTTACCCACTTATTTGCATAGCTCATAAATAGTTCAAAAATTATCTAATGCCTAAAAATCAAATAAAATAAAAAAAATATTCGTACAGATAATTTTAACTAGTTTAGAATTAAGGCTTTACTATTGTTATTGTTATTATAAATGATCTAACTCTTCCTCATCATGAACTATATCAATTTTCATTTGGTATGTCCAATGGATAATGGAGAGGTTAAAATGGTAGTTTTTGGTGGAGTTATTTGAAGTATTAAAAAGTTGTTTCTGAAAATGACTCAGAATATATTTAGATTAGTTGCTGGCTTTAATTATTGGTTAATAGTGAACTTGCATTATTGTTGATCAATAATCACTTAAAAGGTGTTTGAATAGTTAATCTAAATACAACCTCATTACTACGGTAAGCCAAAGTTATTAGGAAAGGGAAGAGAGGGAGAAAGGGAGATGCGGGCAGGTGGCTCGAAGCTTCATGCGGCGGCATGCATGTAAATTTTCTCAATGGTGGTCTTGTCCTCCAACCATAGGCATCACATCTAGCTTTTCGAGGTGGCAACTCGAGTAACTTCCGGGCTTTTGGGGCCGGTGCACAGTGGGGGTTTGTAACTTTGGCCTTATGATCCAACCCGGACAACCCTCCAGAAAGGATGAAAGAGAGGCAGTGCCACCACGGGGAAAGGAATATGGGCGTGGGCAGAAAAAGACAACAGGGAGGGGTGCTTCTTCGTGGAAGGAGTTAAGAGGAAAAGAGCATAAAAAATATAAATAAATAAAGGAAAAGGAGGCCCTTGGAAAAGACACGGCGCCTCCGACAAAGATTTTAAGCAGGGTACGGACCCGGAAACGCCCCAAACTCTCACAATAATTCCTCCCTAAAACCCGCCCCGGCTCGGCGTTTAATGCTTCATTATAAAAGCATTTGTTTATGCTTCCAAGGGAATGTTAGCAACCAAAAACAGGAGGAGGGAATGAGCTCAACTTTGCGGATTATTATACTGCATTATTGGCTCTATGTTATTGGAAATGGGTAGGAATAGCAACTTCTATCTACCACCTTTTCCTTTTAGCAATCCATCATTGGCGAGTCCACCATGCCCTAGCACTTTGGCTACTCATAGAATAATTAGTATGCAAATATGCCTAGATTTATCTCGGCGAGTGATAACTTGTAAAGATTACCAATGTCTTTCTCAATAAATTGATGAACTCATGCCATTCAGTATCTCTCAAAATTATTTACTCTTGTATATTAATGATAAAGGCATCATTATTCTAAGTAGGCACCATTTTTGCTCAAATTGCTTCATATGATTATCTTTACAATTATTTATCACCTATAGTATACATTAACTTATTTTCCAAACTGTTTTGCTTTGGTTTAAGTTTATCGATAAGATTTTGCCTGGGCTAAAACTAGTTAAATTGTGTCCAATATTGGACTCATTTTGACATATTACTTGAGATGGTTGAATGGGGTAGAGTTGTATTGAATTATGTTTAAGTTAGGAGTAATTTTGATGTACTTTGGTTTAAGTTCATCTTAACGATAAGATTAAGATTAATTTTTGTTATAAGTCTAAATAGGTCAAGCTAGGTGTGAACTAGTGGATCAAGTTTACCAAATGCGAACCTTATTGGCTTATATGAGATGCATGCAAAGTTAGATGCATAAAGTTTTAATCTAAATTTTCCCAACCTATATATATGACTAGACTAGCATTTTTGGTCCAAGGTTAATCAATTTCGCTTCTCTCTTTGATGAAG
>JACVBY030000576.1:1200000-1525000 GCA_017589505.3 Metroxylon sagu | reverse complement strand
GTCAAGTTGGCATCTATAAAAAAGGACAGATGATATTTTCTCACTGCATTAACTGCCTTGTCAATGTAAGATTGTCTTTATTAAGAGAGAGTCTACTTTAAATGTTTGAATGAGGAAGCTATCGTTTTCTTGTTTTTGGATAATAAGAGAGAAGTCTCATGCAATTGTTCATGACTTAGGATGACTCGATCACAAGGTTATGAGAATAGTCTTCCAAAGAGAATTTACAGTAATTTTAGCTTGCATTGGCAAGCTTTAATACTAATGCGATAAATCTTCTCATATTAATAGAAATCCGTAGATTATGGGATCATTACATGATCCTCCAACTGCCTTGAGTTGTTTGAACTTTGACTGCTACATGGGATGCCATATTACCATGCTTAGGTTTAGTCACCATTAACATTTTATTTTCTTAATGCTTATGCAAAGCACCTTATCTTGCATGATCTAAACTTTTGCACATCATAATATCTAAGTTCGACGCTGATTAGTGGACGTTGTTATTTTATTTTAGGCACAAGGAGAAGGGAGTTGTATATTTCCAGAAGACCCAGGCCAGGTATATAAACCTCATTGGATCCATGCGCACCTCAAAAAAAAAAAAAAAAGGGCAAGCAAAGCCTTGTTATTAAAAAGAAGCTCATTAGTCCACTCTCTCTTTACATCATAAAGGCATCAAGGAACCAAGCTTTCATCTTTACAGCTTTTAGTCTCACTTAAATATTCAAGACATTACTAACTTCTCTATATACTATATACGATTCCTTGACAGTTGTTAAATGACAATTGCACCAAGAAAAGAGGGCCCACTGATCAGGTACTTTGCGTAACTTTAAAGCACTAGTTAATTCATTCGATTCAGCAATAATTACAGGCGAATCATATGCAGTATTCTGAATCGATTCACTCCAGTAAGTGTGATTACTTTCCTTGCATTGTTCGTGATGTTAGGATGCCAATGATGAGCCAAAGAAGGACTTGAGGAGTAGAGGGCTGTGCCTCGTTCCAGTGTCCTGCACCTTGCATGTGGGGGGTGACAACGGAGCTGATTACTGGGCTCCATCTCTTGGTGGGGGGTTTCGATAGGTACAACGAGTTCTGGGCACGCTTGAGGCTTTAAGCACTGACATAATATCATGAGCAGTCACTCTGCCAAAACTGAAGGCTGATTGCTCATGATGCTATGCACTAATATATATTGCTGGAAATCGAATGTGCTAAGAGATCAGGATGGTGAGGCCTCTATACCTTATGATTTAAAGAGACATGCTTCTATAGAACTCTACCATGGACGCTATATATGATGTATATTCCATTCCAGTGTTATTACCAGTCCACTCAAGCGTTATCAACATGCAAGTGGATGTTAGGACTTTGTTTTTGGTATTTTGTGAGTCAAGAAGGGAGTTGAAGTCGCCCTAGCCGACCTTTGATGAGTAGTGCTCATGTCTCTAGGAGGCAGTAAGCCATTGTCATCGCAAATTAATCGGAATCAATAGCTAAGGCAGTAAATTCTAGTGATGTCTATGGACGCAATTAACGTCAGATTGATCAGGAAACCAGGTTTATTATCGTTACTGAGGTTGTTTGGGCTACTCTGATTGAAATTTCATTAGCGATTATGACCAGCCTCTCCTAAAAGGGTTAGCCACAAGGTATGCCTTCTTAATTAACATTTGGAATTATCATGTCCTTGTGCCCGATTATGAGAGAGAAATTAGGTCACATCCAAGAAGATTAGCCAGGAGATAGTTTTAGGATTCTTTATCCATATATAAATATTTAAAATCTCTTGAGTATATACTTAAATATTAGACTAAATTCATGCTGATATAGGCTCTTACAAAATTTTCTTATTTAATCAATGCTATCTTTATTAAATTAAGAGTTGAAGTCTAATCAAATTTGATCATAAATACTATAATTAGCTCATAATTAGGCTCGCAAGTTACCATTTACCGTGTCTTCTAGTATAGAATTCTGAATCTCACTCCATAAAGTTAGCCAAAATATATTTTATAGGTTCTTTAGTCCAACATAAGCATCTAAAATTTTTCTACTACGTGATCGATATAGAACTAAAGTACATATGCTAACTTTTTTTTAAGTACGTGATCCATATAGGACTAAAGTATATATTTCAACTAAGATTCTCATGCAGAGAGAGAGAGAGAGCTACTGATAATCTTTTCATTGATGCTGTGGTTATGTACATCACCAGCAAAAACATGAATTTACTATTGAACAAGTGAAATATAGCCGGCAATATAATGTTAACAAACGAAAAGAGGATAGAGGACAAACAACACCATGCAAGCTTCAACTTCTCTCATATGAGGAAGAATTTATTAATAAGTAGAAGACTGCAAGCTGAGTGACCGTAAGCTTAGGGCATTGCACTTTTTGACAAGTTGTTTCAGATGCCACTTGAAAGTACAATAGGCCCTCTAACAACAAAGCATCATCCACGGTGGAAAAGCTAATGTAGCCATATATTTTTGATGTAATATTTGGTATATTGTAATAAATAAGTATTGATTTCTTAGTCTCTTACGTTGAAATGTGCGAAAGAAGCTTATCACAAATAATTGAAACGGCATTAGTGACACCAAAACCATAACACCTAGGACTTGATATAAAAGTTCACAAGATGAGTGCTAATGCCATTTATCGTTAACATAACAATTCGGCTTGAACTCCTAAGCTCGGTGGATTTTACGCTCGCTAGGATTTCCATTAGTATCCTGCAGAAGATTGTATTACAAAGAAAAAAGTTTAAAACATCAAATAAAGCTTTTTATTCAAAAAATCATAAAAGAAAGATTTTTTTTTTTTTTGTTGGCGCAAATCAAGATAAAGACCTGAAATTGCACACCGATAGAGCTTTAATTGGAGCATCCTTTCATATGGCATTATATTCCTTAAGAATCGAATGCAATATCAATAATTCCTATAGGAATATGGTTCCTTTAATGGTGATATTCTTGATCATGCATATGATAAATCTGCATCCCATCAAGCTAGTAAGTAAATAGGGGAAGAGGATGAGAAGAACTAGACCTGTAGTTTGCTAGAAGGTATTTGACATCACATATTTTAATTGTAAGAATCCCCACATGCATATTAGAACTTTCATCACAAATATACAAAAATAAGCATTTTGATGTCTAATATGTTACGATGTTTGCAAGGATTATTAGTTTGCATATTTTAATGGTGTAACACCCCAAAAATAATTCCATATTGGATAAAAAAAAGTATTATGTGCTTATAATTCAAGTCCACTTGCTACCCATTAACTTTTACTTGAATTTTTGGGCCATGTAGTTTCAACCCACTAATGAGTTAATTGGACCAGCAGGCGGGTTTGAGACGTTACAAATGGTATCAGAGCTGATCCGAGTGCGCAGAAGTTGATGGGCACGACGAAAAAGCTATTCATGGGACAGTGGTAGAGTCTCGCCATGGTGTGAAGCCATCCTTGCATGATTAACGATCCGGCTCAAGATAGATTTTGGCTTTGGATGAGAAAGAAAGTATTATGTACTTACAACTTAAGTCCACTTGCTACCTATTAACTTTTACTCGAGTTTTTAGCCTACATGATTTCGATCCGCTAACGAGTTAATTAAACCAGTATATGAGCTTGGAGCATTATAAATGGACTTGATTTTGTATATCATATATAATATGTCAATTGATAAATTATTAATTTGTAAAATCTTCATGCCAATAGTTAATGGAATGTTGCAATGTCAAGAGTTAATGGAATGTTACCCCCAAAAAATAAAAGGTTAATGGAATAAGGTTTAGGGGCCAGGATGATTTGCAATTTTAACAAGCATACTTATATGTGATAGAAATTTTTGTCGCAATTATCATCGACATCTTACCGTAAGCTCATCACTTACATGGGTCAAACAAACAAACGCCATGCGAACAGGTCCTCATGCCCATACAGTGCCTCTCCTTACACATAAAATTAATGTAGAAGATAAAGATAAGATGCTAACTAACATCTCTTTCTTTAGGGAGCAAAAGAGACCGTAAGAGACACTTAAATCAAAAGCATATTACAAGAGGAAAGGAGGTTTTTTCTCACATTCATCTTTTACACACTCCATGTATAATCCAGGCAAAAAGCAGCTTACTTATTTCTATAAGACATGGCAAGATGTGATTTTATTGCTAGCTTATAGTTTCTCTTCCTAATTAAGTTTTCCACCTTAATCTCAGGCTCAATCATGGGACATGCAAGCTATACATTAGTAATACTACCATTTATGTTATATTCAAAATTTGAATTACAAATCTTATAGTTGGACCAAATTAAGTGGGTCAAACTTTCTATCTACATTCTTTTGCTATCATTTTCAAAATCTCTCATTCTAAGTTTTCATTTGATATGAGTAAGATACTGGAGGACTTACTAATGAGACTATGATGTTATTTAAGATCTATTGGTAGCAGTATATTCCGTGACACCTATAAAGTTACCAAGTCATCAATAAATTTGCAAATGTTCCAACCTTGAGCTTTAATTAAAGTTTTAGATGCATTTGTAAGTTGCTTGTTGCAAAATTACAATTAAAAAAATGATGATCTACCCAAAAGAAAAGGAAGAATTAATGACCTTTTCTTAGTTATGGCATGCATTTGCCATTAACTCAACCACTGCACCTCAATTGGCTCGCCCTGGTTGTGATGCAGGTTTCTGAAAGTATTCACTGAGTTTAAAACTAGTCATATCGAAGTGGATCAATCATAAGGTTTGCATTTTTCTATCTAGAAAAATAAGAAGTGGATGCATTATAAATATGGCTATTTTTATCATGTCATAAATAACATGAAGATCATCTATTCCTGATTTTTTATGGCAAGATTTTGGGTTGTTAATATTCCTAGGGGCTGTTATCTTGTAAAGCTTACCGGTAATTCTGGAATAGTGATAAGATCACCCATTTAGTATCCCTATTTAGATAGTGATGTGTCATCGCCATGGGATTAGAATCATCTGGGGGATGGGAATACTTGATCACTATAGTCGTGGTGATCTTTATGACTTCACCAAAGAAAGAAATAATTTTATCTTTATATTTATCAATCTCTCCCTCAATATTATAATAATATAATATAATATATTATTTATAATATATAAATATTATATAATAATATATTATTATATATAGATATTATATTCTTATTTATTAAAATGCTGTAGTATCAATATATTATATATTATAATATTAACAATAAAATTAGATTACTATTATTATATTAATATGTAACTATTATTATATTATTATCATATATAATATTAATGTAGTAATTAATATCATATTATTGTCTATATTTATAATATATAATAAATATATAAAATATATATTAATAATAATAATATTATATAATATATAAAATATATTATGCCAATAAGTTTTTAAGGGTATTATTGGTATTATAAGCATAGTGACCTTTCATTCTCATGGTAAACCAAATACGGTGATCTATGATTACCAATAATCTTTAATTATTTAAATATTTTGTACTAAATAAGGTGATATTGGATTACCGGTGATTCTATCACTACTGATCAATAAACCAAACGGCCCTTAAAGATTATAATAGTGTAGCCTTAGAATGGTTCATGATATTTTAAATGCACAAGAACTACCTTATAGGAAAAAAAAGAGAAAAAAAAAAAAGAAAAGTTTTGAAAAAAAGAAATAAAAGTAAAAAAAAAATTACTACGTTACTTCTTTATTTTTTTAAAATATATTTTAAGGGATGCAAATATTTTAATAATAACTGGCTCCAGTCAGTTAGGTGCTTGGAGTAGTTCTTATGCTAAAAAAGATTTAAGTGAGATTGTTAGTATTTTTACGAATGTTACAATGGAGTTGTTACGGGAAACGAAGGTGATTCCATTGGAAAGACGGAGGAGATAATAATTTTAGGAGAGAAACAATTTCAGAAGAGATGAGCATGGTGACAGAGACAATGCCTCCAATGAAAAGGTGGATGGCCTCGGTCTTCTTATGGTAGGAGAGGGGAGAGGATTTCTAATCAAGTTTGACTCTTTCTCTCTCTCTCTCTATCTATATATATATATATTCAAATAGGTTTTTGCTTTTCTAAAAACTTATCTTAACTTATAAGTTTTTTAATGAATAATAAAAGTTACTTTTATAAATAAAAAATAAAAAATAATATAACTAAATATATTTTTGATATCGAATATTATGTTTTTATTTTTTTTAAAAAATAAAAATGATGCCAAAATAAACTCTAATATGATATATATAGTTTGGTTTTGTTGGACTATGGAATGGGCATTAGAAATACATGGATAAACCAACAGGATTAAAAAATTTCTTCTCACGACCCCGGACTTTTAAAGTTAGTTTCCCTTAGGTCCCATGAGTTTTTTAAACTTCATCCCATTTGACACACTAAATCCATATCTAAAACTACCCTTGTTTCCAACGAGCAGGCGTACCATTTTGCTATAACAATTTTTCAACTCGCACCTTGTGATGCTTCTCGATGAAAATGATACTTTAAACCTCACGGAAGCCCCCATTGTAATCACACCCTATTTATACTGTGTCATAATGTAATTATGTGAAGTTTCTTTCCATTCTCCTATTTATATAATTTTTTTTTTTTGTCAAAAATTGAGTTAAAAACAATTCAAAGATCTGAATCCTTCTTTCAGTGTTATTTATTGTTTATTTATATAAATTTTATTTTTAACTAAAAAAATGATATATATATAAGATCAAGTCCTCCTTCTAGTATCTATTTATATTTTTGTAATAAAATTTTAAAAATCAATGTATATATTTTATTTTTATTAGAAAATAATATATGCATCGCATCCCGTCCCATATTTATATAATTCCATCATCAGGATGAAGTTGCCTCCCTTTTTAACCTTTTTTTTTTTTTAAAAAAAAATCCTTATCCTGTACCAAAAAAAAAAAAAAAGTTCATTTTAGCATCTTATCATCAGAATGTATGAAAGAAAAGTTATTATATTTAAGAGATTGTTCCGATTATTTTTCTCTATTTTTTATTTTCATATAAAATATACAAAAAAGTATCTTTTTTTACCTTCAGATATCATATGGAAGCTCACATCCATACTTGGAGTGAGAGATTACATAAAGTATTAAAATATACTGTGCATTGCGAATAATAGGAAATGGCTTTTTGCCTTCTCCAAATCAGGAATCCAAAGTTTTTTTTTTTTTTTTGTCAGCATTAAATACTATTAATATGACAGTTTACATCATTCATGAAGTATTAACATATTCTACTCAAAAAAAAAAAAAAAAAAGAAAGATATTTGATAGATCGTTAGCATTTTCATTTAATATTTCTGGTAGCTTTATAAACGCTTTAGAAGGTAAGGCACGGCAATAGATCACGCGGCTGAGATAAGCCAACCATGACAAGAAACGCCTCCACGACGTTTCTTATCGTTGTTGAGTTGCCCGCCGAGAGCGAAGCCCTCGCGTCTCTTTCCAAGCTCAGCTACCGTCCCCGGTTCCACGCCCACCGCTTCTCCACTCTCCACCCTCTCCGTTACATCCGAACCGCCTAAAACCCTCGAGCTCGGAACCGCTTCTTTCTTATTTTTTAATCGGTCCTTTCTCGCTTTCCGATGCCAGGGATCTGAGATGGACGCCGCCTCCACCCTCCTCCGCCGGAGCCCCTTCTCCGCCCCGGTCCCATCGCCTCCGCCGCCCGTTGTCGGCCGGAACTCCGCCCTGCCCTTGCGTCTCCGGCAGGGGCTCCGGGCAAGATCTCGAATCGTGGCGGCGGTCGGGGTGTCGGGCGGGGAGGAGTCAGCGGCCTCGGTCGCCCCTGTTTACAAGCCCACTCCTCCGGACAGAGAGCTTCGGACTCCTCACAGCGGGTAGTTTTTTTTCTCGCGTTTTTTTTTTAAAATATTTCTGAGAGTTCTTTAGATTTACGTTGGCTCAAATGGATTTAGGAATCTTTATTGCCAGCTCTGTTCTTGAAGGATTGATCGTTGTTTACGGATTTTCTTGAATCTTGGTATATATTAGCTTCCAATATTGATGTTACTTTATCTTATAGCAGTCCAGTCTTTGCCCAAGAATTCTCTGTTTCTTGAAATTCCTCTCCCTGTAGAAATGGATTGATCTTTACTTACGGATTTGGTTTAAATCTTGATGTTTATAGCTTCCACTATCAATGCAATGCAGTTTTCTTATATATCACTCGGTTCATTACCCAAGAATTCCTCCATTTCTCGAATATCCTACCATTTTGCAAGGGATCGATGATCTTTATTCATGGATTTTGTTGAAATCTGGGTAGTAATAGCCTCCAATCTCATTATTGCTTTCTTATGTGGCTGTTATTCTGGCCTTTAGCCAATAACTGGTCTTCGAGTAATGCTGTGTGATTTGATCTTCAACTGTTATGTCCCTGCCTCCAGTTTTTTTTTTTTTTTTCTTCTTTAAATCACGTTTCAAATTGATATGTTTTCGTTCTAATCTCGTTGACAGAAACACAATATTAGTGGTATTTGTGTCATCTGACACAGATGCTGCATGATCATACTCCTTTGGTGAAAATGAAAGATTTTATCAATACTCATGCAGTTTGATGTGAAAGTAATAACGCTTTATTCTCGTTGAATATTCTTGTAGTTAGATGACTATAGTTGTAATTATGTGATCATTTGTCTTGACAGATACCACTTTGATGGGACTGCTCGGCCATTTTTTGAAGGTTGGTACTTCAAGGTCTCAATCCCCGAGCATAGGCAAAACTTCTGTTTCATGTACTCGGTGGAGAATCCTGCCTTTCCTAATGGAATGAGCATGCTGGACATGGCATTGAATGGGCCTCGATTTACTGGGGTTGGAGCTCAAATTCTTGGTGCAGATGATAAGTACATATGCCAATTCACAGAGAAATCTAAAAATTTTTGGGGAAGTAAGTCTTTTGTTGCTCTGTCTCGTGCCCATTTCCTAACATATCATTCACAAATTAATGATTTATTCATTTTTAAGGCAGCTCTTTACCTCAAATTGAAGCTAAACCCCATGCCAGCTTTTAGTTGTTGTGCATATAATTTTAAAGCATCCTTGACTATTTTACAATGCCTAGGTAAGTTGGAAGTGACAAAAAGAAGTGTTGTGTGCATGATCTTAAAGTATCCTGATAGCTATATGCAATATATAATCTTTTAGATGATCCTCCACCCATAGGGATAAACAATGGGGGCCTAAAAAATACAAACGGAAAAAATTGTCCAAATTGAAGCACAGCCAAGTTAGCAGAAGCTGAGGGAAGGGAAACAGTCCGAGCGTGCATTATAGTCTTTTGTTAATGTTAGGTTATGGATATAATAAAGTGTTTTGCTTAAGGTTATGTTTTATATGATGAGAATCTTTGCACCATGCTATGCAGCTTCTTCATACTCCTTTTACACTACAAGTTGACCTATATGTATACCAACAGATATAAGATATTTTTTGGATGAAGAAGGAAAGAAAAGTTTTCAACTGGTTCCAGCCGCAAGTCAACCTCATCCCACTTATATATGAAAGAGGAAATCCTTCAGTTTTTAAATGGAAAACAAGTTTAGCATGTTACATTATTGGACTTGAATGGTGACTTAACAAATTAAGTTTTGTTTATTGCTGTATAATATCAGTGTTACATGATGTTGGAGACCCAAAATATGATCTTTTCCTTATTCGATTTTTATGTTAGATCATGCTAAATGTTCTTATAATTGATAATATACTTTTTAGTTGAAATTCATAATTTCATGTTCAATATATACATACATACATATATTTGTGTGTATGTATGTATATGTATATATGTATGTATACACACACATACATATATATACATACTTACTAACATAATATATGTATGTATGCATGCATTTATCTCAATTTTTCATGGATATATATATTTGGACTTTGCTATACTCGCTTGTAGCTAAGCCTAAATCCAATTGCCCTTTCCACCTTTGGATCCACACGGATCATGGATCCCAAGGATGAAAAAGGTGGGGTAGCTTTGAGATCCATGCAGATTGAAGGATGGAAAAGACGACCAGATATGATGCTTGGCTACACGCTAGTGTAGCCTAGTCTGACTCTCTCTCTCTCTCTCTCTCTCTATATATATATATATATATATATCTCTCTCTGTGTGTGTGTGTGTGTGTGTGTGTGTGTGTGTGTGTGTGTGTGTGTGTGTGTGTGTGTGTGTGTGTGTGTGTGTGTGTGTGTAATATTTTTCTATATTTATTAGTATAGTGATGAATTATCTGGTATTTCATAGGTAGGCATGAGCTAATATTGGGGAACACCTTTGCTGCTGGGAAAGATTCAGCTCCTCCAGATGGAGAAGTTCCTCCTCAGGTTATGCCCCTTTTGCTTTCTTTTCTTTCTCAATGCATGTGCTACTATGATTTTACTAGTGTATACAAACATTCATTGCCTTTGCCCTAAACTTGGATTTACTGATATGCATAATTGTATATTAATCACTAGAGTTGGTCCATCATGCCTGCATGTCAAGATAAATATGCTACTCTACCAGCTGGATTTGAGCATTTTTAATTCAATATGTTCTTGTAATATTGTCAACATGAGTAGCACATTTAAAATGTGTGTGTATAAGGATGGACGAAGTTGAAAAAATATTGCATCTCTTTTTTCCCGCCTTGGTTCCTGAACCAAATCAAAGAGCATGTAGAGGCTAGAGAGTACAAATGGTGTATCCAGCACCAAGAGTCTGCTGGTACAGGTGAAGATGGGAGGGATGGTTGTGGAGCCTTTCTTCAATCTCTGTTCAGTTCCATAGATTTTTTTTAATATAATCATAAAGGAAATAATAAAACAAAGTTAAACACCAAGAGGCTTCTTTAAGATGCATGCAAGTTTTGCTTGCATGTGGCTAGCACTTGAATTACAGTGTGTGGCCGCATTCAAGCTGCATTCATGGGAGAAAATATATCAATCTGATCCTGTAGGCCCATGCCAAGCTGAATAGATGATAGAGAAAAAATGTCCATATGATTTGAAGGGGCCTGTGCCAAGTGGAGTGGCCATGTGCGAAAGAAGCATTAGTTTTAGCGGTGATGCACAAAATGAAATGAAACAAAAGAGTCCAACAAGGACATACAGAGGCCAGTCATGAAATGAAACCTTGAAAGTAGCCATTCATGCAAAACAAGCAACATTAGCAATTTATCATATAATTTACCTTTTCATTTATTAATTTTTTAGATTTATTATGTTTGCACGTCTCCAACTTTGGGGTTTTTCCTAATGCCTAGTTTCTAGGAGTAGCCTGCAGTCTTTTAATAGATGTACCTTTCCATCTAATTGAGATCTTATCTTTTCTGTCCTGAAATCAAATCTAAAATTTTGAAATATGCAACGTCAAATTTTTACCTCAACTTCTTCGTCATCCTAATTAAATAACTGTTCGCATGTTTACCGTTCTCTATCAATCCTTGGTACCGGTTGCTCTTTATTGTCTCTTTCTTTATGTGCATCCTCATGCCACCTCCCCCCGCTCTGCCCTTCTTTTCTTCTACCCTTCTGACATGGCTTTTTTTTTTTAATAACGAATTGAAAATTTTAATTTTTGTTATATTTTCTTTTTATTATTTTGATATAACCTTGATTTATTTCTTGTTTACTTATTATTTTTCTTTTTATTTTTTAATTGTTTATTTTTTTCATTTTCTTCGAAATTTATTATATGTTTTGCATTGACAATTTTATGATCCTTTTTATTTTATTTTATTTCCTGTTTCTTGATTTTGATTTGTATACTGTACTGTGCTAGTCTGCATGTTTTTTATTTGTATTTTCAGTTTTTATTTTCCCACTGCCTTCTGTTTTCAATCTTTTGTTACCCATTTTATGTATATATTTTGGTTTGTTTTGCTTATATTTTCTTTTTCTTTTTTCTTTTTTAGGTTTTACATGTTTTTTCATACTTTCATTGATATCCTTGCAGTTATGTTTCATATTTTATTTTGTTTCATTTTTCTGTTCTAATTTTCTTTTTTTTTTTTTGGCTTCATATTTTGCTGTGCATTTTCAATTTCATAACTTCTATTTGATTCTGTTTTGTATATATGTTTCTGCACTTTAAGCTTTACATAGTTCAGTGTTTTGTGTTTTTTCAAGAGCCTCTTATGTTTTCTTTTATTTTTTTCTATGTAATTGGCACTTGTTGTGTGGTTTGCTTGTACTTTGAATTTCTGCTTCATCTTTTATTATGATTTTAAGTTTGATCTATTTTAAATCTTCTATTCTATTTTTTAATTTGTTTAATTTTAAAAAAATTCATTCTGTTGTTATAACTTATTTTTTTTTACTTACTATGCTTTGTTGTTTCATTTTATTTATGCTGTTCTTAATTTTGTATTTCATCATTTGCTTTTGTACTTTATGTTTAATTTTCAGTTCACTTATTTTTCTTTTATTTCCTGCTTATCAATTTTTTCTAATTTTTTCAGCCTTTCATTTTTCAATATTGCACACTTTTTTTGCATTTCTTTTTAACTTAATGCACTCTTGTCTTTTTCTAGTTTGTATTTTTTTTTTTTGCATGTTTTCTATTTTTCTGTTTGTGCCCAGTTGTTCTTTTTTTTATTAATCTTCTATGTTATTATTATCTTTTTTGCTATATTGCATATTCCATTTTTTCATATTTATTGTCTTTTATTTTATTACGTTATTTTATTTTTATCTTAGGTTTAGTTTTGTAGGCCCATCTAGTTTTCCTTTATGTTAGATATAAAATAATTAGTCACAGATGTGATTGGGGAAATGCTGAAAAGTTGGCACACCTTGTAACTAAGAGAAGGTTTTGCATTTGGATTGGTGGATGATTTGTGTAATTCTAACATGGAAAAATCTAGGGCATGGCATAGCAGTTTAGCCTAGTGTGACATTGGAATATGGGGTTCTATGTAGTCTATTAGAACTCCTATCGATCTGCATTCCACAAATTGATGCTCGCCAATTTTTGCTTCTATGGCTTCTCTAATTCTTCGTCTTTCAATAGAAATCTTAAAGTCACTCTATTGTGAGAAATTGTTGATTGCTTTAGCTCATCCTATCTGCTTTCTCAGCATGATTAGTAGGCTTTCAATATCCTCAGACTTTTTCCATTAGATCAAGAATGAATCTGCCTTCCCAACAGATAGGGTTTCCTCATTTCTGTATGTCTATGCGAGGCTATTACTTGATCACGATTCTCTTTGGATCATGTGAAGAAGTTGTGCAAAATTTGCAATGTCTAGAAGTTGACTGCCTTAGCTATGCAGGTGGATGCCCAGGTGCTTGCTGTAAACTTGTGCATTAGCAAATTGTATGAGATTAATTTATGAATTAATTTGGATGCTTCTAGATCGAAAATTTTCATTGACTTATGTTTCATTTATTGGACTAAATATTATTTTATCAGTTTTGAATTTTTTTTATTTTGGTAGCCTCAACCTTTAGGTTCCTGCCTAGTGCTAACATGTGAGGTGTCATGTGTTCGCCCATCCCCCACCTACTGTCTTGATATGTGAGGTTTATTTGTGAGATTTCAAATCTTTATGATGCCTTAGTCTAGGCATAATTAGCATGGAGTATTCATGCACATATAATAGTTTGTCCCTTATTATGTTCTTTTACCTAGATTGCTTTCCAAGTCTAGGTGGATTAAGTGCAAATTTATGATGAAGGTAGGTTTTCTTAGCTACCGTATATTTAGAAGTTTCACAACAGGTTCCATTAGGGGTGAGCATTGGTCGGAATGGGTCGGTTCCAAGCCAAAATCGATAATCGACCCAATCATTATTGGTTTTAGGATTTTGGATCCAAAATCGAACTGATCCTATTCTGAAAACCAACTCATTTAGATCGGGCCGGTTTTGGATCGATTATAGCATATAACCTTTTTTTTGTGTTATCTTTGAATTTTTTTTACTTTTTTTCTTTTTTAATATATTAAATGTTCTTTTCTTCAGTGATTCAAGTCTTAGTGGGATGGGGGCCGACACGTCTCGTCCCAAAGAGTTTCCAGGACCCCAATCTCGGCCGTCACAATCCATCCTGTCTCGATCATAATACGTTATAGCATCAATTTTAATAGATTTATTTTATCATAAAGATATAACTTTTGAAGTTCAAATGCGTTTAAAAATTGAATAAAATACTAAAGCTTTACAAATAATTTTTTTTAAAAGAAAAAAAAAAGCATCCCAAGCAAGTACTGGGATGCTTGATAGGATCGAAGATCGAGACAGGATGAGGTGGGGTGTCTTGTTTTGTAGAAAAATCGAGACACCTCTGTTTTATGAGATTTAAAACTTTGCTTTTCTTAATTGTGGAAGTTAAGTGAGAGGTTGAGAGCCCATAAAAATGCTCAAAAAACTCACAATATTGATGAATATTATTTGGTTCTTCTCTTTTTCTTTAGATAAATATTTGATAATATATATAGTATATCCAATAAATTGCATTAAAAGTCTACAGAAACAATCAAATTAACTTCAGACCCGGATTTCAGCAGATATGATGACAAAGGGTGGTTAATACTTTAACGTGTCAATACTTTCATGGGATGGTAGTGGCCCTTAAAAAAAGGTGTGGAGAAGAGCACAATGGCAAATAGGATCCTTTTTTTTTTTTTTTTTTTTTTTATCTGTGTCCTTGGATGCTGCCGAAAGGGCATTAAACAAAAAAACTTAAAGGACCAACGCCGCCATTGCATGAACAATATCTAGGATCCTTTTTTTTTTTTTGCTTCTTTTTGTGTGTCTCTCTTTAGATGCTGCCAACAGAGTATTAAAAAAAAATTCAAAGGCCCAACACCACCATTGCACAAACAATAGCCCTTTGTTGATGCTCCCCCTTATAAATCAGCCATCCTTCTTCCTTGCTACTTTCATTCCCATCATATTTTTAATCAATTATTCTCACATATTAAAGGCCTAAAAGAAAAAAAAAAATTCGAAGAAAAAAAATTGATAGATCGAAGTCTAACCTTTTTCTAGGCACTTTGGCTGTAAGATTAGATGCTACTTGAGGGGGACTGGGAAAGGAAGGCCGGGGCTTATAGACGGCAAGAGCGTGTGGGCACCAAGCAAGCGATGGCTAGGGGTTTGGAAAAAATGGCTATGACATTTTAATTCTTATGTCTTAATCATTTGGCACTCTTCTAATATCTAATGACTAATTTTTTTTCTTTAGTTGTGTTAAATAAAAAAATAATATAATATTTGTTGATTGATTTAACATTAAAAATCTTTAATAGAGATGGTAGATGACTTACAAGGTATTCTTGAAGTCTTTGATTTGATTCCTAAGAATACCTTTTTTTAAAAAAAAGAATTATGTTAGTTTATTTTTTTTAAAAAAAAATTCTATGTTCGACCAAGGAGCTGGCCTCTAGAATCGAGAACCGACCTGATTGAAGGAATTGGTCCTTGGAATTGAGAACCAATCCGAATTGGGTCGGTTCCAAGGTTTTGGACCCAGAACCTACCCTATGAACATTCAGAATCAAACCAATATGACCCAATTAGATCGGGTAGGTATCGGTTTTAGGGCTACCTTGACTCATCGTATCGTTTACCCCTAGGTTCCACTACTGCCTAAATTTGTGATGAAGGTATGCTTCCTTAGTGAGAGACTCAATGATGTTACTAGAGATTTGTTAGGTTTAGAGCCACTTGCAAAAGCAAAGCTTAATCATTAATATCCTACTTGGCTTGCACTTATACTCCATAATGTGTTGCCCAGATATTGTGCATTTGAAGATGATGTGGCCAGGCCATGCCATGCCATGCCCGCTAGGGCTCTTCGTGACCAATCAACAACTTGGGAAGATAATCCATCAATGCTGTTATAATCTATTGATGCTTGTCTCCACTATTCAATAATGAGATTTGCATCGCATGATATGCATCCATGTATGTGAATGTTGTCTAGTAACCACACCTCATTTGGCCAATCAACACCCATATGTGAATGTTGTCTGGTAACCACCTCATTTGGCCAATCAGCACCCATATGCCATTGTTAATTGGGCAGAAACAAAACTGAGATGGAATGATGATTTCAGTTTTGATTCTATTCTGTTGTTTGATTATCTAAAATAAAGCCTAAATTGCCTTTTCTTTGGAATGAAAATTCTTTTACTTAGAAGAATGGACATTTCACCACCTCCACTCATGAATCACAATTCCATTCTATTTCTTCACCACTCATATTTTTTATTATTCCAACTTTGCCTTTATGTTATGCATAGAGGAGTATACCTCTAATATTAAATTTAATATAACTTGTGTCCCATCATCATTAAAAAAATTGATAATAACAACTTGCATTATAATATAATATTAAATTATAGTATAATATAATATTAAATGAGCTGGACTTGGTTATATTTGAATGTAGCCAAATGGAGGATCTAGTTCCTTTTCCACTCTTGAATCCACACGGATTCCAGAATCACTCCACCTTTTCTACTTTTTTCATTTTTGAGATGGAATGGGTCTAAGGATGGGGGAGGTGACTGAATTTAGGCTTGACTATATTTGAAAGCTAAGTCTAGCTCATATTAAATTAAAGTAAAATATAATATCAAATTATTGTATAATATAATATAATATTATAATTAATATAATATTAAATTTAATGTTATAATATTATAAAAAATTATATAACAACTTTCATCACAATATTATAACAACTCTATTGAATTTGAATATTATAATATTATAATAGTTATAATAATATTAAATTGCTATGATATTATAATATTGTAATATTATATTTAATGCTATAATTTTAATATTATGATATTGTAACAATTAATATTATAATATGAAAGTTATTGTATTTTAATGTTATAATATTAAATTTAATGGTATAATATTATTAAAATTTTATAACAACTTTCACTATAACAACTTTACTAGATAATATTATATTTAATATAATATTATATTATGTAATATTATAAAAAATATATATAACAACTTTTATTATAATATTATAATAGTTATAATAATATTAAATTGCTGTAATTTTAATATTCTGATATTTTAACAATTAATATTTATAATAGGAAAGTTGTTATATTTTAATGTTATAATATTAAATTTAATGTTATGTTCATCATCACACAAAAATTTAATATAATAACTTTTATTATAATATAGTATTAAATTATAATAAATTTAAAGTATTATAATAGGTATTGTTTAATGCTATAATATTATAAAATAATATTATAATATAACTTGTTATTATTAATATAACTATGATGCAAGTTATATTAATACCACATGAGTTATATTAAATTTATAATTCATTGATATTAGGACTTTATGTTATCAAAAAATGAAGTTTATTGACTTTTTAAATCAATTTTTATATATAAAAGGATGGAATAGTAGATTTACAATAAGTCTGATTTTATTCTCCTAGTTTTACTACACATACACATAATGAACACAGGAATGGAATTAGCATTCTATTTTGTGCTCAATTCCCTGCTCCAAACAAACACTGGAATAACTACACTTATTCTATTCTATTCTTGTCCAGCCTCAATTCCATTTCGGCCTTGATTCCATTACTGCCTTGATTCCATTCTTGCAACCAAACAAGGCAATATAGTTTTTGGAATAGGAAGTTGTGCAAAATTGGCAGGTTCTTTTCATTCTGTCGGCATACTCAAAATTTTAATATAATGCATGAGAAGGTATGGATACTATTTTAGATTAATTTTCATGTTCGCTGAGATAAGCTCTTAGCAAGTGCAAAAATGTGTATACTTAGTTCTCCTTTTGAATGTTTTTATCAGGCGTATGAACCAGCATCCTGCATATGCATCGTGTGATGATGCATATTTCAGTTATTTTTTAAAACCTGGCTTATATCTTTGAAGAGATCTGTGTTGTCTTTCCCGTAGAAGTCTTCTAAAGTTTCCAAGAGTAACTTTTTCGCTTATACTAGCAATTCCTTGGAGCCAATTCCTATTTCCATAACAACCTTATTTTCCCGACAGACATTTATGAGATGTCCTGCGAAAATTGTAAGCTCACTTAAAGGTTCATATAGATATTGGAGTCTATATAAGAATGAAGCCATATTATCTGAATAGGTGAACTTGTCTTCGGCTAACTCCCATGGATTTGATTAACCTACACCCTATAATGTGTTTCTTCCTCCCTTAGTCAACTCATTCTCATCATTTGGTGTTGAAACTCATCTAGGCTATTGGCTGGCTCCATCCCTACACCCTATATTGTGTTTCTTCCTCTCTTAGTCAACTCATTCTCATCATTTGGTGTTGAAACTCATCTAGGCTATTGGCTGGTTTCATCCTTTCGGTATTCTTCTCACTTGGTGGTATGGAGACTTGCTCCATCCTTTTGGTATTCTTCTCATATGGTGGTATGGAGACTTGGAAGACAGCATGACCACCTTATGGTGGAGGAGGCAAGAGAAGATGAGTTACAAATTCTCTGGAGACTTGAGGAGCTTTTTCGTGTACCTTGACAGTAAAAAGCTCTACTGAATAAGTAGGTATACATGAGCTGAGCCGCCTACCAAGTTCCAATTGGAGAGAGGGATGCCAACTGCTAAGCTGAGCCTTGTTATTGAAGCCCTTCTAAGCTGAGCCTCATTAATGAAACCCTAAACTTAATGTTTGAAACAAAATACAATAAGGATCTATTTTATAATACTAAGATAGAAAATGATGTAATATCTATCATCATTAACACAACACATTACAAAGTGATGTAAAGCAATATGAACACTAGAATGCAATAATAGGTATACATGACCCTGTATTTGCTTATACATCAAATATTTGTATGCATCATTGTTCAGGACCAGTTTAATGTCAAATAAGCCTTTTATACATGGGTGGATACTGTTCCCAGATTGTGTATTGATGCCTTTACTCATTGTCTTCCGTTGATTGTCAATGTTGACTGGTCTTGGCACCAGTGTACATATTGTTGCAGGATGGGACTTGTTAACTAGGTTCGTTGCAGTCTTCATGCTTAAGTAAGCTTTGCTGCTATGACATACAATTAAGTTTGTTGGTTTGGCCAAAGAGAAATGGCTTATGATTTACCCACTTGCTAGAGCGGATTCCTCCTTACTATGTCATGGCAGGGCAATGGTTCTTCCATGGGGCTAAACTGCCAATGCATGTTTGGTCATTTTCTAAAATGGCTAGATGACAGAGAATATATTTCATACTATATGCTATAGTTAGCTTGTTGGTTTACTCATCAGTGGTGATGCCTCTACTGTATCTTTTGCATATATTGTGTTCCTGTCCTTATTTTGTTAGTTTGATGCACTTCTGCTTTTCTCGCCCCTTCCAAACACTCGATCTTGTGAATTGGTTGTGTTTTCTAGTTTTCTTATTTGTTTCTTCACTTATAGCCTTCATACTGTTTAATTGTTTTTCTTTCATGGGCATCTGACCATCAGAGTTTGGCTCAATATGCTCAAAAGTTGTGCATAATCCATGTTGTCCTACTTATCTACGGGTATGAATTTAATTCTGTTATCAGCAGTGCTAAGCAACAACTGTCATAAACAACGCTGAAGAAACAAGGTTAACCCACTGAAGTTTTGGCCTATATGGGAGCCCACCACCCTGGTCTGCCACCCACATAAGCAATTACTTAGGCACTAATGCTGTTTCTTCAGGGTTGTATGTGGTGGTTGTTTGTTGTTTTGCCTTTTTTTTGGTTATATGCTTGTAATTATGTGCTTCACAGCAATAAATTATGCTACACTAAACTAGCATATGGTCGAGTGTTAACATGTTTATATGCGGATGTGAATAGTTGAGGAACAATTTCTGCAGTCAGTTTCTTCTCTTTAGTGTTATAATTTCGATGAGTTGAGAGTTGCAGGTTTTATTTTATACATGTCATGCTATTTGATTTCAGAGTAAGGCTTACATCTGATTGCTGTTCACAACATGTATTGATTATATGTTTTTATGTGTTTATGCATTTATTCATATATTTATTATATTTCTTTGAGAGATGCATGTTTTTATATAGGTACTTGTGTTTGTGTCCTTGCATACTTTCATGCATATGCATATAATTTCATGTAAACACAAATATATACTTTCATTTTGATTCTCAGTGAATGCTATCTTAATATTCTTGGTTTGGATCTATTTATGTAGGAATTTCGTAAACGTGTTTCGGAAGGTTTCCAAGTCAGCCCATTTTGGCATCAAGGTTTCATACGTGATGATGGAAGGCATGGCTAAAGTTTTGGTTTTGTATCATAAATTTTTGATAATGGATATGAACAGTTTTGCTATAAAAATTCATTAAGTTACAAAAGTCTTATTGAGGGATTTCATTTGTCTTTTTGACCTTTTCAGCATTACAGCAATGTCAAAATCTGTTCAGTATCATTGAACTTGTGTTTAACGTGTTGAGCAAAAAAAAAAAAAAAAAGAGTTTAAGATTTATTAGTGGATGTTGGTTCTTTCTATAAGTACGTTTAAAATTATATTTATGGCCAATCATCTCCATTATATTGAAATTTGCAACTCCTGTGTTTTCTTGCTTTATACATATCTATGCTTGTGTACTTTGTTATTGCATGGACGCTTGGTGTGCATGCTTCCCAGTTGTCCCCCATTGCAGCCTCTAGGGATTCATGGAGATGGATTATTTTATTTACAAGTTTCTATATGGAAGTTATTATATATGTTCATTACTTGACAAAATTGATTTCTTGCTACAAACTTATACTTCAGTATAATTTATTGATTACTGAACTGACTTTTCTTGCTGTCAATATGTCAAGTTCATAAGGGATTTTTTGGGATTTTGCTTTTGCAAGAAAATTGCAACATTAGAGTGAAGTTGACAACTTTGCATGTAGGGCTCGTTGGGGTATTGGTTGGTAGGTAGGGATGGGGCATGGGCTAGGCGGCCTATGGGCCGGCCTTGAAAATTTCAGGGCTTGGGCTTAGATTTTTTGGCGCATAGGACTGTGCTAAGCCTGCCTTTTTAGGCTCTTCCAAATTTTGGGCTAGGTCCTAGCTTAAAAAAATTAGGTCTAACCCGCCCGACCTGGCCCAACTTGAAAAGTTTATTATACATATATATATATATATATATATATATATATATATATATATATATATGTATATATGTGTATATATATATATATGTATATATGTATATATGTATATGTATATATGTATATATGTATATATATATATATATATATATATATATATATGTATATATGTATATATGTATATATGTATATGTATGTATATATATGTATATATGTATATGTATGTATGTATATATCTATGTATGTATATATATATATATATGTATGTATATATGTTTATATAGATATTTACATTTTAATGAAAAATAAATTTTTTGAAGGTCTTACCAAAGAACCGAACATTGGGATAAAGCGACGCACTCTGTAACCACCACACCGACTTTTCATTTAGTTTTATATATACATAAATATGTGTGGGGGGGGGGGGAGGGGGGGGGCAGCCCAGTCCTGCTGGGCCTGGGTCCTGACAGATTTCCACTGGGCCGGGCTTGGGCCAACCATACTTGGCCCAACTTGGGGCTTGGCTGGCCTAGTTCCTCAGGCTGCCTAAGCCCGGCTTGGCTCGGCCCGTGCCTACCCCTACTGGTAGGCCAACCTAACAGGAGTCTTTAGTGAAACTTGAGGACCAAGTGTTGGATGGATTAGAAATATGCACAAAAGAATCCACCGTAGGGACGCTTCATATATAAAATTACAGTGGGCCTCTTCCCTCTCATGTATGTTAGGAGTAGTGCGCATGTACAAGAATGCAATAGATGCATATGAACCAAATGTTTGCTGCTTCAAATTCATATCTATTTATGTCCTATGTAGTTCTTAGCTTTCATGATGAAGTATGCTTGCCCAGGTAGACAGTGGCAATTGTATAATGAATCTCAGTATGCCTCTTTTACTTTTGAGGAACCTGAATTATTGCCAACCTAAATTGCACGTGGTTATGCAAGTTGGTGGTTGTGGTGGTAAGTCATAAACCAATCAATGTTGCCAAAGATGGTAAACCAAACTATACTTGCAGCCGCATGAGACATTGCTTATGGTCTCTCGTTTTACATATGAGATAATCCTTTAGAAAGCTCTGTGGTTTCTTAGTGTGTAGGAGCGCCAATAGAATTAGGGACTGATGAAACATCTAAGGCTGTGTTTGGGGGTTTTAAATTTAAAAGTCACAATTTTTTTCATGAATTTGAAATTTTTGAATTTAAAAATTGGGTTTCTTTAGGAGATCTTTGGTCATTAAAGAGAGAAAGTTCAGAAATGTAAAATTTTGAAGATAAGTAGAGAAGAATGTGAATTTGAGATATTATACTCGAAGTGGAAATTTTCAATTTCATTATTTTCTTAGGACCTTTTCATCCCATAACCAAAGACCTCTACAAAATCATGATTAATAATTTCAAAAATATGAGATATCATGATTTTTTGATACTCCCAATTGCTCCTTATGCTATGTTGTTGAGATAGAACAATTGAAGATTGTCCAAGCAACAGCCTTGCGTATGTGCTTGGGGAGGGACAAAACAGGGCCTTATAATAGCAGATATGACAGTTGACAAACATAAATACTCAGTATGACTTGCACACAATTATTTTCTGGGTGGACGCATTGATAATCAAGGGAGGTCCAATTTAGGCTTTGGAAGAAGATTAAATGTCCTATTGACTTATCCAAGAATGGTAACAAATATAATGTTCATCTCTGGGGAGGTCTGCTAGAAAGACCAAACAAAATTTATCACATTTACATATAATTACATATGCTTCTGGTTTGACAGCATCTATTTGAATGTTTTATTTTGCAAGGAAGGAGTTTCACATCATTTCATTTAATAGAGCTTGATTATTTTTTTGTTAATGCTATTTATATTTGGCAACTTAGATCTCATCGATATTAGTATCATCTGTTGCTAGGTCAAAGTATGTTCAAACTGTAAAAACAGCAAGTTGGGAATACAGCACACGTCCAGTGTATGGCTGGGGGGATGTTAAGTCTAAGCAAAAATCAACAGCGGGCTGGCTTGCAGCTTTGCCTGTATTTGAACCTCATTGGCAAATATGCATGGCAAGTGGCTTGTCAACAGGTATTTTTAGTGAGTTAGATGCATAACAGATAATTTCATCCACTCACTTTATAATCTGCCTTTTGTCTTTTATCTGCCCATGTATCTTTATATATCTAGCCATGCATAAAATGCAAATATACGCCATGTTTTCGTAATATGTGCATGCTCACAGCTGCATTTCAGGGATGGGGGCTTTTAATCTTTAGCTTCATTTACCAAAGACATGATGTCTAAGATTCTATAACAAAATTTTCTTGTTAACATTGTCAGCTGTTATTCTCTTATTCTATATTTATAATTGTCATTGTCCTTGTGGTTACTCCTGTCATTTTTAAGTGATTTTATGCCCCTTCCCGTGCTTCCCATATAAATGCAATTTGGTTAGGACTTTGTTTGATGCTGAAATATTAAAAGTTGAAAACATAAGAAGTATCCACTTCATCATCCTATTTAATTTTGTTAGAAACATCTTCATTGATCTCCATGTTTCTAAAGAATGAATTATATTACATTTAGATATATATGTTTTTTATTTGTTGTAGTAGTTTCATATTTCATTACCAACAAGGTCTGATGTTTTTGTTTCCTTTCTTTCACTCAAGATTTCATTGTTCCTTTGCCATAACATTTTTGCACTAACTATTATTGATACTACTTAATGCATTAATATATTCCTAGCTAATATCAAGTGAAACTCACATGCTTGTTGAGGTTTGATTGCTATATCTTGGTCAATATGCTTGATTTATTGCATGTTGTGGTTTTGTGCCGGAATAGCATGAAAAAAATACCATACAAAGTATACTTCTAGATCTGACAAAACATACAAGTAATATCACTTCATATGACCAAATAGTTATACTTTTATGCATACATATTCATGTGGCTGTTTTCATGTCTGTGAAATTATGTTAAAATGCAATTATTGAAAGTCATTAGGGGCTGTTTTTTGGATGCCTTAGCTGGGGTGGGCAGTTCGTCACTTGAATTTGCTTCAGATTACAATTTATGGCTGAGAAGCATGATTGACGGATGGTCTGTCCATCCCTCACTGCACACTTGACATAGAATTCTAATATAGAATCATAGACTGCACTGTAAAATCTGTTTGTCATTGAGCCTTATTATTCATGCAATAGTAAAAACCTTTTTATAAAAAACAAACTGCAGGTGGCTGCCTAGCTGTTTAAAACTTACCTTCCACCGAGCCAAAAGCTTTATGCTAGGTGGCTTAGAGCTCAAGAGGTCTAAAGCTGTCATATGTGGGAGTTGTACCTGCATGAAGGTGGGGGTGAAGGATGGTGGTTGCGAGATCTTTTCATACAATTATGAGAACGAACAATAGTTTTTAACATAGAGGAAGGATTAAGGCTGAGCTCCATCTGTTCTTCTTGTCATACAGATAAAATTTCAAAAATCATATCTTCTAGGAGTCAGATTATGCCCACCCAGAATGGTCAACTCTTAATGGCCTTTTTAATGTTGATTTAAGTCCCTTTAGATGCTGCTGGACAACGTCCAAGTCCTAATGGCTAAGTTGCTCCAAAGCCCAAAGTGCATTATTTTATGACTTAGTTTTTGGAGGGTATGAATTGCAAGTTTCAACTATAATGAGGCAAAATTGCTTAAAGCCATGCTCACAGGGGAAGATGTGGAAAAAATAACCTACAGTGCTGGTATAATTATAGAAATGGTTGGTCTGCCTATTTATAGTTTAGAAGAAACGATTAATGTATCAATACATATGACATACAATCATGTAGCAATGTAACAGTGAGCTGCCTCCAGTTCCTTTCTGCCGGAATTTACATTTGGCCTTGCTGAAAAATTTCTAAGATGGAGGAGCATTAAATAGTATGTTACCTCATAATGCAGTGTGCAAATTGAAGTGGATGACATCCATGATAAGCAGAGTATCCATGGGTAATAGTTCTAAACAAAATTATTTTCTATCCTAGGATACTTGGTGTGCTCAGCAATCTCTAAGTTGCATTTGACCAAAGTAGCACTCAGCTTGTTGGCACATGGGGATAGCTGTTGCAGAAATAACTCTTATATCAGTTAGAAGATGAATATTTGCCAAAACCAAACGGACTAATATCTATTAGTGATGTGCTCATGGGACTTAACAATTGAACATGGTATTATCCATTTCTTTTAGGTTCTAAAGAAACTGCAATTTTCATAAGAGGTAGAATAGCTTGATTACAGAAGGATGTGAAGACAGAAGACTTGGTGCTAGTGGAAGCTCAAAGCTGAAGAGAAGGAAAGCTTGAATGATAATTTAGTTCTGGTTGAATATTATAAAATATGGAAACCAATGTATTATAGTGACAGTTGCACCATTGAAACTGGTTGGTCACATTTAAACAAACTTCATGCCAAATGATGCCCAAGAAAATAATCAATTTTCTGAATTAAAATTAGAGTGTATCAGGTACTTGAGTTTCTTAAACTTTCTTACTACTTTTAGCCTATTCTGATGTTAATCATCTTCAACAATCTTTAAGCTGTCTTTAGTGTTCTGAGCACTTACGGAGTATCTTGATGTATTTGATGCACTGAAAGTTTTTTTTATTCTTTTCTGCTTACTGGAAACACCATATTTATGCTTTTGAATATCTTTTTACTGCTGTAACAGTGTCTCCATGGTGTTTTGATATTGAATTTGATCAATCACATCCAAAGAGGCATGCAATGATATATTATGTTATGCATTGACCAACCATCACTTAATGTAAACATGACTTTTTTAATCTTAGCTTTTATTTTCTTGTGTTTCGTACTTGGAGCAATTGTTCCTTTTTGCACTTAAAGCAATAATTCCTTTTTTCTTTTCTCCTTCAATTCACCTTGTTCCTGTTCAGAATTACAAAAGATGTCTGTTCTTTCCTTTTTTTGACAAAAACCTTAATGGTTAGCTCAAAATGCCAGAATTTGCTATGTTCTTTTCCATGAAGTACCTGCATAAAACTAAATCCATTTTGTTTCTTTTCTTTCCTCCAACCATCTTTGTTCAGATTCCTAAGAAAAGTTTCCTCTTTAAGTAGTATGGGAAGATTTTTAGGCAGCAAGATTTTAGTTTCTGTAGTTGTGCTCATGGAGTCTATATTTTTAAAGAAAAATTGATGCAAAAATATGTATTTTGGATTTACTTTGATAGCACTAATTTTTTGAATGGGAAATGCATACCTTTTGTTAGATTTTTCTTATCTTTATTGTGTTGATGTGCATACCAGTTCTTGCTATCTGTGTCGTACAGGTTGGATAGAGTGGGATGGTGAACGTTTTGAATTTGAAAATGCTCCGTCTTATTCAGAAAAGAATTGGGGTGGTGGTTTTCCAAGGAAATGGTTCTGGGTAATTTTCTTTCTTTTTTTCCAAACAATTCATCAAGTCAAGGAATTCAAATTACTCCTTGCTCTAGAGGGTTTGGTGTTTGTCTTTACCCAATTTTTGTGTTATATTATTGTGATATATGCTCAGAGCATTCAAACATGAACAAGTCTTGCTTTTATTTTTTTTTTATATTTTATCTAATCCAAATATCCAAATAAAAATGTGTAATTGTAAACAAACTGGTTTAGACAAACAGGGATATGGCCCTTGATAGGAATGAGCAGTAGAGATTGATCCAGAAATATGATATCACCCCAAAATGATGGGAAAGGCTTGTAGTTTATGGCTATCCCTAAATTAATTTACTGTTAAGACAAACAGGTATATAGCCCTTGATAGGAATAAACGGTAGAGATGGATCCGGAAATACAACCTCTTTATCCCAAATAGATGGGAAAGGCTTGTAGTTTATGGCTATGCCTATTTTATTTTACTGTTTAGGACTTACAAGTACTCACCAGTAACTTGCATGAACTAAGTTTTCATTCTTTGTAAGTAATGTTCACAGATTGCTGGTAAGACAATGTTTGGGTGCTAAGTAACAAGGCACAAAACATGGATTCAAAAACTATCAGAACATATTGGCACATTGGTATCATACCGTTTCAACACAAAACCAATAGTAGTATGTGTGCCAAGATGCTGAAACTGCCCTTACTAGTATCCACTGGCTAACTGGTGCATACTGATGACTATACTAGTAATTGATGGTTTTTCATTATTTTTGATGCTGTCGGTTTTTGTATATACCTTTGGTACCAGTTTCATATCAATACATTATTGCTCCCATGGGAAAAAAGGGGTACAAGATTTGGTACTGATATGTAAAACCTACTACAAATTCTTTGCTAACTTATATTTGATGCTAAAAATGCTTATGTAGATTATTTTTTTGATTTGCGATCAACATAGAACCCACCTATGACTGCTTAATGATGCAATAGAGCTATAAGGCATGATGAATCAAGTTAATATGCATCCAAGGGATTAATGTTTTTTTTTTTTTCATGTTTTAAAATAATGACTGGTTTCTTGCAGACATTTGGTGGAAGTAATTTTACATTGAATTAAATTTGCTGATAAGCATGTATGTTTGTACATGGAATCAAGTGTGGTGGATTAAGTAGAAATATGTAATTCAAAGTCATTACATCTAAAAATTTTTTTTAGGGGAGGGGGAAGGAGCTGCCATTTTATTATTTCCTTTTAAAGATTTTAGTTCCTCGTGTTTATGTCTCTGACTGTAACCATCAGGTCCTGCTCCAACTATTCTGGGTCTTTAGGATATCATTTTTTGTCTTTATTTTAATTAATAATATATACCTTATACTCTATTATTTCTTTTAAAGCGTTTTGGTCCTTCGGCTTTCCTAACTGTAACCATCAAGCCTCATCTCAATATGGTGTCAGTCCTTAATGGCTTTCCTAATGGAACTTATCTCGCATTTAGCCTTGTCTTCATCTTGTCAATCAACAACAGAATATGTACACATAACATTGGCCATAGTATATCTTAAATATTTGATGTAGCATTGGCCCAGACCTTCTACGACTGACTGGTATTTGATTTATTTCACTGGATCTATTTTTAGCACTTGTGAGAGCCACATTTGACATATCCCTATAAATTTCATTTATTTTTACAATTGATACTCAACTTCAATCGATAACTTACCTCTTATATTACTTTTTAAGTGCCTTCTCTAAGTTAATAAAAGATTGAGTGGCAGATGAATGTCAATGATAGCTAGTTCTCTAATTACTCCAGATTTTCGGCTTGTTGTACAGAAATCTTTTTATGAATGCCAAAGAGAGTCCACCTCAGATAGCCAAACCTCTGGTAGGCAGTGCATGGAATGTTCGGGCTGGAACTCTTGGATATATAAACCAAGAGTGGAGTTATCTGAACATCCATCTGCCTCCTGGAAGTTTAATCCACATGGAGCTTGTGAATCAATATAGCAAGCCACATTTTATGTTATAATGACAGTGAGATAGTACAAGTCTTTGGATTGCTTTCTTCTATGCTAGAAAGGATTGTGTGCCACAAAGAGAAGTACTTCAGAAATGAGAACTCTACTGTGATAACTAAGCTTGGATAACCTACCATGAACTCAAGTCATCAAGATTAAAGTAGGACCCCAGAATATAAGGATGCCAAAAGACAGCTTTTGGGCCAGTTCATCCTCATGTTGGAAGACAATAGTCGCTAATCACCACAAATTTATGGTTAGACGAACATATTTCTTTGTTTCTCAAAAATGTTGACTCTGTTCAAGAGAGCAAAATGTTTTCCGGATGGAAATAAGTATATCTCATCCACAAATGCTGGTTTTTCTAAGGTTTCTTAAGGGAATGGTCCTGGAGTAGCAACATGACCTCCGAGATAATTACCAATAAGTTATTTGTGGTTTCTAATGTCTAAGCAAACTTACATTTTGCCTGATCTTTTTACTTATGTACTGGTCATTTCTGTTACCTGTGGCTATTGGCAATTTTTATTATTCACTGCTTGGTGTGATAGTATTATTGAATGCTGTTTAAATATCCAAAGTCATCCTTATTTTATGATGTTGAACGACTATTTCACCTATTGCAGGTTCAATGTAACGTTTTTGAAGGCGCATCAGGGGAAGTTGCTTTGACTGCAGCTGGTGCCTTGAGGAAACTAGCTGGATTAGCTGATACCTTTGAAAATGCTGCATTGGTAGGTTACTTTAAGGTTCTGTGTGTGATAATTTCTTGTATACCGTTTGGTAGCATTTTACCATTTTCATTTCCAATCAAGCCACAAGTCTTTAGGTTTATATAAATATTTAGGCCTATGCAAGTTGGGCAAGTTGGGCATGCAATTATGGAAAGAATTGTGTTACAATCATGGTATGCCGTACCAATGTATATCACTCCATACCATGCATACCGTACCATACCAGTATCAAATTAAGACTATACCAGTGCATACTGAGTCTTAGTATGCTGAACCGACCACATGTATGGGCTGCATTGACACTGTATCAGTGTGGTATTGATACGGAGTTTAGTATAGAGATGGCGAACCTTGATTACAGTAAATTAATATTTAAGAACTAACTGATGTTTAGAGGTTGAGAACATGGAGAGTTGTACTTCCATTGTAAAAGCTCATTGAGAAAATTTATTATCTGTTCTTGTTGATTATCCAATCTCTGACTTGGGATAAGATTTCAATCAAATGTTTTTGCTGATAGACTAAAGTAAAAATGATCATTAGAATTTGCATTTAAATGATAAAAAAAATATTGTATTTGTCAACAAGAGGTTAAATGACAGCTGGAAATGTAAGAATGCATTTTGATATTGCAATTACCTCTTGTATTTGTCATATGAAAAACAAAATCTTCTTAGGCCTTGCTTGGATTAATCTTGTGTGATCCAGCCAGATGGCTCAGAAAAGCATGGAAAGAGTCCACAGTATAGAATGGAAGAGAGACTTGTCGGTGTTGCTCGGCCTGATCCTCATAGGAAGTAAAAAAGACCTCTCATGGTCTTTTTCCCCTTCTGGTTAGGATGGGGCTTGCGGCCTCCCGCTGCTCACCCTTCCTCTCTCAAGACTCTCCCTCCCCCCTCTCATTCACCCTCTCTACCTTCTCTATCTAACCATCCTTCCAGCAGGATTCTCCTAAACATGCCCTTAACCATTGATATTTTCCCAAATTTAGGATGATTATTAGGATTTTGTTCTCTTTTATGACTGATTAATATCATACTATTGCCTAATGTTTCTCTCTTATTATGAAGACTTTAGTTTAATGACTGGGATTCCAGCAGTTACATGCTGGGTTAAGAGTAAATTCCAGCATTGTAGTTATAAACAATGCACACTACATGATGGAGTTTCACAAGCTGGTTGTCATGCCTTGGGACCAGGGTTATTTAAATCTCAAGGTGTGACTATCACAAATGATTATGTATGAGTGCAAAATTAACAATAAATTTTTGCAAACTATATGATCAAACATGGCATGATTAAAGGTGTATTACAATTTATAAATCTTAAACAAAATACAGTTATAAAACTTCAGCATAGTCCATTATAGATTATGTTATACCTTCAAAAAATGCATACAACAATAAATAAACAGACAAACTACCATTTTGTCAGTGTTGCCTCAACCACTAGATTCAGCATGCATCTTCAAACGCTGATTCCTTTTCCCTTTGAGAAGCTTGCTCTGTCCATTGCTATTCATTTTGACAAGGTTTTGTGATTGTTGGAGTGAGCTACACATTGCAATAAATATCTTTTTTACCATGTTTAAAAGAGTTTAAGGTTCCTAAAAATGAAATGCATCAAAAAGAATAAATCATTATCATGCAGAAATTATTGTTGGAAAGTCTTAAGTAAAGGTCTAATAGAACAATCATAAAATAAGATAAAAAAGTCAAAATTTCTAAGGGAAATTGAGATATTGTGAGATGATCAGGACACAATTTTCAAAAAGGGGTTCATGTAATTCATATAAAATTACATTTTCTTACAAAGGTTCTTGAGGTTTAATGTATCCTTCTTGCTATAAATTAAGGCACAAAATTCTTACAGCAACTAACATGAGGTCTACATATATGAAGATTCTCATATGTCCTCAAGACCACACATATACTCGTGGGTAATGCATACATGACATGACAAGGCCAAAAGCAGCACCTGTATGTTGGGATTTAATCAAACTGAGCTTCATCAAGCTTGGGCCTGATCAAGCTTGGTTTGAAATTAGTTTCAAGCTAGAGTTATGGGATCCAACATGATTTATTTACTATTATTGCAAGCTCAATTTGTGTTTAATTTTGAATTGAGCCAAACATGAGCTTTATTAATTAGCTAAATAATTCTAAATTGAGTTGCGAACAATTCAAGATTGAATCAAGTTCAGTACTAGCTTCAATTATATCTTGATTCAAGCTTGGTTCAAGCTTAATCCAGTGCACATTATTAGTTAGTTGTCTCCAAGAATAAATAGAATACAGTGATTAAAACCTTAATCCAATAGTTTATATAATTTATAAATATAAATATATTTTTATCTTTATCGATACAAGACTGATTGAGCTAGGTCATCTTTTGGTTTGGTTTGAAATTAATTTTGAGTTTGTTTTCCTTGTTTAAGCTTGATTTGTATTTTTGAGTTCTTCTTGAGCTGATTTCGAGCAGCTTAGTTTGTTTGACACCCCTACCTGGATGATATCAACCTATATATCATCCTCATCAATGATTAGAATGAGGTCAAATATACCGGAAAGCCAAAGATATACATATATTTTACAAGAATGATATTATTTTTCAGAACATAGGCCAAATTTGCAAGGGATATGAGGAACATTTATTAGAAAGCTCTAATTTAAAATAAAAATTCAGGAGAGGCTCTGATATGTTTTGAATTTCAAGTCAGAATGCATTTATACACAATATTGTTAACTTAAAAACTCATGATTTCAGAATTTCCAAATAAAAATCAAAGCATAAATTCAAACTCATATAATTTCTCATATCCAAGAAATAACAAGTCAAGACCTTTGCAACTAATCATAACTTTTAGAATGCTGCACAACTCTGGAATTTTGGAAACCTTTCATTTTGGAAATGAGCCTAGAGTTTAGAACTTTAAAATGGCAATAAAGCTTGAAGTTGGCTAAATATTCAAAACTATATAACAAGTGTAATAATCAAATTTGAGGTGGCATGTGAGAATTACGTGTGAAGAAAACCATAGTTTTTAGAATTGGTGACGGGGTTAGAATTTTAAAAATGACATAGGCTTGAAAGTGACTGCAAGGCTTAAAAGCACAGAGCAAATCATATATTCGAATAAAGAGAAAGGTTACATTGCCATTTCAAGGAGAAAGAAGATCTTAAATTCAAAGGCATGGAAAATTCAGTTGCAGTGCCATGCAGACCTCCCTCCCTCTCTTTCTAGCCTATCTTTCTTTTCCTTCCTTGGTTTGCCATCCTTCTGTGCTATTTAAAGGCCTGCGGACTGGGTTGCTAATGTGGTCACCTACAAGGATCGTTAAAGGCTTTTGGGACTTGTGTTCCCTGCTGACTTGATGTCATTGCCACTGGTAGTCATCGAATGTAAAGTTTAGAGAGCGGAGTCCTCATTTCTCAACATTGAAAGATAAAAAAGTGTCCACTTTTATAATGTATTCCTGATGTTTTAATTTATATCAGGATGTGGTTCCATTAACACTTGGGGTGAATTTGGAATTTTGTGATGGTGGTTCATGCTTGATTTTAGTTATCATCAATTGTTGACATGGGCCCCCAGAAAACCACCTATCAGTTTGCCAGAACTAGAACTAGAAAAATTTGAAAAAGTTGTATTCATATGTTCAGACGTTATACTTTACAGCTATACGTTAGGTTCTCCCATTCACTCATTCATTCTTAACAGGAGCAGAAGCAATTTTAGGTCAGCTGCTCTTATCATTCATCATGCCAAGCATCCAGTGGAACATGATTTTTGTTTATTTTGTGATCGAAAAGGCACTGCATAAGTTTGTTCTTTCAAGTCATGGTCAAATGTCCATCAGACTGCATTTCAACTTCCTATGAAGTTTACAATCATTATAGTTTTAGTTTTATTTTATTTTATTTTTTTTAAATAAATGAGGCTCCTCACAATGCATTATAGCTTCCAAAGCTTTAATATTCTTTATCATTGACATAGATTGGAGTTCACTATGGGGGAATATTCTATGAATTTGTGCCCTGGACCGGTACTGTGGACTGGGAGATTGCTCTATGGGGTTACTGGCATATGTCTGCAGAAAATGACAAATATATGGTAAGTTACCTTTCTGGGGCCTTGAAAATGAAGATCCGATCTTAGATTTTAGCAATTGTTGGTTGAAAATAAATTCATGCATTACCATATATAGGGAGTTCAGCATGTGTTCTGAGACAGAATCTTAAATTTTTGATCTGTCAATTGATTCTTTGGGTTAGTTATCTATGGCCAGCAATATTTTATGTTAGTAGTTGAGGCACCCTTTTATGGGGCATTATAGGGATACAGTTTGGCCTGGCTTTGTTATGCCTATCCACCATATATGTCTTGATTTTTGACGACACTCAATTTCCTACTTCCTAGCATGCTTGTGTAAAATATGTTTGTGAATTAGATTTTGATAAGGTCTGTGACGTGCACTTCTACACCGTTTTATCTCAATAGTAGAAAATTGACTTCTCTTAGAATCTAGTCTTCTAAAAAGCTGGCGCAGTGGCCCAGAAAATTTTTTGAGCACTTCCTTCAGCTATAAATTTTCTGTGCTTGATCTTGTAAGTCATGCTGTTCTAATATTGTGAACAATGTTAATTATAAATTTCTGGAGCAGGTTGAATTAGAGGCCACCACAAGAGAACCTGGTACTCCCTTGCGTGCTCCAACAATGGAAGCCGGTCTTGTAACAGCATGCAAAGATACTTGTCTTGGTGATCTCAGGCTGCAATTGTGGGAAAGAAGATATGATGGCAGCAAGGGCAAGGTATTGATCTGCTTCCTTGCCACTAAAATGGTTCTTATTAGTTTAAAGCTGAAGGATTTATTGAAATTTGAGTTGGATGGAAGGCCAGATAAATACTATGGTGATTGCTGTGGTACAAGGCGAACTTACCACGGGTCTACAAGCCTTCATCCTATATTTGACTATACGTTTGTTGATTTGTTTCATTTAATTGCAGATGATTCTTGATGTGACTAGCAACATGGCAGCATTAGAAGTTGGTGGTGGACCCTGGTTTTCAGATTGGAAAGGCACTACCTCCTCTCCAGAGCTTGTTACCCGTGCTCTTCGAGTCCCGGTAGATGTTGAAAGCTTAATGCCTATCCCATTTTTCAAGCCTCCTGGTCTTTAGGGATCTTGCGGTCTTCCAAGGAATTTTACTTCCATCAGTCCTCGATCCAGAAGATGCCTCGCTTGACAGACGGAAATTTCACTTCCGAACTTAAGTCTCGAATCCCCTGCCCCTTTTTTTCTCGAAGAAGGAGGGAAAACAAAAGAAAAAAAAAAAAGAAGAAGAGAGTTTCCTATATAGCAGTGGTTTTTTAAGACCTAATTACCATTTTGAGGTCATAATTACAGATTCAGCGTCCTGGGAAAAATCAGGCTTATTGGAAGAATCTAATAGCCAGCCAAACTAAAGGTGGAACTTTTCTTTGTATGTATGTATGTATGTATGTGTAACGTATTAATTATCGTTATCGTGCGATTCATACAGTAACAGCCTAGACAATAAGAACTGCTAGGAACAAGCCAGCTGTAAGCTGTTGATAATTTTATGTTATTGTACAAATTTTCAAAAAAAATTAATGGAAAAATCACTCTTTGTTACGGATATAATAAATATAGCTTTGCCTGTCTGCCATGCACGGTGATAATTTTATTTGTAGGGGCCAGGTACAGGAAGGCCAGAAAGGCCTAAAAGGCAAATGGCCGCGGCGTCCCTATCCTCTCCTACGCTTTCTTAGCCGTATGGGAAGATGCGAGCCCTTCGTGAAAGCCATCTCACCATGCGGCCACAACCGATGGCCAGAAAGACCAAGCATTCATGAATGATGAATGACTTCTTTAGGTCACTGACAGACGAAAGAGGGAGAAAAAATGTTCATGAATGGTACAGATTCTGGATGACCAGATCTTGGCCGATCCATTGGCCAGAAAGACCAAGCATTCATGAATGATGAATGAATGACTTTTTTAGGTCGCTGACAGACGAAAGAGGGAGAAAAAATGTTCATGAATGGTACAGATTTTAGATGACCAGATCTTGGCCGATCCATTGCTTTTCCCCTGTTTTTTATGATCATGTTAGACAACGTGCTTTCTTATTGTGCTTAAATTATCACATTGAGATCCATTGCTTTTCCCCTGTTTTATATGATCATATTAGACGTCGTGCTTCGTGTTGTACTTACTTAAATTATCACATTGACAAGATCCTCCAGGAGTTATTCTTGATAAGCAGTCGCCGTCTTCATGCCATTGTTATGGAATGAGACTCCCCATTTCCTCCTGCTACCCTATCATAATGTATTGTAGGCAACCTTGGTTGTATTCACAAGAGTTCTCTCTGAGAACTTGTCTTGAAAGTTTCACAGCTGTAGAGCTTAAAATATCCCAATTTAGTGGTAGAAATGATTGATGATGTTCTTTTACGATCGTCTTGCGGTGCATAGTAAAATTGCAGGAACTGGCATTATCTTTCACATGCTAGTCTTGATATCATCTTTGTATGCTCTCGAGGGTCGGCTTATTGAGAGCGCACAGCAATGCTTTTACCGTTTCTCTTTTTCTCTCTCGATAAGTTTGGTTGTGACAAGTAATGGCAGTGTGTGTGTGTTGTGACGTATTTTGGTAAGAGCTGATGGCTCCTTGCAGGAAGTCTTGTACTTTTCCATGGTTTGCTAACCATTCTGACGTTACTGGCTGGCTTCAATACGGAGTTCATTTTTATTATGTGTCATCGCTTGTTTATGCAACATCTGATGCGTAGAGTGGCCCACATCTTTTTCAAATAAAATAAAATAAAATAAAATAAAATGGTATTAAATATCTTGAATAAAAAAAAAAAAAAAATTTAAGGGTCCTTTTGATAAGGTTTCCTTTTTTTTTTTTTTTATCTGTTTATGTTATCTAGACCCCAATTTGTTTTTGTTTCTATTGATTTAAAGTCCTCGCGATCCAAAACAAGTCCCCGCAATCCAATTTGTATTAATGGAACTGTTAATCATCATAGGACGTAAACGAGAGAAAGATTTAAGATTTTTTTAAAATTTAAAAATATATTTTTTAAAATAGTCCAACAAAATTGATCAGAATTTTTGATATATATATTTAATTTTCCTACAACATCAGCAATGTTGAGTCCTATATTATTTGTTACACATAAAAGAGATCCAATGATCTGAGGACATTTTAGTTGATCAATAGAGACATCAAAATTTTTCTTCAAATATATACTTGGAACGTAAGAAATGGATATAAATTTTAGATTAGAGAAGCTAAACTTTTTAATTATCTTTTCTATTAATTTGATCATCTTTATCTTTAAAGATTATATCCGCTTCGCCTAAATTTTTCATATCAAACTTATTTAAAAAAAAAGACTTGATTTCAAAAAAAGTTTCAAAGATCAAAATATTATTGAGGTATAAGTAGAGGATTATATAATCATTGTCAATAATTTTAGAATAGATAAACTTGTTATCATCATCGATATTGAAACCAAATGATAGGATGGTTTGATCAAATTTTCAATGCCATTGTTTAAGCATTTGTTTAAGACTATGTAAGGACGTAATAGATTTATAAAATTTATTTTGTTATCTCTTTATAATAAAGCTTTCAGGTTGTTCCATATATATCTTCTTTTCAAAATTTTTATTTAGAAATACCATTTTCACATCCATTTGGTAAATGATTAACGTATGGATGAAAGCAATAACAAGAAAAGATCTAAGGGTATTTATTCTAGTTACAGGAAAATATATCTCAAAATAGTTGAATCCCTTTTTCCATTATATCCCTTAGCCACTAATCTAAACTTTATATATATATATATATATATATATATATATATATATATATATGGATTTGAGCTTCTTTTTAAATATCTACATGCATCCTCAGGGTTTACTACTAAGGGTAGGTAAGTCCAGATTCAGGTTTGATTTTGAATTATTGAGTTATATTTAGAGTTGATAGTGTCCTTCCAAAAGAAAACATATGGTGATGACATCACCTTCAAATAATTGGAAGGTTTACCTTTGGTAAGGAAAGTGAAGAATACGTCACTAAGATCTTTTTCTTTTTCCTTATACTTCTTAGTTCGGAAGCTCTATTTATAGGGTTGGGCCTTTTCCTTTTTTTTTTTGATTCACAAGAGAAATCTAATTCAATGGGATTGAGATTAAAGGATGGATTACATAAAATTATACTCGAAACTTGATTTTTAAAGGAAAAATATATTTTTAAAGTAGCATCCTTTACTTCAATAAAGGTATTATTTTATATGACACTTATCTCTAAATTTGTTAGAAGAAATCTATTAGTGTTGCTACCTATAGAGTATCTTACGAAGATAACATCTATAATTTTGAGTCCTATCTTCTTTCTTTTGATTTAATCATTCTCAACTTAATTAGGCAACCTCATACTTTGAGGTAATCTAATCTTGAACTTCTATTCTTCCAAAGTTCAAAGGTTATCTTGACACTATCCGGTACTCTATTTGGTATATAACAAGCTACTAATAGGACTCTCCTCTCTCTCTAACTCTCAAATATATTAGAATTGGTTAGCATTAAGTTAACTATATCCATTAGCATATGATTTTTCTACTCTATTACACCATTGAATTGAGGGGTAAGAAGATGTGATCTTATGAATGATTCCATGTTATAGATAATATATATATATGATTATCTCATTCAAGATATATTCTCGATCAAACCTAAGTTTTTTAAAGGTTTTTCCGGTTTAGATTTAACTTTTGCCATATAAATCTTGAATCTCTTTAAGACTTCATTGTTAATTTTGATTAGATATGTATAATAATAAAAAAAAATCATCAATAACTGTTACAAAGTAATAATTTTCTTCTCGAATTGGCAATTCAATAAAATGATACATATTACAATAGACTAGGTCAAGCAAGTTGGAGCTCCTATTCAGAGACTTAACGGATTTTCTAGGATATTCGGCTTGAGCACAAACTTTACATTTAAATTTTTATGAAGATGAACCTTTGGAATTAGATTTAGATTAGTCATATAACGAATTTTATTAAGATTCATATGGCCAAGCCTACCATCCCAGATATTAAAAAATTCGAGATGAAAAACAAAAAAGAAACTTTATTAAATGTTTTAAAAGGTATACTTATTTGAAAAAACCCTCAAATACAAAATCTTTTTCAATAAATTCTTTATTACAAAAGATTACAAAACAACCTTGAATCCATCTTAAAAATTAATAAGTGAATCACTTGCTAGCTTTCTCAAAATATCAAGCATATAAACACTTGATAAAGGATTAGGATCTTTTTTTGATGTCATCTTTAAATTTACTTATCCTTTTTTCAGCACTTATGCTGAAGAACCGTTCCCGAGCGGTAAACCTTCTCTACTTAATTCATCAAAGGTGGAAAAGCTTGGAGTGGTTAAAAAAAAAAAGAAAAAAAAGAAAAAAAAAAAGAAAAAAAACCCTCTTAGAATAAAAAAGAATCACGCTTCCATGAGACGCGGCCGCGAAATCGCTCGGAACGAGCGCCGGCAACCAAGCGCGTGCCTCACGTTATGCATCTCAGCCGTGGAGCATCGCGGAATCTCCGCAAGACGAGCACCTGATCCATGCGAACAAAGTCAAGTCGCGCCACTTCACAAGGGGTTTTCAAAATTTAATCTTTTTAAAATACATAGATTTTTTGTTTTTTATCCAACCGACCAATCATTCATGAGTAATAAATGATTTTTTTTTAAGTCACTAGCAGAGACACGGGACGATCTTTAAATGCCAGATGATTAGATCTTGGTGAATCGATTGCAATTGAAAAACGTTTTGCCTTCTTCCCTGTCTGGCGAATAGTTTATCAGACAACGAGCTTCACATTGTGCCTAAATTATGACATCCTCTTGTCCTCTAATTAATTATTCTCGATTAGGTGTGATCGTCAACTTCATGCCACCACATCCACATGTCAATGGCGTGGGACTTCCCCTTCTGGCCTTCTCCTCGTGCTCCTTCTATTATCTTCTACCGTCGGCAGCCGTGTTGTAGGACTGATTGATGATGTTCTTTTACGATTGTTAGGTTCCGTTTGGTATGGCTTCCATTTTTTTTTGGTTTCTGTTATCAAAAACCCCAAAAGAAAATGAGCTAGATTGGATGATAAAACCTTTTTTTTTTTTTTTAAATTATTTCTAAAACTTTAAGTTTTTTGAACTGTCATTCACCCTTTCTTTCTTTCTTTTTTTTTTTTTAAGACTGGATTTTTTGGTTCATATTCATGCTCAAAAGTAAAATCTAATGCCCAAAATTAATTAGATAAATTTTAGATCATCTTTTCATATTCTTGAAACTAGGATAGGATGGAAGAAGTGGCTGATAATTAATTGAAGATAAAAGCCTGAATCCAGGTCATTGACACCAACCCCCAATGATTTTGCAAATTATAATTATCGTCGTGTTTATTTATAATATTACTATATCATTAATTAATATGATCAGGAGAACTCTCTCAAGCTAATCCGATGGGTTTTCAGGCTCTTTTTATATCTAAATCCAGGATTTTGGTTCGGTTGGTGTACTAAACCGCTGGCTGCTGTCAAAATTTCATCTCAACCGATTTCTCTTCGGTAGTACCAGTCATTCCCAATAAAAGGTATAAGAAATCTCGGCTGTTAATTTGCCGATTGACAGTAAAATTCCAAGGCATTGGTGACTGATAAGTTTAAATATTGAAATATTTTTTTAATCAGTATACTAATATTATATTATATAAATTGGTTGGGTTTTGACATTTTGATCCTAAAAGGTAAAAACATTTGCGAAGACTTCATAAAAATTGTGAACTAAAGTCCAGGCCTAACCCTCAGCGAGATAGGACGTCAGATTGGTGAACAGTACGGAGCCGCGTCTCTCTTAAAAAAAATGTGATCGTATACATCGAAGGAAGGTCACACGATAAAATAATCAAAATCGATCCTGTGGCGTACCCCGATTTGCCACCACTAATCACAACGCTAATCACCCGTGCCTTAGTGATGAAACACGTTTGTTTATTATATCATTTGGTTTTATGAGTAACTATACGAAGACTCCTCAAATTTGACCAATTTACACGTTATTCATCCCTTCAAAAAAAAAACCATAACTTACATTTTGGTACGCAGATCCATTCCAGCTATCTACTCATCACCATTAAAATACTAAGTAAAAAATTAAATTTTTTCTTATGAAATTATTATAGTATAATTTTGATATCATCTATAAAATTTATTTGTGACATGATTATCACATGCTAAGGTCTTATGATAGGGATTAATAAAAAAAAATTTTATGTACTAAAATAGAAATTTTAGAACTATAACACTTTGAAAATAGTCTTACGTTGAATGTAAAAGAAAGTATTATGTGCTTATAACTCAAGTTCACTTGCTACTCATTAACTTCTACTAAAATTTTTGGGCCACATGATTTTGACTCGCTGATGAAGTTAATTAGTTTAGCAACTGAGTTTGAAGCATTACAAATGATATTTGAGCACGTTCGAAACCCGAGTGAACGGATGTTACAAATGGTACCTGTTAATTTTCACTGGCAGATGAGCTTGGAGTGCTATAAGACTTTAAATAAATTTCTTTTCTTTTTTGAATTAGTGTACAAATCAATTAATCTTGAAGTGTCTCACAGTTATTTCTCATAATTTTTAATTAAAAACATTATCACATTGAAAAAAAAAAAAAAAAACATTATCATTGAAAAGATGAACAGATATTTAATTTTCCAAGATAATTGAGCAGAAGAATGCAAACTTTCAGCTGTCTTGACGAGCGACCCCACCTTATGGCTTCTTCTATATTATTACCACGGGCCTCCTCAACCACACAATCCTAACACCTAAAACACAGCAAGCCCTCTTTCTCCCATAGACTCTTCTTCCTCTCTCTTGAAGCAGTTGATAGCAAGAGTTTGAGAGGAAGAGATGGGAGCTTTTGCCAAGGCTGCCGTCCTTCTAGGAGTTGTGGTGGCGATGGCCACATTCGCCACTGAATCAGAGGGAGCCACCCCGGCGAGCACCTGGAGAACAGTTCGGAAGGTAAACGAGGAGGGCCCTTTCTTGGGCCTTGTGGTGCCAAATTCTTTCGAGATGAGCCCTCTCTTTCAGTCAAACAGCTTTGTCCAGAATGCAAGTCTCCCATACTTGGATTTTGGAGGTAAAGGTCTGCGATCCCTGGCGGTACCCAGTGCCGTGTTTTGATTTCTGTAATGATATCTTGATGGCACCCAAGATTTCCCTCGTTTTTATGAGTCTCGGATCCAACTCCTAGCTCCATTTTCAAGCACCCAGCATCAATCGTTTATTAAATTACAACGAGCCATCTACAATGCATGCTCTACCTGTTCTTTCCTGTTCTTTTAGATTATTCATCACATTTGGTGCAGTGGTTGTTAGTGAGTGCCTCATGCGCGTTGTATGTCCATTGGTTTTCCTTTTTCTTCAATTTCCCCGTTCTATAAACCCATGTCATCTCTTTAAAGCTGTTTGTATACAACATCCATCCATACATACATGTGAACATACATATAATATGAATGTATACATATATATGTATATATATGCATACATGCATGCTTATATAAAAAATATACTAAACTACTGTTTTGATCATTGAACTTAGAAGGATACGTCACTTTAATTTCTAAACTTTAAAAAGTTATAAAATTGATCCTATACTTTCCTTTTTGTTCCCTTTCGATCCTTACCATTGAACAGAAAAGACATGACATTACAGTATATATGACATCCATTGTAGTAAAAATGAGAAACTCGCTTACGTGACGCTTCTTTCCCTTCTCTCCATCCCTGGGCAGCCCACCTCCCCCCCCTCCCTCCCATTCATGCCCCTTCTCTCCCTCCCTCAGGGAGAGAGAAGCAGCGGGAGGGGGGAAGGGAGAGGGGAAGGGGCGGTGCGATTGAGGGAAGGGGTGTGCAAGGATAGAAGTAACGCAAGGGGGGAGGAGGGGAAGGGACAACGCGAGGAGAGGGGGGTGGGGAGAGAGAAGGGGCTAAGAAGGACAGGCGGAGAGAGAGAAGCGATTTAAAAGGACCATAACAGAAGAGAAGGGGTAAGGGAAAGAGGCGGCGCAATGGGAGAGGCGGGCTGCCCGGAAATGGAGAGGAGGAGAAGGAATGACGCGATGGGTAACAGATTAATGGATTGGTAACGAGTTTTAATTTATTTTCATCATAATGGATGCCATACATCGGACAGAACCAAACGGTGTCTCCTTTGTTCAATGGTAAGGACTAAAGAAGGACAAAAAAGGAGTATAGAATCAGTTTTCTAACTGTTTTGAAGTTAGAATAAAGTAACACATTCATTAATTTTGAGGGTTAAAACTATATTTTGATCTAAAAATATTAGCTTTGATTTTCACTCCTCTCCCATCATGTTTAGATTAAATTATTGAGATTTCAATATGATTTGTTATTTTTAAATCATATGACTTGAGAACTCACATCAATAGCCAAGTCAATCTCCTCCTCATTTTTTTTTTCTCAGCCTCTGATACATAAATTGATTGTTTAATCTACAGGGAGAAGGTTCCGGTTTGGAAGCGTAGGAAAGGAGAAATGTATAGTTGTGATGACAGGATTGGGCATGGTGAGTGCCAAGGCTTCTTTTTCGGTTGCTTTCTTTCTTCATTAGTGTTTCTAACCTCAGATTTACTTCCTTAACGGAGTTAACTCAATTATCCTTGCATTATCCTTGCAGCTTAATGCCGGCCTAACCACCCAGTTGCTCCTGAGTCTATTTGATGTTAAAGGGGTGGTGCACTTCGGAGTTGCTGGGAATGCCAATCCTGACCTTCAGATTGGAGATGTGACCATTCCTCGGTATTGGTCTCACACAGGCCTTTGGAATTGGCAGGCAAAGCTCCTCTTCCTACAAAATCCTAAGAGAAAAAAAAGAAGAAGAAGAAGAAACAAAAAAAAATAAAAAATAAAAATAAAGCTAGAGTTTTTTATCTCTCTTAACTCCACCTACAAAGCCTTGAATACTCAAAAGTATGATATGATTTAGTTTGCAAGAACCTAAAGAAATAGGTAGATTGCATTACCATGTGTAATTAATTCATGGGATCAAGTGGCCCTCGTGAATTGTGTTTTGCGTGCAATTCTACGCAACTTGACTCGCATGCAGTACTCCATGACCGCATGGCATGTTTGACCAATGCTAATGAACGTTATCTTCTCACTGAGTGGCTTAGACAAAGGCCAGAGGTAGAGCATGAGCATGGGTTGGATTGATTTTAGAGCAAAGCTTAGCTACAGCCTAAAATTGGTTCAATTAAGTTTGAATCCAAAATTTTACATTCAGAATCAAACCAATTCTATTCTATAACTTAAAATTAAACCAATCAAACTATGTTTCTTCTCGATCAGTTTTGAAATAAAATTTATGTTTTTTTTTTCTTGATATACCCTAGCTCAAATTCTTTTTTTTTTTTATTATTTGTAGTATATTATTATTATTTTCTTATTTATAGAAGCCAGGTGAGCTATCACAATAATGATAAAAAAATTATAATATTAATAAATATTATTTAATTTTTTTCTTTTGTATGTCACTTATTTAATATTTAACAACTAAATTTTTTTCTTTAATTGTATAAAATAAAAAGAATATATATATATATATATATATATATATATATATATATATATATATATATATATATATATATATATATATATATATATATATATGCATATATATTATTTGTGAACTAATCTAATACTAAATATTTTTAGTAGAGATGATAAATAATTTATATAATTTATTTTTTTTAAAAAAAAATTACTGTTGGCAATCCTCTCCTTGGCTCCTCAAATGCTTTGGTTAAAACAAGGACCACGAAGGAGCCGACTGTCTCATAGACTTTTCTTAAGAAACTCATCTCAGATACAAAATTCCATTAATTTATCTAAAATATATTTCCCTGGTTCTTCTCATGGCAATGTAATCAAGCATCCTATCACATCGCAAACCGTTCAACAGTAAGGCTCTCTAGAAGATCTAATTGGACTTGGCCACTTTGTCGAGTCAAATTTATGATGCGTATGCTTGTTAAGTGTTGTTGATGTTGTCTTAAAGTTGTATAAATTAGTTGTTAAGTATCTCAGTCATCATCTTTTCTTCTGTGTTGAAGATATTAATTTTAGAGATTATCTCTTCCCTGAGCAGAGGTATGGAGATGGCCCTGAAGATGAGCTAGCATTAGAGTCTGCTGGCGACTACACAAGAGATATAGGCTACCTAAATTTTTCAGACTACACTGCCGACAAAAATGAGAAAACTTCTGGGAATCTTTTGAACAGTGTGTGGTACCAGCCAGAAGAGGTGTTTCCTGTAAGTGGAGTCCCTGAAGTTAGACAGCATGCCTTCTGGGTTTCAGCTGGCAAGATATACTATACACTATCAGAAAAATTGGAGGTAATATTTATGAAAATATGCTGGATTGGTAAAAATATAATCTTTTGGTCTTTTATGAACATCTCTCTCAAACAATCACTTGCCTGCCTCTCATCAAAAATTTCAAAATAAAATGTCATCAAAAGAAATGCTGTGTTCGGTATGTTAAAAAAAAAAAAAAACAAATTAATAAAGATGTCATTGGATCCAGGAAGAAAAGGGATTCATGGGTTTCTTTCTTTCTTTCTTTCTTTCTTTTTTTAATGAGTTAATAACATTGATTTCTTTTCAACATGCCTCCAAGTAACTGTTCATAAAGCATTTTTTTTAATCTAATGCTTATTAGAACTTGGGTGGTGAAGATGTGCACACGATGAGAAGTCAACCTTATGGTGACCACATTAATTCTGCTTCTACCAATGCGTATTCATGACAAATGTTTGCAAAGTTTATTATAAAGAGCGATATTAATTTAATCTAATATATATAAGTAAAGCCGAGAGAGTTTTTACCTAAAAATCAACTATTTTCTTTTGATGTCATATGAACAGATGTATTAAACAGTTTTAAATTTTATTAAAAGCCATATAGTATCAATCTATTATACATACATACTTCCTTACATGCATGCATGCATACATACATACATATATGTATATATATATATATATATATGTATATATATATTTAAAAATCAGCCACTGTTCTTTGATGTCATATGAACATATTAAATAATTTTAAATTTCACTGAAAACCATTCAATAACAAATTTAATCTAATCTAATATCTAATATATAAAAGTAAAGCTGAGAGCAAAAATCAAACGTCTTTCTTTGATAAATAATTTTAGATTTTATTAAAAAGGTGTCCAATGACAAATTTTCAAGTCTTCATAGATATGCTCGTTATTGCACCTACTCTCTTAATCCAACATCATCTAAAAAGCATATAGGGCTAACAAGTCAACATTAGATATCATTTGAGATACTTTCAAAAGCCGGTTTATAAAATAAATATTAAATTTTAAGCAAACTAATGCAAATATAAAAGCCATTCCCATAAAAAAAGAGCCGAGCTATTCAGTATAGCCAAGAGTCATCCTTCCAGGGTATATATTAATCTTATAAACAAGATGGATAGAAAAAGATCTATAAAGGATATGTTTGCTATTATAAATAATAATTAATAAGAAATATTTTAAATTACTTATCTTATGTCTCTTTGGATTCTGAATGTTAAGAGTGGTACTCAATTAACAAAATTATTGTTTTAAAATTTAAATTTTAAAAATAAATTTATATTTATATTATATTTTTTATCTTTTAAAAATTAAATCATACCACCATCCCATCCATTGGTATAAATCTAGTTTGTGGATATAATTTTGGTACATTGCTGCTCTCTTGTATGGTCAAAAACATCAGGGCATGGAGCTGAAGAGGTGCATCAACTCCACAACTTGCCTCGAGAGGAAGCCTGTGGTGGTGAGGGTGAAGCGGGGATGCAGCGCTAATAGCTTCGTCGACAACGCAGCCTATAGACTGTTTCTGAGATCGAAATTCAACGTGACTCCAGTTGATATGGAGAGTGCGGCAGTTGCCCTCGTTTGCCACCAACTTCAGACTCCTTTCATAGCTTTCAGATCTCTCTCTGATCTGGCCGGTGGTGGCTCTTCGCAGTCCAATGAAGCTGATGTTTTCGCCTCCTTGGCAGCACAAAATGCTGTGAGCGTTGCCATCCAATTCATATCCTTGCTGTCCTAAATTCGCACTCTAAAATTTGCCCATGTTATCTGTCACTCAAATAAGCAGGGAAATTAACTTCCCCCTTTTTCGATGTATCTCCTTCTAAATTTTTCAATTTTAGTTGAGAAAACGAAGTCAAAGGATGCTTCCTTCCGGTATGAATGCAATTTGTAATACTGGAACTTATAGAAGAATCTTACAACAGTCAAGCAGCCAAAAGAGAAATTTGAGAGTGATGAAAGTGACTTCACCTGCGGATACCATTGACATGAAGCTCAGAATATCCACCAGAACGCGCATCCAACGTCTCCCATGGTTGCGTGTTTCTTGAAACTATTGACATGAAGCTCGCTGTTGGTGGAATACTCAAATTCTTGCCGTCTCCAAACTGATAAGAAAGTTTCAATTATTCTGTAATATTAGTCTCTTTTGCATGGACGTCTCCATCCTCTACCATTCCGAGTCCTGTTTTGGGTCCAATTTGGCATGGAAATTGCTTCGTCACCTCCAAAATCTCTCTGAAATTTGTTCAACTCGTAGTTTTTTTGTGACTATCAATTTGGTCTCTATTAAACTATCTACCCACTGTGTTTAATATTCGTTTTTTGTTTTATAGAAAAAAAAAAAAAAAAAAAAGTTTACAGTCAACCGGGAGACTAGGTAAACATAGCAGCATCCATTTGGTACTATTTGGATTTAAATTGAACCATAATAATATAGAATTGGAGACTACAAAAGAGTGGGATCAAGTGAGCTAGATTCGATTTGTGTAACCACCACACTTGAATTTTTGAGCTTCCTGTTTGAGTTAATTAATCCTGTTGGGAGCCACAGGTCAAGTTTACTAAGTCGTGTACAATAAGAAGGAGAAGGATTGATGCAGGAAATTGGTAGGAAAGGGGGAGTTCCAATGTAAAAAAAAAAAAAAAAAAAAGGTTTTAAGTCGTATAGACTCTATGAGGCTTAGTCAATGGGTGGAAAATCGTGTTGTTTCTTAAATAGATATGCCTGTTGAACAGTCCAACTTCAAAAAGATACTCTGAAAAATTTATTCCGTATCAAATCGAGTAGAAGAGAACCGGTTTATCATGTGCAATACCAGGTGCAATGCTTGGGGTAGATAGATGATGAAAGGCTAGAATATACTTTCAGTCCTCATAATTTTATTTAAAATTTATTTTAATTCATAAACCTTCGTTTGTTATGGTTTACTTTCTTATGCTTTAAAATTGTTTCATTTTTAGCATTCTATTGCATAAGATTAATTAATTTAATAAAATAATTAATGAATCAGCCTGCCAATTAATTCATGCATTCATATAAAAGGTAAGTATTACCTATATTAAGATAAAATATGATGGACTAAATTATAACACTTAAAGGTTTAAGGATCAAAATGAGTTTTGAGTGAAAGTCTGGGAACCAAAGTCATTAAATAAAAAAAAAGAAAAAGAAAAAGAATGGTCTCCCATTGAATCCAGGATACCAGAGGAAGACAAGTCAGACCAGAGCTACAAAATCAAAACCCAGGAGTATCCCCAGTCATAACATCACACGTAGCTCTGCATTGAAACATGTGCCGCTTTTATACAAAACAATCAATATGATAACGTGCATGGAAATAAAGAGCCTGCCTCCTAAATCCTAGTTTGACAAAAATAATATAGAAGGAATCCAACTTGATCATTCCAAGAAGAGTTTGCTTCCATATATTGTAAATATACTATCAGAGGACTTGGTTCAGAGCACACACAGCATAAATAACAAGTTCGTAGATTCCAGTTCTACACGCAAGTCTCTCCCTAACCTCGTTTAAAGCAAGAACCTCCCTCGGCTCGCACACAATCTCTCTACCGCCCTCCCTGTCTTCAACTTTGTGATCATGGGAGCCATGAGGCAGCTTGCTGTCCTGATGACTGCTGTGGTGGTGATAGCAACAATCACAACCAGTTCAGAGGGGGCTATGCCGAAGAATATATTGGAAAAAGTTTGGATGGTAAACAAGAAGGGCCCTTTTCTGGGCCTTGTGGTGCCAAATTCCTTTGAGATGAGCCCTCTCCTGAACTCTCACAAGTTTGTCGAGAGAAAGAGGTTGCCATACTTGGATATTGGAGGTAAGGATGTTATGATCCCTTCTGTTTCTCTTTGGTGCATGGAATCTTTCTTTTGACTCCATTGCTACATCTGCTGGGTGGGATCCCATTGATGATGTGGTTATAGGCTTGAGGACAGCTAAAATATATTATTATAAAGTTGGTGGGCTAGGCTTTGTGGTGTAATTTTCAATATAGGACCTTTCTCTTGGGGGACATGGGAGGGTACTGAGAGAAGGTTTTCCTTGTTCACTTCAGCTTCTCTGATATATTAACGAAAAGGATATTACAAGCTTTATTCCTTTGCCCCATTCTTCTGCTAATATAATATGTATTAATTAACAAGGAAATATAACATCCCTGTTCTGGTGTTTCCTCCTCCTTTTGGAGTCCTTTTTGTTGCAGGTCTAAAGATTGCGTCTGATGAATATTTTGTATAAAAACTGTCCCATGACCTAAACCTTTACATATATCTCTCACTGTGGAGTTAATAAATATATCTTTTCAATAAATAAATTGATCAAGTGTTTTTTTTTTTTTTTTTTTGTCATGATTTAAAAGGGAGAAGGTTCCGATTTGGAAGGATAGGAGAGCAGGATGTGATCATTGTCATGACAGGATTAAGCATGGTACGTGGCTTTTTGGTATCTTTCATTCGTTCTTTCTAGTTATGTACACATTGCTTAAAGAGAAGATTAGTATTCTAACTTTGAGCCTTTGTTTTAATTATGAATGCAGCTCAATGCCGGCATAAGCACCCAATTGCTATTGACTCTGTTTGAAGTCAAGGGAGTGGTGCACTTCGGAATCGCTGGAAATGCTAATTCGGACCTCCAAATTGGAGACGTGACCATTCCCAAGTTTTGGGCTCACACAGGCCTCTGGAATTGGCAGGTGCGTTGCTTTTTCTATTATATATTATCAAGAAAAGAACAAGAGAAAAAGAAAGTTTGATAAAAATAAAATAAAATAAATTAAGTAATATATATTACAGTGGAAATGGATCTTTGTATTGATTAAACGAGATAATATCTCTCTGTTCTTATGATGTAGAGCCCGGCCATGTTTTGACCCCAGCCAATGAAGATTTGGTGATTTATATTTGTTTAGAATTCTAACGATGGTGTTACCCTTGGATTTTTTTTACCTTGTTAGGTAGAGCCCAGCCATTCTTTACCCTGTCTTTGGAGATTCGGTAACTTGTATTTGTTTATGCCCAGATTTTGTTTCCTAAGCTGCAATCCAAATCGAATAGAACTGTTCTTTTATATAATTTTGGAGTTGTTATTGGCAATAACCTATATTTACAAAGGCATATATATATATATATACAAAGAAACACAATTTATTCTCATGTTGTTCTTTCATGGTATATTGTCACTTTCCTGTCACAATATGATCAAGAATTCAATCATTAAACAAACTCAACTGGGATTGAGTTCGGCTCCAGGTGTCAAATTGAACTTAACCCAAATATCAATCAGGTTTATTCATGTCATGATGTCAGACCGGAGCTTACTATGAAACCAAGTACTGATATGGATTCCATATAGATCCAAGTGTTGGTTAATTTGCTACTTTCTTTCAACTTCATAGCATTGATCTTCTCTTTATTTGACAAGGAGTTGCAAGTACCTGCTTGTTTTTCTTTCAGTTCAATTTCTTATCTTCTTTTTTAAATTTTAAGATACTAATTTTGTATTAATATCTTCCCTGATCAGAGACATGGAGATGGGCCCAATGATCAGCTCGCTTTGGAATCCAATGGAGACTTTACAAGAAAAATTGGCCACCTGAACTTTTCGGATTATGACATGAATACAAAAGATAAAAATTTTGGGAATTCTTTGAACAGTGTGTGGTACCAGCCAGAGGAGATCTTTCCAGTAAATGGAGTGCCTGAAGTTAGAAAGCATGCATTTTGGGTTCCTGTCGACAAACATTACTTTGCACTCTCAAAGAAATTGGAGGTAATATTTATGGTTTTATGCTATACTGTAGAAGGTCTAAACTTTCAGTGTAATATTTGCAAGGCTTCCACCTTGTCTGCATAGAGGTTTCATGATTAATTGCCATGAAAACAATAATCTGTTTAGCATATTAGAAAGAACAAATAGTGAGAGATGTTACTGGAGCACCTTTATTTATGAACTAATTAGGTCTCCTTTCCATTATGCCATCTTGAAGTAATATTGCATGAACTTTCACAATTTTTGGTCTAATTTTAAAGTGATGAGGTTTTCTGATGCATGAAATGCACAATGGTGCAGAATGAATTTTCAAATTTCTGAAGATATCCAAGTTTTCTTCTTGGGTATGAATCTAAGTTTCATTGATTAACGTTCAAGGCTTCAAGTCATGCATAGTTTCATGGTTTAATGGCAACACAGCCTCTTCAGTAGATATAGCAGAAATGTGTCATGATGGATATATTTACTTCTTGAAATACTGAGATCTAGAAATTGTGCATGAACAGTGATGTAACCAGGAGAAGGATGCTTTCATATTAACCATATTAAAATTTTCTTTATGCAAGTATTTGTTTGCTTCTATAAGGGCAAAACAGAATCATTTCCAGTTAACTCCTGAAAATTTTATCCCTTAGTTTAGTACTCAATTAAGTTCTAATATTAGTTCCTCTATTAGGGCATGGAGCTAACAAGGTGCATTAACTCCACAACTTGTCTGAAAAGAAGACCTGTGGTGAAAAGAGTGAAAGGGGGTTGCAGTGCTAATGTCTTTGTTGATAATGCAGCCTATAGACAGTTTCTGAGATCCAAATTTAACGTGACTCCAATTGACATGGAGAGCGCTGCAGTAGCACTCATTTGCCACCAACAACAAACTCCTTTCATAGCTGTCAGAGCTCTTTCTGATTTGGCTGGCGGCGGCTCTTCGCAATCCAATGAAGCTTACATTTTCGGTTCCTTGGCGGCACAAAATGCTGTCAGTGTCGTCACAAAATTGGTATCTTTGTTGCCCTAAAATTGTGATCCGGTATTACCATTCACATCATTGATCTAGGAAATTTTCATTGTATGCTTATGTAATGCCTCAAAAATAATTTTATATTGGATGAAAAAGAAAAGTGTTATGTGCTTATAACTTAAGTTCACCTCCTACCAATTGACTTCTACTTGAGTTTTTGAGCTATATGATTTTGGCCCGCTAACAAGTTAATTGGACCAGTAGGTTCATCAAAACTGATCCGAGCGTGCAAAAGTTAGTAACCATGAGAAAAGAGTTACTCATGGGACAATGGTATGGGCATTAGGAAAGAGCTATCCATAGAATGGTGGTAGAGCACTGCTATGGCTTAAAGCTATCCTTACAGCACTAACAATCCGGCTCGAGATAGATTCTGCCTTCCTGTTTGGAGGTAAATTTTGGCTAGCTTATGACATGCGATGTTTTAAGGATAGATTTTGGCTAGCTTGTGTCGTGCGACAAGGACATTCCATTATAAGAGAAGAGATTGTAATATCTAAAAATAGTTCCATTCGATATAAGGGGGAAGATTGTAATACCGAAAAATAGTTTCACATATTGGATGAGAAAGAAAAGTATTATATACTCTAGTAAGAAAAGTATTATATGCATATAACTCAAGTTCATCTACTGTCAATTAACATTCATTCGAATTTTTGGGTTATGTGGTTCGGTCTACTCAAGTTTTTTGGCTACGTGGTTTCAGCTTGGTTTCGATCCATTTGAGTTTTTGGACTATTTGGACCGATCCATTTGAGTTTTTGGACTATTTGGACCAACAGATAAGCTTAGGACGTTACAACTCATAAGCGATAAATGGCTTGACTTTTATTTAGTTTGATCCGTTAAAATAATGGTAGTTAATTTTAACAGTAGTTTTCTCAAGAAACAACAAAGTGCAGCGCACTTTAAGAAAGAGCAAAGCTCCAATCCTGTTGTGTTGGTGTAGCACATAGAGAAACTTTGAAACTTAAAAAAACAACAAAGTGCAGCACACTTTAAGAAAGAACAAAGCTCCAATCCTATTGTATTGGTGTAGCACATAGAGAAACTTTAAAACTTAAAAAAACAACAAAGTGCAGCACACTTTAAGAAAGAACAAAGCTCCAATCCTGTTGTGTTGGTGTAGCACATAGAGAAACTTTGAAACTTAAAAAAACAACAAAGTGCAGCACACTTTAAGAAAGAACAAAGCTCCAATCCTGTTGTGTTGGTGTAGCACATAGAGAAACTTTGAAACTTAAAAAAACAACAAAGTGCAGCACACTTTAAGAAAGAACAAAGCTCCAATCCTATTGTATTGGTGTAGCACATAGAGAAACTTTAAAACTTAAAAAAACAACAAAGTGCAGCACACTTTAAGAAAGAACAAAGCTCCAATCCTGTCAAGCTGTAAGACATGTGAGAAACTTCAAACTTAAAAACAACAAAGTGCAAAGACACTTTAAGAAAAATAATAAAGCTCCAATCCCGTGCTGCACAGAAGACATGTATAAACTTAAACTTAAAAAACAACAAAGGCAAAGACACTTTAAGAAAGAACAAAGCTCCAATTCTGTTGTGTTGGTGCAGCACATGGAGAAACTTTGAAACTTATTGACTGCCAAGAAAATATATGGGTGTGGACATGGGCACAGAATCCCCATAAAATGTACTTGTTATGGGCTTATTAGCTATCAAAGACCATCTGCTTGGATTCTATCTTTTGGTTATGAGGTTATACAACATGAGATCTTTTGGGTCAAATTTATCTGCTGCTGTATCCAGTAGTTTGGCTGATTGTTATATACATGGATCAGAGTATTATTCAAAAGAGGGAGCAAAAAAAGTTCTGAATGAATATCTGCTCAATATAATATGTTGCAGGATGGTTAGATAAGTTTGGAATAATATTGGGAGGGACAAAGATGAGACTTAAAAATTCAAAGGGAACACTAATTTCATGCAAGATGGATGAAATTTCAAAATAAGAGAAAATGAAATAAATTAAAGAAGATAATGGACCAAATGCCTATTTAGATTAATATTCCAACTGTTCCAAAAATAGCTTCAATCTCAAGTGAATTTGGTTATCTCCCTTCAACATTTAAGTAGGTTATCTAAGGCCATTCCAGCATAAAGCTGGCAAGATAAACCATTTAATGAGACTGGGAGCTATTGACGATAAAAATGACATTGGGATTACTTTCATACATACATACATATATACATATACATACATATATATATATATATATATATTCTTGTATACGAGCCATATTTACTTAACTTGATATCTTAAATTTCAAATTATTTATCAAAATATGTGAGGATCCAAACTTCAAATTACTCGCCATCACAGGCATTGAGAAAAGTGATGGTCCCAAGCATCAATCGCTAAACTAAGGTCAATTAATGTATTGATTAACGACATTCCGTCATCATCAATGTTCTCATTTGTGATTTCAGCATAGTTACGCTAGCTTCATACATTTCCATTTCTAAACCTTGGATCATCTAAGTTCTAATATGTCGAAATCTAAATCTAAACCCTCTTTCTTCAATGCACATCGAGAGTGGTGCTAATAATAAAATTTTAAATCTTGTTATACAACAGTTGGCATCTTTCCTAACATTTTTTACAAAATTATTTTTATTTATTTTTATATATCCATATTATATTTATACATATTTTTTAAATTAAATTTTAATTAATTCATCAAACATAAAATCATTCTTTCGTTCGGATATTAATGGCTAATAAATTTTGCAACAATCTCATGATTAACTTTGTTCATCCAAATTTTAACTCACCAGCCTTGTTCTAAGATAAAAGAGCTGATGGCTATCAGGCCATGATTGATTCCTTCTACCCTTACAACAACCTTTCAAATTATAATAAATATTTTTTCTTTCTTTTTTTTTTTTTTCTTTTTTTTCATAAAACATTGTGTGTGTATATATATAGGAAAATTTTTGTACAGCATTTCGAAACGTTAGTCCGTTACAAGCATCGGTCCATCGACATGAACGCCTCATCCTCTCTTTAACCAATATTATCTCCATTTCACCCCTTCCCTATTCCTTGTCCCCAATTCCTTCCCTTCTCCATCCGCCGGCTTAGAAACCCTAGCTATCCCCTCTGCTCCCCTCTCTGGAAGATTGGAAGAAAGGGCCGTCGGGGGGAACGAATCGAGATCCTTAGGTATGGCAATCCTATTCTGATCCCTAATTCGTTCGTTTTCCTTTTGTTCTTCGATCTGTAGATCGATTTGCTGTTGATTTTTTGTGTTAGGGTTCAGATTCTCGGTCCTTTTTTTTTGGCTCAAAAACGTTTTTTTCGTCTTTCGATGGATTAGTTCTTCTCATCCATCTGTTTAGTTGATAGTAGACGCTTCTTCAGATAGAAATTTCTTCTTGGTTTTGTGGATTTCGGTAAATTTTTTTCTTTGTAGTGTGATTTCTGATCTACTACAGATAAATAGAAGACCTAGCAGCAGAACCCCACTTCACGTCAACCCCTCTTGAAGGAAATCTGCAGGGAATTCCCGAAATTCTTCCTTTATGGGGGTTAGGGGTGGATTATTTTATTTCAAAGCTAATCATCTCTTCGATAACAGATAACACCTGTGATTTTTTATGCGTCCGCCGTCTTTTAATTTGCGGTATTAGTATTTATAATGAAAATTTCAGTTTGTTTGAGAGAATTCTCAATCTTGCATTCAGGTGCTCTGTGATGCTAGTTTGGAAGATTTCCTGTAGGTGAAGAGAGGGCGTGCCTTGGCTTGTTTCTTATTGCAAGTTTTGATCGGGTTTCTAATAGGAGGGTTGGCCCGGCATTCTTTTCTCTGTATTGAATTGTTACGAACGCTTGCAGATTGTTCGGGAAAGATCTTCGATCATGGCAGACTTGGAGAACCTGCTGTTGCAGGCAGCAGGGAGAACGGGCACATCCGGGAGGAAGAACAGCCACTCTCGCCCTCAATCAAGATGGCGAAGAGAAGGGTCATATTCTGATGGAAGTGATTCCAAGGACGATGATTCTGATAACCCTAGGTACAATAAAAGAAAACCAGCAGGCTCTCAGGTCCCTCTTAAGAAGAGGCTTGATCCGCCTGAGAAAGACAAGAGGAGCGGCTGGGGGGATGAGGACGATGACGACGACGACAGGGACAGTGGTGATGAGTCTGACAGTGCCCCATCAGTTGGAAGTGATCTTTACAGGGATGAGGCAGATAAAGAGGAACTGGGGAAGATGTCTGAGTTGGACCGGGAGTTGATACTAGCAGAGCGGAGCACAAAGATAGACGATTACAAATTGAAGAAGATGGCGAGAAGAAAATCATCATCAAAGATGGATAAGTCCCGAAAAGAGAGCCCTCCCCCCCTGCCACACCGCAGCCGCTCATCAGCCCGCACTGATAGGACAGCTGCCAAAAGTGCCTTGAATGAGCTGCGGGCCAAGCGGATGAGACAACAAGATCCAGAGGGTTATCGTAGTAGATTCAAAGATGCAGCTGGAGAGGGAGGTGGTGGTGGTGGTGCTGGTAATCAGGATTCATCTCCTCCCAAGCATAGATCGGCAGCCAGTCCTTCTAGCGATTTGAGCAATGAACATGAAAGTGGAGGCAGAATGGATAGCGAGGATGAGAGGTTCCCAGGGAACAACAAAATGGAGGATGATTTGTTAGATGATTCCCCATCCAGATTGGATCCACTGAAGTTTGAGGATATCAAGGATATAACAATTCGGAGGTCAAAGCTGGTGAAGTGGTTCAGGGAACCTTTCTTTGAAGAGCTGATTGTTGGGTGCTTTGTAAGAGTCCAGGTTGGGTCTCGATCTGGTGCCAGATATAAGCTGTGCTTAGTTCGAAATGTTGATGCAACTGACCCCAGTAGACAGTACAAGCTGGAACATCATATGACTTATAAGTTGTTGAACGTGACATGGGGTAATATGTCAGAGAGGTATGAGATGGCTTACGTTTCAGACTCTCCAGTGCTTGAGAAGGAATTTAAGGAATGGCAACATGAGGTTGAAAAGAGTGGTGGTCGGATGCTAACCCGTCAGGATGTGCATGATAAGAAGGAAGCTATTCAGAAGATCAACAACTTTGTCTATTCAGCGGCCACCGTGAAGCAGATGCTGCAAGAGAAGAAGTCAGCCTCGTCGAGGCCAGTCAATGTTGCAGCTGAGAAAGATAGGTTGAGGAAGGAGATGGAAGTGGCAGAGGTTCGGCGGGACGTGCCTGAAGTGGAAAGGATACGGGCAAGGCTGAAGGAGTTAGAGGAAATGTCCCGGCAAGCAGAACAGAAGGATATAAAAGCTGTTAGATTGGCTGAGATGAATAGGAAGAATCGAGCTGAGAACTTCAGGAATGCCTCAGAGTTGAAGCCAGTGAACACAAGCTTAAAGGCTGGGGAGGCAGGTTATGATCCCTTTTCTAGGAGATGGACTAGGTCAAGGAATTATTATGTGTCTAAGCCTGGGGGAGATGGGAATGCAGAAGCTGCAAATGGGGATAATGGGAATGCCACAATAGGTGATGGAGATGCAGTTGCAGTTGGGCTACTGAATGGGGTCGAAGCTGGTGTGGCGGCCACTGCTGCAGCTCTGGAGGCAGCAGCAGGTGCAGGGAAGTTGGTGGATACAAGTGCACCAGTGGATCAGGGTACAGAATCAAACACACTGCATGATTTTGAGTTGCCAATCTCTTTGGCTGCTCTACAGAAGTTTGGGGGCCCTCAAGCTGTGCAGTTGAATTTTATGTCAAGGAAGCAGAAGATAGAAGCAACAACTGGATACAAAGTTCCAGACAATGATGGGCGGCGACATGCTTTGACTTTGACAGTTAGCGACTACAAGAGACGGAGGGGTCTGCTTTGAATTACTGCTTCAAATGATTTTTAATCTACCATGTCTGGTTGCAACCTCTTTGGTTCCATTTTAGCACGTTGGTTTGCTTTCCATCACTCTCCCTTCTGCCTTCCCCCTTGTTGACTTTCTATAATGACTTATGGAGTTTGTGTTGCTTTAATTAAATTAAATGGTTTTGACGATGTTAGTAAGGATTTTTGTTCTGGTTATGTTGAACAACACCTCTTGGGCGTTGTATCTTGTTTAACTAACCAGCATAGTTGCATCCCTGATTTTAAGTGTGCTAGCATTTTTGCCAGCCACTGAAACCACCATCTGAACTCTGAACTCCAAAGCAATCAATTTGTGCGTGAACCTGTCTTTTGCTTTTGGGGTAGAGTTGTCTTACACTGGCCATCATGTTCACTGGTAATGATTGGTGCTTGAGATCTTCATCCTTTGACAAGTATTTTCAGCTAGCCGGCTTTGATCTTTCTGTCAATGGGCTCGTCAAGGAAGAAGTATGTTAATTTTTAAAAATTTGGCGAGCATATCTACTCTCTTATGTGAACAATCTCACCTGGAATATATCTTGTCTTTCTGTTATGTACAAGTAAACAGTCATCTTTACTTGATATCTTTCTATCTTGAAGTATCTTAGACATTCATCTTTGATCTTCATGCACAAAGTCAGTTGACTTTCTTTACTGGTATTGATTCTTTACTGGTATTGAGTTAGCATTTGCTGCCAGCAATTGTGATCTTTTGCAAGGATTAACAGTCCCTGAGTTATTGTGCAAATGATGGTGCCCATAAATGGAAATGGACTTGTGACCCAACCATGCATCCCAAACAAATTAGTAATACGTGGATTGTGCATAGTGCCCGACAAAGTAACAAGATGTGGGGCGTGTCAAAAGAAATACCAGTAAAGAATCAATGCTATACAAAGTCAAGGTATAACCGATTTTGTGCATGAAGATCATAGCGGAATGTCTTAGAGACTTGAAGATGCATGCATGTGTACACATATCTGTATATGTATTAAATGTGTATATTGTATTCTTGCTTTTATACTTTTTTTTTCCTTTACCAAAGAGGTGATCTTCTACATCACAAATTCTTGGCCAACCTCATCTCTCATTATATGGTCTTTTGTTTATAAACATGCCTCTCTCTTGAACTGAAAATCACTTGAATTATCAATGTGAGATTTTCCTGATGTATGAAAATTGTTAGCTGGAAAGATTGAAGAGCTGTTAAGCGTCTTTTTGGTTTGCATATAACTTTGACTTCCTTCAAGTTGATGGCAGATGTTAGTATGGTTATCTTGCCATGGCCCTTGCAATACAGCTCTCCTTGTTGAACATCATGGGTGAGTCTTGGCATGGGGCTTAAACAAAATGAGGGTAAAATTTGCAGGAGCAAATGTTAATAGTATAAATATTTTTCTGTTAATCATATTTGATCATATCTTTGAAAAAAATAATCCCACATCAAACTTCCAAGTTACTTTTCATCCTCTTTGGCCCCTTACTAAATATATCCTGCAAGTTAATGGCCACCAATTTTTATCCGGTCATCAGGAATTATAGGTGACTTATTTTATGAAACAAAAAATATTTTGGTGTGGTTGGAGGAATAAGTGGAAGAGGATAAGTCCAGAGAATAAAGTACATTTGATATGCTAGATTTTGTGATGATCTATCTTTTGTAACAAAGATAAAATTACTCTTACCTTTAGAAAAAGGTAAAAAGCTAATGTGATAATTGGTTTATAGTGTGGGAGGGAACAAGTCAATTCTACCCCTTCTAATCCCACCCTTTTCTGTGGATGGTTTTCTCTCTACAAGAGAGAAGGATGTCCATATCATTGGCTCTATTTTAAGTCAGTTTATATTGAGGTGGCACCAGCATCTCATTGATTTTACCAGCCCCTCATCTATTGCACCAAATCCAAAAACTTACAATGTGACTGCACTCAATGATTAATCATGCTAGAGGCTGCATGTAAAATATCCTAAACTTAGTTCGAACCATTATATTCATTTCCGTCTGGCTTCAAGTCTAACAAGATGTAATTTTCAAGCATCCATTCTTCCAAGGCAAAGAGAAAGTGACAGTACATAAACCCTTTTGTCGTTGGCTATGCTTGGTTCTAGCATAATTTTATTTCGCAACAGGAGGGATGCACCACTCTTGGTTTTCACAAAAAAAAAAAAAAAAAAAAAAAAAAAAAAAAAAAAAAAAAAAAAAAAAAAATCATGTGCCAATTAATTTTTTTAATTTAAATATTATTCTTGAATATATAATATCAATATAAATCAAGAAAAAAAATAAAATGAATTAATTAATAGATAACGAAAGTCATAGACAAAAATGTAGGAATAAGTCAAATAAATTTACATGAAAGCTATTAGGTTGTTCGATTAAATTAATTTTATTTGGTGTAAAGAGACATAAAGTGCTTTTAGATGTTATTTCTTCTGATCATCTGATAAACTTTCGAGACCAGACTCACAGAACCAGTCTCAAATCTTGGGAACCATGCAAAAAAAAAAAAAAAAAAAAAATCTCTACTCTATCCAATAGATTTTTTAAAATAATATTTTAAAATTATTTATAAAAATAAATTTTTTTTTTTAAACGGTTAAGAAACCGCTTATTAAAAATCATCATTTTGACAGACTATTTCTTTGGTCCGATGTTTTTGGACCTTTCTTAGTCCAAAATCATTTCTCCTTTTTTTTTTATTTTTTTTTAATAAAAAGTTCATCTTAAGCTAAAATTTGCAAAATTCAACATTTATAGCAACCAATTTTCTACAGTTGGTAGAGTGTCTACAGCAATAATCCTTAGATTACTATCGACAAGTCTTATTTTTTATAAAATATTAAATCATGATACTAAAAATAGTTTTCTAACTTTTAAATTAATATAAATTAAGCTTGCAAGTCAAATTATTTTTAAAATTTTATCTAAACAATTTGGCAACTACAAGCATAAAATTTTTATGATACTTAAACCAAAAAATGTTTGAATCTAGCATTGTTAGTGGTTGTGTTCTTTAATATACTTTATTATACTTGTTCTTTATCATTACATGAAGCTATGTTAAATAAATTTTATTATTTTATAATCTATTATTTTAATAAAAATATTCAATCCTTATTTGCATAGATTCTCTTATTTTTTAAAAAATTATTAAATAATTAATGGCTAAAATTTTTTAAAAAAATGTATAGAGATATTTTTGTAAACAATGAATAATTTGAAGAAAAATTTTACGATTACCATAAGAGAATACATAGCAATGTATGTATATATAATTTTTTCTAAATAATTTGATAGCTAAAAGCAAAATCTTGAATTAAAATTTGATCATTAAAATTAAAAAAACACAATATTTGAATATGACAGGTCCTACTATTTTAAAAAAATTTTCTAAATAATTTGATCTCTAAAATTAAAAATTATAGATACTTTTTTAAATAATAAATAATTTTAAAAAAATATTTTAATTGCTATAAGGGGTATGCATCCATGTGTGTATAAAAACGAATATACATAGATATATAGAAAGAGAATGCTTAACTATACTTGATAGAATTTTCATTTGGTTTCAATCAAATTTAGATTTGGATGATAGTTTAGATTATCCATGTAGTTAGGGATGAGAAATAGGTTAAGGAGATTAGGGCAATCAAGATCGAAATTATGGTATCATATACTTTTCATAAATTATCTATCATATATACTAAGCGACCTTAAATATTAAATTAATTAATAAATACTATATATATCAATTTTTGGTAAAAACATACTTTTGGTCTGCAAACTTACACTTAACATTTATTTTGATTCTCAAACTTTCAAATGTTATAATTTAGTCCCTCATATTTTAAGAACGTTGCATTTCTGACATTGTATGGATTAGTTAAAATTGATGAAATTATTAATGTATCATTCAGTTAATCAATCAATGTGTTCACGTCAAGATGATACGCTAGCAATTTCATCAATTTTAATTGATTTTATTTAATAAGATGTCAAGAATGCAACATCAACATTCTTAAAACATTGTAAGTCTTCGAGTAGAAAATTAAATATCTTCAAAAAGCAAAAGGCTTTACCTCTAAAATAAAAATTACATCTCAACTTCATCATCATCTCTTTATGATAAGTGTGTGAATGTATAACCCATAGAAAAAGGTACAAACAAATAAGTTGAACATACTAGAGATGAAAATGTTGAGTTGAAAGTGCAGAAGAACTTGGAAGGTAGGATATAGTTGAACCTGTTTAAGGAATCATGGTATTTTATATGGAGTTTTCAAATTGTTTTCTTGAAAACGGAGATGTCTCTTTTACTAATATTACGAAGGTATGATTAGAATGATTTGATGAAAAATAACTTACTTATGCATGAACTAAATCATAACAATTAAAAGTTTAAGAATTAAAATAAATTAACGAGAAAGTGCTTCACTTCTTCATTTTTTTTTTCTTTTAAAAAAAAAAGATTTATCTATGAGGAAAAACATAACATTGCAGAAATGAAAGTTCTTGGATAACATGGACGGAAGGAGTGTCACCTTCATGCTTTTGTCCATAGCTTTAGAAAATGCATGCGACCAAGTTGCCTTGATATCGATAGATTATTAATGTAAATTATGGAATGATTGTGTTGTGTTTCATATCTTGCAATTGTTATAAATTGCATACCCTGGTTAGTGTGGCTAGAAATAAATCAGAATTTTTGACAGCATAGAATTCTCATTTGAGGTTATCAAAGTGGTGTTAAATTTATTTATTGTAGGCATTTTTTCCCTAGTATTCTATGGGTAGCCTAGTGGATGCTCTGCAATTGGATGCTGGAAGCAATAAGGGATATCACCGGTATGAAAATAGTTGTCACTGCCACCTGTTACATTTTAACTGCAGCATAGTAGGCATGGTAGAGTTGCCATAAGATCAGTTTTGGAAAAGATTGATTCTGAAAGTTGGCTCCTCAAACTGCAAGGATCAAACGGAAGACATCCTATGTATGTTATGAATTATCTATCATGGCTACTTAGAAAGGTGTTAAACATATTTTTATTAAATAAAGCTAAAAGAAAAAATTTTAGCTAATGGAAGATTGATTTTATCTTAGAATCGATTTGAAACTAATCCGATTTGATTAGGTTAGTTGCGGATCCGTTTCAAAATAAGGTTGATTCAATTTAAGTTCAAAATCTTGAAATCAATCGTGATAGAGTTGGGTTAGTATTCTAGCTCAGAAACAATCTAACTTAACCCATCCTCATCCCTAATTTTTAATTTCCTACTCAACTTTGACATGCACAAATTTAAACCTATCAAGAACTCTTGTAAGTATGCTATTATCATATAAATGAAATAGACATGATGTCCTGCCTTCCTCTTTATCATTCATCTTTGATGATTCTTGGGTTCCTTTAATTAATTGGTGAGATGGGAACAAAAAAAAGAGGAGATTCAAGAGTGGAAACCTTTTCTCATGATCCATTGCATCGATTCTCATCCATCCTCTGAATGCCCAAATTGATTTATATTTTGAATAAAAATTTTATGAACAAATTCTACCTATTTGGTTAAGCCAGCTTAACCTTCAAAATTAGCAGAGATTCTTATCTCTAAAGAACTTTCACGAAACCCATAAAAAAAAAAAAATTAATATATTTAAAAATAAAAAAAAGATATATGTACTCATATAAAACAAAGCTAATCACTAATTTACAACTAATTGCTAACAATACCTTCACACAATTTATAGAGAATTTATTACATCAAATTCTAATAGCTTATGTTGCTGCAAAATTGATGATTATTTTTGATAAAAAAAATAAAGTGCAAGCAAAAAAAAAAAAAAAAGCTATAAAATATTATGAAAAATATGCCCACAGCTCAATTAAAGGGTTTTTTTTATAAAAAAAATAATGTTACGCTTTTAGAATATTATGCCAAATGACACTAATTTTATTACCAATTATCGATTGCTTGCCACCCGTTTTATTTTAATTAATCAACCAAACCACCAAGCGTCCACCGACAAATTAAAGCCGTTTTGAGATGAACAAATTAAAATTCAGATGGACGGCTGTGATCACCACCCGTTTTGAGAAGCCGACGGTCGGTGGGCGTAGAAGACGACCGCTGCAAGTACAGCGAAATCGATTGGCCGAAGTTGGGGGTTTAAGAGAAGACGATGGGAGAAGAAGCCGGATGCAAGCCCTAAAAACGATGGCTGTCGCTCTCTCGCCCTTTTCCACCCGACCCTTCATCTCCGGCAACCCTCACCCTAAACCCCTCGTTCGAACGCAAAGAGGAGCTCGCTGGAGAGATCGAGATTCGTCCTTGGCGAGCTCGATCGTTCCTCGTCGAACGCCCGATGAACCGGCGACGGCCGCTCACTTGAGCAGCGGACGTTCCGAAAGGATCACAGCTGCAATCCCAGCTGCCAAGGTACCCCTTTTATGGGGTTTCTTCTCCTCTTCCTCCCGACCGTATCATTTGAATCTTAACGTATCCATTCGCTATCCGCTTTCCCTAGCTAATATCAAGAATCTTTTTCTAGATCCTATCAAAATAAATGAAAAAAAGAAACAAACTTTGTCTACAAATCCTCCTTGACCGTTAACTATGATTCTTTTTTCAAAAATCATCTTTTTCAAAAAAAAAAAAAAAAAAAAACGAATTTTTGTGACTTAGTTTGTAGACTTATGTGGAGAAGATATCTTATTTAATGCAATTTTACCTGTGCTATTGAGATGATAGTTATGTTATCAATTCTTTAGCTTTTGTTGGAAAAGATATCCCATGTTATTGGGGTGCTACCTATGTCATCATGTTGTTTATATTTGTGGATCAAGTGTATGTTGTAATGTTATTTTGCGTATGTTGTAGACTTCTGGAGAAACTGCCCGTTCCAATGCAGAGAAGTGGAGCAAAACAGCGATGCTTGTCATTGATATGCAGGTGAGAGCGAGATTTCTGACTTTGCCCTAGTTTCTTTAATCTTTTGGCCTTTGTAGGCATTCTCTGCCCGTCATCTGAGAGACTTCCCTCCCAAATTGATTTGGAACTTGTTTCTCGTTGCATAAACCTGGATTTCTTTGTTAATTTCCTCTGGTTATATAAAGTTTTTATTAACATCCTATTTGTTTGATTTCCAGAATGATTTTATTTTGCCAGAAAACCCAATGTGTGTGGCTGGAGGCCAAGCCATTGTTCCATCTATTATCCAGGCCATTTCTGTTGCAAGAGAGCGTGGAATTTTTGTGATTTGGGTTAGTTTTAAGGCCCCCTTTGTTTTTCCTTTCCTCTCTACATGTTTGGTATAGTGTGTTTGAAGACAGAACTTACATATATGGACCATCAGGATGACCCATTACTATCCTTGTTCACCTATAAATTCCAGGTGCTAGTCTTATTAAATTACTTTCAGAACATGTCTGCAATTTTGTGGATGCATATTGGAGACATGTACGCTGCACACACAGGTACAATTACCTTTGACTGCAGACACTTGTGATCACTCACAAAAACACAAATTGTTTTGAATCCATATGTGTGAACACAAAAACAACCTGGTTCATATTTAAATGCTAACTATGCTATTTAAATTCTTTCTATTGGCATAATCTTTTAATAACTTGTAACCACCTGAAATATTGTTCACATGATTTGAAGAACTTCTTTTGTTTTTCTGGTCATCTGTCATTTTTTGCTTTCATGAATCCAATGGATACTTAGCAGATGATTGACTTGAGGAACATTTTTCAACATAAATAGAAAAAAACTATAGAGGTTGCATGCACATTATAACAACCTAAGCACTTTCCATATTTTAATAAAATTCTGGAAGAATTAATACACCTTTCCATGGAGGGCTTGGGGATAGTTTGAGATGGTTCTTACATTTAAAGTCATTCATGTTACTTTATTTATCTCATTCCAATGACCGTTAAAGAACAGAGAATGTAGGTTGTTCGAGAACATGATCCTTTAGGAAGAGATGTCGAGCTCTTCCGCAGGCCTTTGTATACCTATGGTAAAGGACCTGTTACAAAGGGTTCAAAAGGGGCAGAATTAGTTGATGGACTCTTGATGAAGGAAGAAGACTACAAGTTGGTGAAGACACGTTTCAGTGCATTCTGTGCTACACACCTTCATTCACTTCTTCAGGTCTTTGAGATGGATAGTTTGGTTGTTGTTGGTAAGTAGCAACAGAGTAAATTGATTTTTATTTTCTTTTCTTTTGGTAATCTGCAATAATCGCCTTTCTCCATCAAGCATGATATCTCATCTGCCGGTTTAATACACAGTCCATTAGTTTCTGCTTAGTTTCAAAGTTAGTTGGAACAAATTAAAGACAAGTGCAATGATATATTGTAAATGTTCTGAGGACTATGGTCACCATTCTGTAATTGTTAGTCTTATATCAGGTTCTGAATTCGATTTGATTGCAATTAGCTTGTCATTGGGAAAAAAATGTATCTACAAAGAATTATTAGTTGATTCATACTTTTCATACTTTAAGAATAGTGGTTTGTTTAACCTTATGGTCTTCATCCCCTTCCCTGCTACCCTCTCCCTCTCTATCTGCATGCGTGCATGCGTGCGCATGCATGCATGTGTAGGTTTTGTAGAAAGATCAGGTCAGAGGACTCATATAGTTATGATAATAACAACTAATATTTCCCATTTCTGTTGCTATTTTCCATTTGTTTGCTCTTATTATTCTTCAGAGCATTCTCAAATGTTTTTCCTTAGTCCATGGACTTTGACATTTTAAACTGTTTCTGATTGTGTTTGAGATTCCTTCTCCATCTCTTGGTTGTTTGTTGACATTCTACCCTGAAATCTTGAGCATCGCTCCTCCCCTCACGAGCATCACCCTTCCTAGACCACCACTACCAGAAAAGAAATCTTCTTTTATGTTTGTATCTTCCCCGATGCGAGTCCCTAGCATAATAGGAAGTTGGAATTAATTTTATAAAGCTACCTCAGATAGTTGGGATCGCTTCACTGCTTGTGGTAATAATATCCTTTTGTTTGTCAGTTTTTATGCATGCTGATTGATGCAACCATGCTGATGATGCAAATGAGGTGCCATAACATTTTAGTGTGCTTGGACCATTGCATTTTGTTCAATCCTAATATTCTTTTGCAACTTAGCTAATTAAACTTTTCAATATTCAGGGGTTCAAACACCAAATTGTATCAGGCAGACTGTTTTTGATGCAGTATCCTTGGATTACCAATCTGTTACTGTCATTGTTGATGCAACAGCTGCTGCTACTCCTGAAATTCATCTTGGTAGGTATTCTCATGGTTAGTATAAATTATCATTCGTTTATCTCCTATTTGCTTGTGCCTTCTGTTGATATGATTGGAACCTGCTTTCTGCTTAGTTGATGGATTTTGTATGCACCATCTTTCAACAATATAATATCTAAGGGACAGCTAAAAGCTAGATTGTTAGGTTGTTGGAACACATAGCGTGAATATTGTTTGGTTTTTGCACCATCAGAATTATTGAAATCAGGAAAGGCGGCATTAAACTAACCAAAACATGAAAAAATTATGTAAACAAGGCCAAAATAATTGGATCAGATTGAGGAAAAGACCATTACAAGCAAAGCCAAAATCTTTAACTTTACTCTTGGCCTTTCACATGATGAATGCCTCTTTTTGTTTAACTCTTTATCTAGCAGATATATTGACGTTTTCCCACAACGAGATATGGTACCAAAAATAGAAAATTGGAAACACTCCTTATTATCCATTTACTGGTAGATGCACGTTGTCCTGATATCTTGTTACTTGAAATCTTGAGGAAACTTATGGTATTAATTTTTTTTTTTTTTTTTTGGGGAACCAGCCAACATCAGAGACATGAAAAACATTGGAGCGTCAACACCAACTTTGCAGGAATGGTGTAGCTTCGATGCTTGATTGTGGTTTCTGATAGTGAAGAAGTTTTCTTTTGTTTGTGATGTTTTTGGTGAACTTGTTCCTTTGTGATGTTTGGTTGAATAAAGTGGGACATGTACTTGTGTCCTCTTTTTCCTTGTAACCCAATTTGCTTGGCGATAGACTCACCTACCTGGATCACATTAGCTTATTGATTTCATTGCTTCTGGGTCTAGACCAAGGAACTCCATATGTTATCAGCTGCCCTCCACAAATTTGAATAAGTTAAACCTATCAAGAAAAGGGATGCTAACAACCTATTCTTTGCTTATCTTAGACATTTTATTGCACAGTTCTTATGTGATGTTTAGGATCCATAATTGCTGGTTTTGCCCTCAATTCTGTTCTATATCAGGCTCAGTTCAAACGTCACTCAAACGTGCGAGACTTTTGTTATCAACTGAAGGGAGTAAAAGGGGCAAGGAAGGGGTTATCTGTTCTGGAAGAAAGTAGGTGAGATTCTTTTTGAGCAAGTTGGCAAATCTTTGGCATTCCTGTGGAAATACAAATATTAGGATAGGATAAATATTCATATGAACATTTTAGCGTTGTCGGATGCCTCATCAAGTGATTGGTTGCCTGATAATTCACAATATGTGAGATGTTTTGAAGATAAGGGAATGCTGGGTAAAGAGAGGGAAGGAGTGTAGTGAGGAGAATGCATACTGTGGCTCCTTCAACTGGCGCCTGAAATTGACGTTATCTCAAGAATTTTAGAACAGATTTTGCTTCTTAGGTGTGAAGGAACTATTGTTCTAAGAACTAGGATTGAAGGAAATTCTACGAATGATGGGTGGGTGAGGTCAGAACTTGAATATAGGTCATCGGTGCTGATCTCTTTGCATTCATATCTTTTTGGCAAGCTTGATTAAGATCTAATCTAAAATGTTCACATTCGGATCAAGTTCGGATCGAATTAGGTTTACATTTTAGTCTAGTATCTAGCTATTATTTTATAATTATAATTTAATAATTTAAATTAAATATAGAGTACTAAAGAGTATCAATTTTAATTTAAATTTACATTCAAAAATTATTAATTTTAAGTAACTAAAATTTTTAAGTTTGTAAATTATGATTTTTAAAATAGATATTGATATACTAAAGACATTATGAATAAAAGTTTATCAAAATGAATAATAAAATATGAATATTTAGATTATTTAAGTAAAATAGATGTGGGGAGATATTAGGATTAAAAGAAAAATTAGTTTAAATGAGCATTTATTCATTAAATTAGTAAGGATAATTGGATGAAAGAAAATGATATGTATATAATTAGGATTTATAAGTAGGGCCAGATTGAGTTTGGTTATATTGGGTCCATTTTTATTACCCTAAATTTAATCTAGTCTTTTAGATAATGTATGGGTTGGGTTACACTAGGTTGAAAGATACATGACTTGGATCTAATCTGCAATTAAAGTTGGATTCAATTTTCAAACTTTATCTAACATGTTTGCCTTTGATTATTGACCGGACCAGCTCATGGGTCAGTTCAGCTCATTTGTATCCTTATTATATTACTTTCCTTAAATTTTTTTACATTGGCATCGCCAGAGTTCTGGATACTAAAAAGAAAAATTTGGTACAAAACAAGAATTCACATTCAAGTTGATTGATTGATTGATTTCTTGCTTAAACTTTTCAAATCCCTTAACCTTCGATTCAATGCTTTTGGAGGGAAGAAATCATTATCTCTTGGAGAAGATTTCCAGGGAAGAGATTTAAAATTTGAATCTGCGTTCAGTTGAGTCACAACATTCAATTGATAAATACATGGTTTATCAATGGTGATCGATAGCTATTAGTAACATTTGATCCAAACTTATGGATCATTTTAAATGAGAATACTGCAATAAAGAACCTTGTAACGTCATCTGAATGCCACTAATATTATTAATTTTACATAGAGAATCACTTTAATTTGATGTTTCTGAGTCTGGTCTCATGCATGAGTAAACATTAATGTCAATTATGAGAGGCTCCACCAATTCAGCCTGGATCTTAAAAAAGGCCTTAGTTGAGGGATAGTGTGCATGGAAGGTATGATGAGACTTCGCTTGTTCTCAAGGTAAAGCATGATCTGAGCTCAAAAGTCTCCATTGAATTGGAGCCACATAAATGCAAGGTCTAGGGTGGAAGAACAGTGCTGGCAAGCACACAAATCATGCTCCCTCTTCAGAGACCTGCCATAATAGAGCCAATGGGATAGCTTACAATGTTCTTCACTTGGAAGAACTGGCCAAGATGTAGTGGGTTGCTCTTGCCTTTGAAGTTTGGTTCATTGTTGAAACAATGGTGTAAGGGAACTTTTGCTCATAGTATTCATACAAAAATTAGAAGTCATGACAATCAGATTTAAAAATGAATTAGTCCTCTCGCCTGATAGATAATATCTAACAAAGTCTCTTAAAATAAGTTTGATTTGTTCAATTAGTACTTTCATGCCTCTGCTGGATGAATTTACTAGATGTTCTCATTTATCTTTTTGGTAGGATATTCTCATTTGTTTAATGGCTCTCTGTCTCTTTTTTTTCGATTTGAGAAATGCCGTCGGCTGTTGATGAAAGATAAGTTATTTGCCAAGCTTGTTTCTTGCACAGCTAAAAAGAAAAAAATATTGAAATTGAAGAGAGAAGCCAAAAAAAAAAAAAAAAAATAGGTTATTAAAATGAATAGAAACAGTCTTATGACCATAAGCGTGGAAGATTCATGGCTCTCTCTGTGTTGAACCATCTCAAGAAAAAGTCATAATAAAACCTGCTCTGTTTTTAAAAATTTCACTCCTTTTAAACAAGAAATAAATCTATAAATATTGAACACTTCCGAGCGGACGTAGGGACATTTGGATTTTCCAGAAGTCTGCCCGCCAACAGGTGCTTTAAGAACTACTGAAACTTTAATTCTTGTTGAAATTTTTGGTTAGCAGAGCGTTTGGATTAGAAATTTTCAACGCTTTCTTGGGTTCTCCTCACCGCTTGGTTTCTGGAGTCATAAACAACCATGGAATCCAGCGGGAAACCGCGTCCCGATTTCGCTTATGGCACATGTCGCCGAATCGAAACATTTTCCTCAGGCGAGATCAGCTCCGCTGCCGAATGGAAACATTTTATTCTACTGCGGCCGGGCGCGATCCAGCACACACTTTTCGATTCGTGTTTAGTAGATGGCTCGTTTAACAATCTTGAAGTATGGCGTGCATTGCACGCTACCAAATTGGATGCAATATATATCCACGACGTGCCGGATCTAAGCCGATTCCAATTTAGAAGGCCTATCCTGTGCCGACACGTGGACGTTCCAAAGGACGCCGGCCGTTGCCGCTGGCGCCTCCAAATTATCAGGGTCACGAGCCTTCGCCGCGCAATTCAAAGAGGACGCCTTAAATTACCACCGTACCCTTGCTTTGTCCCCTGTCTACTCTCATGCCATTCGTTCGTCCGACTTCAAGTCCACTTCCGGTAACGGAGTAGCATCTCCGTAATTAAATTCACTATCTAGGACATTTGCAAATCACTGTCGTCTCCCTCAATATCCCGCAGCCCGACGGCCGCGAGTCCGAACGCCAGTCCATCGGGCAGAAATCCACTAACCTCGCAGGTACGATGGCCGGCGTCACCCCGGGCGCCGTCCTCAGCTCCATCACCGCTTTCCTCGACGAAGCCCTCTCCCAGCCCGACCTCCGCCACCGCACCCTCTCGGCCGCCCGCCGGCGGCCGCCCTCCCCCGACCCCGCCGTGCTCCAAGCCTTCTCCCTCCTCACCCAAACCCTCGACTCCTCTGCCGCCGCCTCTCCGGCCCGGCCCTCCCCCTCCGCCCTCCGCACCGCTGAGAAACTCCTCCTCTCCCTTCCCAGCCGGTCTCCCCTCTCGGTTCTCCTCCTCTCCCTCTTTCACGCCCTTTGCCGCCGCCCCGCCGCGGCCGCTTCCGCCCTCCTCGACCTCTTCGCCCTCGACCCTGCCCTCGCCCGCGACGATGTCGCGCCAGCCGTCTTCGAGGACCTCTTCTTCCCCCACCTCCTCCCCGTCCTCCACTGGTTCGCCGATCAGCGTGCCCGGATCCTTTCCTCTGACTCGCCCTCACGGGATCCGGCGGCGGCGGTGGAGGACGATGGGTGGCTGGTGGAGGGGGCGGCCGCCGTGAGCCTGCTGTCGAGGATAAGCGGGGGGCAGGCGGCGGAGCTGAAGGAGTTGGAGAGAGGGTATGAGGACGTTCTTGATGCCAACTCTAGGGTTTATGCGGGGTATCTTAAGGAGGTTTTGGAATCGGCCGATGGAGGCAGGCAACCTCGGCACCCACCGCAGCTAATTCTTAGGAGGTTCGATGATGAGCGAAGGGAAATTGAGGAGAGAGTGGAGGAGGAAGAGGAGAGTCAGGAGGCAACTGGATTAAGAAATGGACATGGACGGTATAATGTAATGCAATCTTTATTTTTCCTCGTTTCTATTTTTTTTTTCCCAAGAAAAATTTTAGTTTGTTTTTCTGTTGGTTATTGATGCTTGACTTGATTTTGATACCATGACTCATTGGCACGGATTTGCCTTTGGACTCAACTTCTGATTGAAGTTTTCATCTAGGCACTCTTCATTCAAATTTAGCTTCTAATCAAGTAATTTTGTTTGATTTGTTGAATTTTATTTTATATGTTCTGTTTGATTTCAAACTTTACCGGCGATCTCCATTTTATAGTGTGAGTTGACAACTGTTTTGCCCATTATTCTATTGATCTCCATTTTTTTAGTGTTAACTATGACTTCTTTTTTTTTCCCCTCTTATATGTATGCACTTGCTGAATCATTTAACACCGGAAATCCTTATGATGTTATTTTGCACCATGCAGGTTAATTGTTTTTAGTCAGATGTGTTCTTCATCCTTTTGTTTTTGACAATCTTTCAACAATCGTGTCACATGCTTTTGGAAAATATCTCAAACTGTGAACACAGAACCTCCTCCCAATGGAAGAGGGACACAACCACTAGCTAGAATATAACATTCCGTGCAAAGTACAAAGAATTATTGAAGGATTCTGAAAACTACAATAGTTGTGCAAGCAAAGCCATTGGATGGTATAAACACTGCTCCATCTTTAGACATTGGGTGTAGTCACTGCATCAAACTAATGTTTGGATGTCAATATGTCGGTCGATACCATATATTTGATTTGTAAAAGACCCACTAATGGAATTGGTTATATCTCTCATGTTTGTTAAGTTTTCTAGGCTTGATGATTTTGAAATATTTAAGCATTTTTCTTTTTTCAAAAGAATTCTTGTACCTATATTTTCTTATGTTAATGTTTTAGCAGCATCCTTCAATCATTATGTTTATTTTTTAATCTTTTTTTCTTCGCTAGAAACTTCTACCATATTTCTCTGCTTCTTTCTTTTCCTCATTGTTTTTCAATTTATAACTTTGTTATTTGAACCTTGGCAGCCAATATGGGCTGATGCAGATCAGTCTATCGATTTTTGTAGCAGGCATGGGAGCAAAGGTCAAGGCAAATTTGCAAAACTTCCATCTTTATATCCTCAAAGAGTCCCTATAAACCTGCTCATCAGGCAACCTTCTAGTGACGGCAGAGATGGTGCAGCAAACCTGATTTCTGATAGTGGCCCAGCCTTCTCTTGTAATGACAACTCAGAGGATTCTTTTTCTGAAATTGACCCTGATCTAGAGGTTAAAAACCTTTGATGCTAACAAGAGCAATTTCTTTGGTGTCTACTTGTCTGATATATCTATGTATCTTATTTTATAATTTTGGAATTTTCATATCTCTTATGTTGTTTGTCCTGTAGGAAAAGAACATAGATCAGGCATTGTTGCATGCCAGCCAAATCCAACAGCAGAGGTATGAGGAAGCATCTGCCGAATACACATGGTATATTGTGACCACCTTTATTAAGAATACCGGCCACCTCCTATGTTATCATCCCCTTTCTGGCTCCTTTTTAGAGAATATAAATTGATATTTGTGAGTTTTCCCAATATAGAAATGAACACCCCTATTTATATTGAAATCCTTTTCTAATCTTCCTCCTTCAGTTAGTGATCAATAGAACAACAAAGCTAAAAAGCTTAAGTTTTCATCTTCTTCTTCTTCTTCCTTTTTTTTTTTTTTTTTACTTTATTTTATCAGTTCTCCAAGTCCTCCAATGGATGATTCTGATGGTATCATTGCCTCTGGTAAACAAACTCCTCCGAAGGATTTTGTCTGCCCCATAACAAGTCACGTATTTGATGACCCTGTGACACTTGAGACTGGCCAGACCTATGAACGTAGAGCTATCCAAGAATGGCTGGACCGGGGGAATTCGACATGCCCAATTACTCGCCAAAAGCTTCATAGCACCCAGTTGCCCAAAACTAACTATGTGCTCAAACGGCTCATTGCCAGCTGGCAGGAACAGAACCCTTATTCAACTCCAATCAGAATGGAAAATCCTCCTTCAAAGAATGTCCAGGATCCAAATACACTGAGGCGTTCACCTTCTCCAACCAGTGTCATAACTCGAGCTTCCACTGATGGTATGACTGGTGATCTACGTATTGCAATATCACACCTATGTACATCTGAGATTCTGGGGGAGTCTGAGATGGCTGTCCTCCAGATTGAACGGTTCTGGAGGGAGGGAAGCATGGAACCTGAGATCCTAGCAGCACTTTCAAAACCTGAAGTTGTCAATGGTTTTGTAGAAATTTTGTTCAACTCTGTTGACCCTCAAGTTCTGAGAGTGACGGTATTCCTGCTTTCTGAGCTGGCATCCAAGGACAAATTTGTTGTTCAGACACTCACCAGGGTTGATTCAGATGTGGAGTGCATGGTTGCTCTGTTCAAGAAGGGATTGGTTGAGGCTGTGGTGTTGATTTATCTATTAAATCCTTCATGGGAGAGTCTCATTGAAACGGATATGCTTGAGGCCCTTATGATGACTACTAAAAGAGAAGAAGAAGATTTGTTGGGAATGTGTGTTAAGCCCAAGACTGCTTCTATTTTTATTTTGGGACAGATTCTGAGACGAGAAGATCATAAAAATGCATCCACTATTGTTGGCATGCTAATTTCTGAGAGAGTAGTCGAGAGTGTGATTCTAAGCTTGGAAGCAGACTTGGTGGAGGAGCGGATCGCTGCAGTTGGGATCTTGCTGAGATGCATAGAAGAGGATGGGTATTGCAGGAGCATTATTGCTGATAAAGCTGAGTTAGCACCTGTTTTAGAAAGCTTTGCTCTGGTGGGTGATGTGGACCGGTTCAAGATTATTCACTTCCTTTCTGAGCTAGTGAAGCTAAACAGGTAAGTTGTTGAATATTCTTTTCTGAATTAATTTCTCTTTTTGTTGTTTGGGTTAGAGCTGGATACGGTATCTTTGTATTAGAAATTCTGTTTCTATTTTTCCATGGACCAAGCTACATTGTTAAACAGTCTATAAACCTTTATGGTGTTATCGCCTTCTGTGTGCTTGTAATGTCTGTGGGTTAATTAACTAGATATGATGTTCAATCAGACTTGGCCACATACTATCAAATTCCTTTCTGTTTTTAAATGTTAATAATCTAATTGCTTAAATGAACTGTTCTGCTCCAGGAGGACACTCAATGAGCAGCTTCTTCATATCATAAAGGATGAAGGTGCTTTCAGTACAATGCATATGCTCCTTGTCTATCTACAGTCAGCTCTTCAGGACCAGTCCCCTGTTATTGCTGGTCTTCTTCTCCAGCTTGATCTCTTGGTTTGACTTTTATATGCCTTCTCCCTACTGTTTCTTTTTCTTGTGATGGATATGAATTGAACATGAACAGGAGTCTTGTACTAGACAAGGATATTCCAGCATGTTCCAACATATATGACGAGTTGATTTGAGTTCCATGGGCAAGCAATTGTTAACCAATTATGGATTAAACCCAGCTGTATTCGTTTAATAATTATTTATAATGAAATTATAGTAGATTGATAATTTAAATTTACATAGATAATAAACTATGAAGTATCGACATGGATGCAGCATTCAGATACTGCACAATACATACGAATTGATATCACATATCTTGAAAAATAGGATACAGTATGACTGGGATACAACAATAAATTGATATGCCCACTAAAAGGTCAGCAATAATCAAAAGAGGGAAAGAAGAAAAAAAAAAGGAAGAAAGAAAGAAAAATCCCTCCATCTCATCCCCAGAAATTTAAAAAATAGGATACTTAAATCATATATCCTGATCATACCTGACAAGCAGTGGTATTAAATATGTATTGGATATGGACACAGCATGCATTTTGAAGTATTCTTGCATCCTAGGTAATGAATAGATCGTAAGTTCAAACTGTGAAAATTTGAGAAATGTTTATTTGTGTGAACTTATGTGGTTCATCAGGTGGAACCAAGAAAGATTAGTGTGTATCGTGAAGAAGCCATAGATGCTCTTATTTCATGCCTGAGAAATCCAGACTTCCCAAGTGCTCAGCTGTTGGCTGCTGAAATGATCTTCTCTCTCCAAGGCCGTTTTTCGTCCTCTGGGAGGCCGCTCGCTCGAGCTACTGTTTTAAAGCATGCAGGAATGAAAAAAAGTTACAGAGCATTAATGCGAGCAGAACAGACAGCCTCTGTTCCAGAGGACTCTGAAAATAATTTGGTAAGCAACAACTATTATTTTTCTGTTCTGAACTATGATAAACAAATACCCAATATGAAACGAGGAGCACATTCCCAGTGCCCTTTATTCCCTTGCACTGAGCACCCATGGGCCAAAAAAAAAAAAAACTTTGGGAGAGAGGAGAAAGACTTGGTTGATTATCTACTTATGGAAACCCAGTGCAGTATTTGATCACTGACCTTAACAACATAAAGCACATCAATTTTGACCATGCATCTTATCACCCCATAGAACTGAAAATCATTATACCATTTTCTAGAGAGAGAGAGAGAGAGAGAGATTGATCTAGCTATGCTCGAGAGGGTCTCCAGTTAAATTTGGTGAGTCGGTGAGGTCTAGAATTAGATGATGGTTCCACATCAATGATTCGAATTATTGGATGTGATTTGTTACCTCTAAAATGCTTACATATAAAAAATTATGTGATTTTGAGACTTCTAGCTCATATATTAAAAAATCGAAAGAAGAGTATTGTTTAGTATTATTTAGATTGTTGAATTTTTTGACTATTTGATACATGGGCTTATGATTTTCAAATTACATGATTTTTAATGTGTAAGTATTTTATAGGTAATAGATGATATACAACGGCTTGGATCATCGATATGTAACTTTTATTATTCAAATCCTCTTGAGTGTAATCAAGTCAAGCTCTTTACACAACACACACACACACACACACACACATGGCTGTCTAAATGCCCATGATTAGAAATATCTTATCAGGTTCTCAAACTTACTTTTTTTGTTCATAGGTTGCTGCTTATACCAGTTTATATGCTGCGTAAATTTGATCAGTTTCTTACGCCACTTTATCAATTTCATTTCTGAGATTTCTTTTTTCCTTTTTTGTTTCCATTGCCCTTCTGTTGTTATAGGAGGAAGAGAAGGCTGCCAATGACTGGGAGAGAAAAATGGCATATGCTTTAGCCAGCCATGAATTTGGGTTACTGTTTGAAGCTTTAGCTGATGGTCTGAAGAATAGAAATGTAGAGATATTCTCTGCATGTCTTGTATCTGCAACTTGGCTCACTCACATGCTTTCTCTTCTTCCTGATACTGGGATACGAGGAGCTGCAAGGGTTTGCCTGCTGAAACAATTTGTTTCAATTCTCAAGTCTGTGAGGCATACTGATGACAAAGCACTTGCCATGCTTGCTCTGAGAAGCTTTATGCATGACCCTGGTAGGTTATTGTCAATACATGGATTATTCTTTAGACCACACGGTTACAGACATTATCTAAGTGTGAAGAAACAAAGTGTTCATAGGATGAATGATGTTCATCCATGAACATATGCTTCAGAATGATGCGAAGGACCTGTCATATAATTTACTGTTTTCAATATTTTACATATTTTTAATGCAATGAAATCATATTTCTTAGTTTTTATTTATGATTCTTTAAAAAAATATATTTCTGTATGAATAAAGATTTATACAAAAATGTAGAGATTAGTGCTGTCTTTGAGCAAGAGCCAGAAAATTGTCCTCTAAGGTTGCATATCATATTGTTCTGAATTTTCAGAGGGATTGCATGATCTCACTCCCCACATTAAGGACATATTGAAAGCATTAAGAGAGCTTAAGAAGTCTACTGTTTTAGCATATGAAATGCTAAAACTTCTTTCAGATGGACAAGAATCCAGCATTGTGAGTTTGGCCCCTTCTATTAATCCTTGTTTAAGAAGCCTTTCAGGATGTCTTATGAAGCACTAACACATTAAATTTTCATTGTAGCAGGATATCTGGAAGCATAAGGAGTTGGTTCAAGTTGATTGCAGCACACATGGAGAAGTGTTGTCAATAATTTGCTTCAAGAACAGGATATTCTCTGGACACTCAGATGGAATGATAAAGGTGACTGTTTGTCTTTGCTGACATCTCATCTCATTGTCCATGTAATTAATTGAAAAAATTGCTTTACCTAGCTTGTAGTATCATGATTATAACCAATTGGCCTCGTATAATTTATTTGAGCTGAGACAGATTTTTGAGTTCTAGTTTTTCATATTCCTGTAAAGGGGTAACATGAACTTCTTCAAATTGTTTTACATATCTCTGATTCCAATTTTCTCAAATGCCTCTCTTTTCTCCTAACATTTTGAATCTCCCATAAGGCATGGCCATTCTCCATTCCAGGCCCTAAAGACCATGTGGCAGATAACCAGACAAGCTCAGTTATTTGTTGCTGCAACTGCTAGGTGTTCTGATATGTGCTGGTTGCTTTCATCAAATTAATTTTTGTGTAGTTGATGCCTCTCATTTAATTTCATCCCCAACTAGTTTGGGATTGAGGCTTTGTTATTATTGATGATGCTGCTGCTGCTGCTGCTGCCTCTAATGAAACTGTTGCAAAGTTTTTTTTTAAAAAAAAAAAAAAAAAACACATAGCCCAATGTGACAGATATAGAACCCTTAAAATATTGTGGACTTACTATAACAAGATAGCAAGAAACACTTAAAATAATATGCACTTATTAAGGCACTTGGACAGCATCTCTACATGAATTACATCCTTTGTACCCGATATAACAGCAAATCTGCATGTATAGAAGCTATACATGGAGTCCATATACATTTATATGCATTGATTAGAAGAATATACAATGGACTAATCATAGATTTTCTGCTATAAACACACATAAATGCACTAAAATAGGTTAGTATGATAACTTTTCAAAAAGCCTTTAGGTCTTGCGTCTTGTGTATTTGTCCAAATTCCATGACTTTACACTTTTCATGCATCAACAAGCTTGAAGAATTATATTTCTTATATTGTTTCTTCAATTTAATCCTGCCATTGTCTGTATAAGCATAGTATAGTTGCCATTCTAATATTAACCAGCAGGGCTGAAGAATGTGTGAGGATAAATAGAATCCCATTCTTTCTATAAAATATTTTCATCAAATCCAGAAAACGGGAAAATGGGTATCACGTAAAATCTTTTGTAAGGATGATGGATCTGCAGAGATTAATTAAGGAATACTGTCTTCGACTTGACTTTTATACTTAGTGTTCAAAGACCAATTTACTCTCGAACCAATTGTAGCCCTTCATCATGTTACAGACATGCTTCAAAAAAATTGGGAAAAAAAAAATGCCTTCTCTGTCCATGCTCTAATGGTGGGGTCAGGAATAGAAGCCACATAGATAGGTTTAACCTAGAAAAAAAAACAATCTCTTAATAAAAATGATTATTTGATTTGAAGTCTTTTCTGTACATGCTCTTATGGTGAGGTCAGGAATTGACACGTAGATAGGTTTAACCAAGAAAATAAGCAATCTCTTAATAAGATTATTATTTAACTTGAAGGTCAAAATCAGATAACAAAAGTCAAGGAAATGAACCATTAAATGATATACCTTCTTAATCTTCTTAACGAATCCAGAAATATGTACTAGAACTTGAATTGACATCACATAGCATCTATTGCAGCACTTGATCATGGCAAAATTTGTATCCCTGATACCAGGTCACTTCTGGTATGGCCATGCACTGGAGCTGCAGCAACTGAAAATCCCTCTTGTCATCCAGCCTTTATTTATCAAACTCTGGTTTGATGCCCTCCTAAATGCCGTACTTGCTAATTCATGCACACCAAGGGCCTGTATTTTAAACCAATCTTCATGGGAACAATACACAAAAGTATATGATGCATTCATCCTTATTTGAGATTTTAAATTTTCTTTTTCTGAGAAGTTATCAACTTTAATCATGCCGATTTCTGTGGGCCTAGTATGTGTTGCTAATCTGTAGCAGTACAGATCTGGGAAGGAAATGAGAACCTTCTTCATCCCGTCCATGAAGCACATGAGCATTCAAAGGCAGTCACCAGCTTGGCAATATCAAATTCTGGGGAGAAATTATACAGTGGTTCGCTTGACAAGACTGTGAGAGTATGTAATCATAATTTTTATACAGAGCTACATTTAAATAGAGACCTAAAACCATGATTTTTATGATAGGTTTGGTCTGTTCGAGATGGGCTGATCCGTTGTGTAGAAATTCATGACATGAAAGATCCAGTTCATAATCTCACCATTGCAAATACCATTGCTTGTTTTATTCCACATGGAGCTGGTGTCAAGGTATTGTGAAATGCATTCTTCTGTGGGTGATCTCCAAACCATTATTGTTGGGATTCTCATTAGGGGTTTATAATGACTTGCTGACATAATCACATGCTGTCAAGGATCAACCATAAGCACTCTTAACAAACATTTGAAAAAGCTTTTCATGCTTCTTTGGTCAATCGTAAAAAAAATAAAACTTTGAGTTCCTGTTCAAGATCAAAATTTATTGGAATTTGGGTGCTCAATGAAGGCTAGTTATGCCCATGTTTTTTAAGTCATATAACAAGTGTAAGTCTTGTCCAAGCCTTTCGATCATTCTGAGAAAAAGCAATTCAATATTAGCTTTCCAATATTCAAATGAAATCTCCATTACTGATAAGTGATTTTTTTCTTTGATTAGGTACTATCTTGGAATGGAGGCTCCAAACTTCTAAATCCAAACAAATATGTGAGGTGTCTGGCTCTTGTACAAGGGAAGCTTTACTGTGGATGTCATGATAATAGTATCCAGGTCTACCCAAACTAACTGATCCTTTATCTGAATGATGTTGTTGGCTAATATTGCTAGGATGTATGAAGTCATGTAGGACCTCAGCTTTCCAGCTTCTTTGTTAGCACAGTTTGTTAGTATACATATCACATAAATTTACTTGCATGGACAAAGATATGCATGTGAATCAGCCTGGATATGAATCTATGTATAGGAGATAAGGTATGAAAAACTCTACTTTGAATACAGTTCACTCTCAAAGTATTTATTTATTAATAACAACGAAAATAAATACCTGAATAAAGATAAGGTTGCAACCTTTTCTCCCCTTTTCATGTACCATTAATTTTAATAACAAAGTTTTTTCATTCTTTGGAATTTAAAGAATTGTTCTATTTTTCATTTTTCTTACTTCCATATTTCCCATTAGTTTTCACATAAACAAGATACCGTGGCAAGCTTTTAATCGTCCTATTGTCAACTAGATTCTCATTTTTCAGAGGTGCCATATGTTTCATTTATTAACCAAAATTTAAATTTTCAGGAAATTGATTTGGCCACTGGAACATTGGGTACAATTCAATCAGGCAACAGGAAGTTGCTGGGAAAAGCAAATCCAATCCATGTGGTGCAAGTTCATGATGGATTGCTCTATGCAGCCAGCACCCCTTTAGATGGAGCAGCAGTTAAGGTGATTTCTTTCAAGCAAAATCGTTAAGAGCTGGTGGATTCACCATATGTTTTTCATCTGTTTTCTTTTCTTAGGTGGATCTTGAAGAACCCCTAATCTGAATACCTTTGTTTGTTATCTGACATCTTACTCTTCTGTGATACACTGGATGATTTAATGAGATTAGATTTAGAGAAAAGAGGCCAACAAAGTTTATTTAAATTATGATTTTCCTGAAAGTTGGTATAGTTCAGTATGAACCCTGTTGTTCAGTCACAATCTTATCAGAATCTACTATAGCTATTGTCGTGGTCATAAACTTTCAACTTGGTCACTGTGTTTGCCTTACTTTTGCAGTGCTTCTTCTGATTCCTTCATGTGCATATTCTAGAACAGCATAAAAAACCTTTTTTCTTTTTCTTTTGAAGAAGTATGTTTGGGATGCCACCTCTAGGATTTGAACCCTAGAGATCTCACAAGGACAAATGGGTGCCAACCAGCTGAGATAACGCTGGTTGTTGGAACAACTTAAAAATCCTATACTATTTTTTTTTCCTCTAAATTTGTGGTATTTGTTGCACTACCTGGAATTCAAACTTTATAGTTGTTGGCAACTGGTTTTTATGAGTTGGGTTATGTTGCAGATATGGAGTGCTTCAAGTTACAGCCTTGTTGGATCTATACCATCAACCGTTGAAGTGCGGTCAATGGCTATCAGCACAGAATTGATATATTTGGGTTCTAAAACTGGAGTTGTCGAGATTTGGTCCAAGGACAAGCTTACCAGGGTAGGAACTCTTCAAACAGGCACCAATTGTAGGGTCCAATCCATGGCTGTTGATGCTGATGCAGAACTTTTGATAGTGGGAACCTCTGATGGAAAGATTCAGGTAGTAGATCGAGGACTTTAGAAACAACTAATGCAATTTGTAATCTTATTTTCGTCAACAAACTTGCCTCAACTATTTACAGTTGAATTTACGAATTTTTCATCACCAATCTTCCCTATTGGAGTTACCTCGTGTCAGATTTCCAAAGTCTCAATTTCTGTCCAAGTAATCTTAGTTTTCCCTTCTCAGGTCTTCATAACACTGGTTGATCAGTTTTATACTACTTCATCGGTTGATGCAAACTCTAGACCTCCTAAAATATGCTCAATCCCCTGCCCTCTCAACACGGTCCTTTTGTGTGATCTTAATAATTATCTAGTTACTTGGGCCCTCTTCAAAGTGGTCTGTAAATTAAATGAGCCAATTACTAATATCTGCAACCTTGGCTCTTTTAAATTAAATGTTCTGTGCATATACCATGGTAAACATGGAGTTTAAGTTTGCAGCAATGACTCAAGAATCTATTGGTTTTATAACATTTTTTAGGCCTAAATTTTTAGCATGCGATTCCTTTATTGATGTATATGCATGGTATCTGGTATTTATGTTATTGTTGTCACACTATTTCAAGTTGGTTTTTCCTTCTTTATCATGAGGATACGTTTTTTTGCAGGCCTGGGGATTAACCTGAAGAAGGATGAGTGGATATAAATAAATAGGTATTTTTATGTAGAAAATAAAGAAGAATTAAATTTCTTTTTTGATTTCTTTGTTATTTCATCCACATAAGCCTTCTTCCTTCTAGTGATAATTATTGAAAAATTGTATATATTTATTATGTTGTGATGATCACTTTTTTAGCCATGAAGTTTGTATATGTATGTAAGTAAACTAAAGCTCTGCGTTGTTAAGAGTTTCAAATTATGTTTTTAATTAATTTTGTAAATTAACATTACTGGATTATCACATGGTGTCTCTTTGGTTATGTTTAGTGTTCAGATTAGAATAAGATAAAAGGGAGGACAAGGAAGGATAGAATAAGAGAAAGGATAGGATAGGAAAGAATAATAGTTCAGGTTGGATAAAAATTATTCTATTTTATGTTTGATGTTAGGTAGGATTAGACAGAATTATAGACATATTATTCTAGTTTGGCAATGTATTCCTATAATGAATTAGTAGTTCGATATTACGTGGTGCTAAAGTTAAGGATAAAAGAGAGGACAAAATAATGGTTGAACTGGATAAAAATAAAAATGATATTTTGATGGAGCAAATTATCCCTCAATAGGATTAACAATTTTATGAGGCAAAATTTTATAAACTTAAAAATAGATCAAAAAAATTCTACTTTCCTAATCAAATGTACTTATATATCAAATGTGCCCTTTGATATTTATTTCAGCCGTCGTTTTCGATCCTTACTCCTTTCTAGATGCATCGGGACTTGGTGGGTGAGTGGATGGATAACCATTTCTTTCCTAAGACGCCTAGGTCATGATCAGGAAGAAGGGGACAGCTCCTTTTCGTTTTTTTTTATTTTTTCCTTCCTCTTCTTCTCTTTTATGGCCGCCTCTTCTTCTTCTCCTTTCTTTTGATTAGCAGTACAGTTACAATAAAAAAACTAAAAATAACCATAGTGAATTGTTTTTTTTATTATTATTATTGTTTAACGACAAGATAGGATAGAAGCAAAGATTTAGAAAGGCAACAATCTGTCTAAATTCATTCAAAATTCGCCTTGCCTATTTTAAGTTGGATCAAAACTTGGTCACAAGAAACACCACAGCTACTAGAGCATTTAGAGGTCAAGAGGTTAACTATGCCTCTCTGCATTGATAGATTCAGGTTGAGTAGGACTCACCCAAGCACCGCATAGAAATGCTACTAGGATTAGATGCGTGCAAACCTTGTGGCTACAAGAGAAGTTCGCTTTCAAGAGCAGAAGAGACATGATGTAGAAGATAGGCCTCAACGTCTCTAGTGTTCACATTTCCATCGCTATTAAAATTGGACCGGAAACCATCCCGCTTAGAAATATTCTCAAATCCCGGGAATGGAGAGTCGCAACTCGAACGTTTCGGACTTCCAAGACTCGATGGTAATGGTCGCTCGTCTGCATGCAATGCAATGCCACCTTCACATCGATCAAAATATTAAATTCAATCCAGAAGCTACTGCTGAGATGAAGCATCCCTAACGCTTCTTCTCTTTGCCGTGGCATTCACCACCAAGCGTCCCTCATCGCTGGAGAGAGCGATGGCACCTATTGCAGGGAGCAACTCGGTCGCAGAAGGGAGGTTGCTGTGGTTTTTGATGAAAAAGATGAGCAACAGGACGTGCCGACCATGCCCTCGCCGCCGATAAGATTGCCGTCCTCATTCAAGTAACGAAATTTGAACTTCTTCCTAGCAAAATGTCCCACATGATTTTTTATAAAATTTAGGGTTATACTAGTCTAATAAAATTTAGGTCAAATTATTTCTGTGAAAAAAAATATATATATGGTCCGTTTTCTCAAATATGAAAATAAAGTGAAATTTTCTGTAAAATTCTTTTTATACGGAGTAAAGTTCTCTATTTATATATTTACTGTGCTAATGGGTTTCTTCCTCTAGAGAGGATATGAAAAGAGAATTCTTGATTCAGAAAATTACCGACCGATTACTTAGATTAAATAATTTCCTTAGGTTGTCGTTTACTGATTATTTTTTATGGCATTAAGCTTGTTACTAAATTAAAAACATCTATAATTTTGTATTCTGTTATTATTTATTAAAAGAAAGTGAAAGATTGCAGAGTTTTGAAAATATTATCAGACAGCCAAATCTAATTGGGGCTGCAGAATAACTGGTGTTTCCTGCACCTCTGTGTACATCATTCTTCTCTTTTTAACCGATTAATTATTGTAATATCATTGGGATGCAGCACCCAGCTTGTACCAAGCTTCATCCAAAAAGAGGAGGAGCTGAAAGCCAAGGGTGGCGCTAAGATCCTGTTGATTAGTGGTAATTTCTTTGCCATTACTTTTCTTTTGATTATATATTTATAGGTTCTTCTTAATTCCTCTCAAGGCCATCTTGCTCTAGTAAAACTTTTAGTTTTTGCTTGGTGATCATGTATATAACTCGGAAAGAGCAAGCTTTCAACTCCAATATATATATTAGAAACCGGAAGAAGGCAAAGCCCTTAGCAGGATAGGGTGGTCATAAAGCTAGCCCATTAATTAGGATAGGTGTAAATGTGATGGTAGCAGAAGAATAGAAATGGCAAATTGTGTCTATGAGTCATAAATGAGCTGTATCAAGTTAAGATCATATCAGTAAATAAGTCAATCCAAACTCAATTCATTTATTAGTTGTATTAAAAATGTAAATCTAAACTCATCTTGTGTATTACATGGGTTACAATGCACAGCTCTTGTAACTCATAATAATCAGGTTATATTTATTTTCACATGAATGTATGATCTGTTTTCAATCTGTGCAACTTAAAATCAAATTTTATTCATTAACATGTATAACATATCTAATACTAATTCAATTATAAAATAATTATATATCTACAACAAAATTAAAACATAAATAAAAATAATGATGATAAAATAATAATCTTGATAGTTGAAAATTAAAAGATGAAATTAACTTAGATAAATTAAACAGATCTAGCAGATTATTTTTAAATTTTATAAGTCATATTACATAAATTGATCTATTTAATAATTGAATCGATTGCAAATTAATTTTTGCTTAGTAAATCAATTCAAGATATAATTTGTTTATTAATTATATTTAATGAATAAATTTAATTTAAATTTAAACTTATTTATGCTCAATTCAAATCGACTAGTTTGAGTCATGCTCCATATTAACACCTTACTCAGGAACCTGTACCATGCTCTTGCCAATAGAACAAGGACAAACTGCAAAAGGAGTATGCAGCACATATTTACAAAGGTTTGCTCTCCTCGTTGATGACCTTAAGGTAGACTGCAAGAATCAAAGAGTTCGGAGAAGGATTAACCATTTCAGGTGCAAACGAGACCTTCAGGGCACATCAAGAATCTTCTGATTCTCTATGCTGTGCATTCTTCAGCTCAGTTGTTTGCATGTTTCTCAGTATTACTGCATTTTTTTTTTTTTTTTTTTCAATTTTTTTTTGAGATGGTGGAAGCTAGAAGCAATGTGAATGTAGTTAGTGCTTTATATGTTTAAATAAAACTTTGTAGGGAAGAATTTTGAAAGCAAGGTAGAAAATGCTTATTTCTTATCTTCCATGAGTTGCTGGCCATAGGCTTCTAATCATTACTTAGTTTTTATCAACAAACAAAGCCCCAAAATTTAATGGAGCATGCGTCATTGCTTTGATTTTATCAAAAAAAAATAAAAATCATATTAGGTCTGTAATCTGGTTGGATTTTTTTTTTTTTTTGGGAATGATTTTGCCAAAACTTATCAAGGCGAGTTGATTCAGCATGCCGAGATTCACCACATACTACCAAAACTCAGATCAAAGTCAGTGATAGTCTTCATTTGTTCCTTCAATAACTCTTTCCCTTTAATTAAGAAAATATGGATGGATTATAATCAAACAGAGGCAATTTAGCAAAAAGCCTGTCTCCAACCAATGGACGATAACCACCCAAGCTACAATCACAAACACTTACTATGCTCTAATTTTCCATTAAGGGGGCTTAGGAGAACATGAACTCCTCCGTTCTTGGACAGCAGCTTAGCTCGCTCTGGTGCTAATAAGAGAGCTGGGACAGTAATATAACAATAAAATCGCTATATATTGCTACGAAAGGGGCGACCGGAAGTCATCCACTGCCTTCCCACGGCCACCAACTGGCCGTTCCCCTTCTTCCGGATCTCCACCACCACCGCCGTCAGCCTCCTTCCCTCCTTGTGCTCCACTATCCGAGCATCGATCTCCACCGCTTCCTGCTCCCAAGAATAATGATGACAATAAAAATCGGAATTGGTTGTTGGGATACAAAGGCGTAGCAAAACAAAAGGGAAGACGTGCGTACGTTGGCTTGGGCGGGGGAGAAGTAGGAGATGTCGAACTGGACGGAGATCTTGATGAGGCCCTCCGTGGTCATGATGGCCGCCGCCCCCACGTCGTCCATCATCGTCGCGATCGCCCCGGCCTGCCAATTCCCCTCCCTATCCTGCGCGAGATATCGATATTCTTAGGAAGGAGACGGAGGAGACGAGGTCAGGGGAATGATAATGATAAAAAGAGGAACAAGAGGGTTAACGGTGAGGTGGGCGGGGACACGGAAGGAGCAGAGGGCTCGGCCGGCCTCTGCGCGGGAGATACGGAGGCCGGAGAGGGAAAGGGCGTCGAAGAAGCCGCCCTTCCACACCGCCTCGCCGCCAGCTTCCTCGGTCTGGCTCGTGGCGATGATGCCCTCCAGCCATTCCCTAGCCGCCTTCTCTCGCTCTTCCATCGTCATTCCGTGGGGAGCGCGTCTCATCCCTCTTTTTCCCTCTCGTGACGCGTCGCGTGCTGTGGTCTGGCTCGTGAGGAGTCGCGTACTGTGGCATGTCGTTGCCTTTCGCTTTCAAGCCACCAAGCTCGGACTCTATGATAGAAGATCCCATGAACATTGGCACGATTGTGAAAGATTCAGAGCATTTAAGCCTGTCAGCTTATTCCTTCGATCATACAAGAAGAGATAGCGATCGTGGGTCGCGCATTCTTTAATCTAGCATGGAATTCATGTAGAAGATCCGTTGATTTTATTGTAGAGCGGTTGTTTGCTAAAGCTGCTTCTCTATCTATTAATAAAAAATTCTTCATTTTTTTTTTCTTTTTTTCTTTTGTTTAACTTGTGAAAAAAAAAAAAAATTTATATTGTTCTTTTTATCAACCATACAATTTAAAATAGTTCTTCCCGTTGGTGAATTGAAAAAGTGACTTATGGTATTTGTTAGTTTAGTTCGTCCCATACTTCAATCTTTTTCTGCATTTTTTATTTTTAATCCTTTTTTTATATCATCAGAATATCTTGTCATTTTTCTGGTATCTTAAAGATTTTTATTTTCTTTGATGCTATCTTAAAAACTATATCTAGTGGATCGCTCATTGCAAGAGCTTCTCTTTCTCTAAATCTTGCACCATAAAAGTAATCTTGCTTAACCACATGAATTTCTTGTTCTTCAACATTTTCATATCAAAAGATATCTCATTGAATGCTGATAATCTAGGTTCATCAGTAATATATCCATAATTTTAGGCCTCAATAGAGTGTATTAGGAGTCGTCAGGATAATTGCCATCTCAAGAGTTGGGACACACTTTGTTCAAAGTGTCAACGGGATAAGATAATGGTACGTCTCACTCCATGAAAAATCAGAGATGGCTTATCTCATGTGATTTAAAACCTTAGATTACATATGCACAAAGTAAATGGCATCCATTTGCACTTAAGAAGAGTTTTAATCATATGGTCACTAAAATTCATGGAGCATTTCAACTAATTGTTGTTACGTTAGCAGGAAGAACTTAGAAAACAGAAAGGTGCTGTGCATACAATGAATGCAGCTTCATTGTTTTGGATATAAATAGAAGTGATTCTTCCTTATATTAGTTTATTTATATTGCATTCTTCTAGTTTTCAGAGTCTTGACAAATATAAACCATCCCCACCTCCTTGTAAAAAAAACTGAGTGTCGTCTGAGAGATTCTACTTTTCTGTTGCTTTTCCCTTTCATTTCAGCATTGATGTTTTCCTCTGAAAGATATTTTGATTTGGATAGAACTACAAACTTATTTTTGGCTCCGTTCTCCATTTCATCCCGATATGGACTTTATTGGGAAATGGATAAATTTCATTTAACATTGCCATTGCTTTTCTCTCAACTAAACAATTCATTATATTTGTGGCCAGAGGGAACCTTTTTTTTCTCCTTTTGTTGCTGTAAGAATTGAACATACTTTACCTTTATATGTTATATATGTCCTGTTCTTTCTAGTTATTTTCTTAGAGATGCGTGCAATGGTAAATAGTTCAGCATTGTTACAGGAACATAGAAGGTATGATGTGATATGGATCCTTTTAAAGATCAAACCATGTCGAGATAGTATATGAACGTTTAATGGAACTTATTTTCATAAAGCTGGACTGAGATTAGAAGGCAAAAGGTAGGAGCATATGATGCACAAACCAAAAGTATCTACACATAATTTATGAAGGTTCTAGGTAAAAAAACAGATACATGCCCTCAGACTAGATCAAAAAGCATGCCCCAGAAACTACAACCTTTTCATGACAACAAGTAGGAGAGGGGAAAGTTAAAATGGTAGACGCAGTCTAGAAAATGCAAGGATGTTGGAGATTGATTATATTGAATGAGATGCAATCAATTTAGAAGTAATATATAATGCAGGACAAGGTACAGATATAATGAGACAAATAAACTGTAGTTTGGGTCATAGGAGTGCGATGTTAACAAAATTTGTAAAATTTCTAGTATTTAAATTTCCAATGGCCACTTGAACAGATGCAGGGAACAAGAATGAACTCAATCAAAGTAGGCAAATTCCAACTCCAGAATACTCAGAATTTGTAGTAGGGCAAGATTTTGAGAACTGAATTGCTAAACAGCAAACAACCAATTTAAAGTCATTTCCATCCAGAAATTTGATAGGAAATACATAATCAACACGTTGTGACTGATCTATAAATACTTGAACGGTAGGATGAAAGTTGAGAAAAGGAAAAAATAAAACCACACTACGAGAGAGAGGAAAAAATAAAACCACACTACGAGAGAGATCAAATAAAACAACCACACTCATTAATATGTTTCTTGGGATTCACTGCCTCATGGATTGCACCATGGGAGGGACCATGCTTGCTTCTTGTTGCTGAGCAAGGTATCCCATCCAACCTGCCACCAAGAACAAATAACACAATTAGCAAACTTGTTGGATGAAATACTACATGAAACATGCATCAGTGGAAACAGAATAATTAAAGACAAGGCAGTTGGGGAAGTTTGCCTAGGCCTTTTCTTCATGTGGATATTTTGGATAATATTATCATTGAGATTTCTTGGCCATCACCATGAATGCATGGTTCAGAGAAGAGAAAGGTTATGATTACCTATTGAAGGGTCAATTCCTCTGTTTTTAAGCTCCCTATATTCCTGGCAAAGGGCACAGCATGGACAAAAGAGATGGACACTCCAATCCTCGGCTGGAGCCTGGACCAGGTTGTATTTGAGTCTCAGCTTTCTCCGGTTACTGGTGCCCAAGATAGAGCAGGCAAGTACTGGTAACAGCAAACCATACATGAAACTGCCCAGAGTGCAACCTACAAAATATTCAGCCTCATGAATAATAACAAAGGAAACGAAAGCATAGATAGCTGTGATCAGATTATGTCGTCCAACATTTCAATGATATCCATGCCCATCAAGGAATTCTTAATCTAGTTAGCAACATAGATTTTACTTCTAGTTAATCAGGAAGTAGGATCCATAATTGGTAAAAAAGAGCAACAAATCTGACCCCAAGTATATGGGATAAGGTTTTTTACTTGTGATCACTAAGTTTTGGCACATGGAGACACCCATGGAAATCATACATAATGTGGTAGTTTCTGAAGCAACATTGTTGTAATAGGTTCTATGCTGATTTTGTTCCAAAGAAGTGATGACATAACAACAATCAGTAGACTGAATAACCCTAATATACAAGGAGGGTGGTGAAGTAGATAAGTGATGTGCAGATGCATTGACATACAACCTCCAAATCCTAGCTGATATTGTGGTAGGTTGGCTAATCTTTTACATTTGAGGCACACTTTAGTTGAGATAATTCTTTCTTTCTGATATTCCGTAATTGTTTTTCATTTCACATTCATGTGTAAAGATTTAACAAGATGTGAGAAATCATTTTGTCTTCGAAGAATGCAAGATATCAAAGGTAACGGCAGGATTAACAATATCAAAGCGTAATAAGAGAATTTAACTAAAACATAGTACTTCTTGGGCATATGATAGGAGGTAAGACTGCATCTAAGAAAGCAGTTTGAGTACTACCATATGAAGTCTGAATGTGGAAGCACCAATACATCATGGTGCAACTTGGAGCAATTAATTGTCTAAGATTTGCCATGATGTTTTCCTAGAATTAGGAACTTGCGATTTACATTGGAAGAAATAAAAAAGAAAATGTGAAGATTGCATAAATAATTCAAGGAGAAGCATAGGGAGGTATAACATCACATAGACTATTGTATTATATGGAAACTGTTCTTTATTTTAAATATATTGGTATAATTTTTTCTTTTTATCAATAAAAAATAAATATGAGATATGGACTCAAAGAATTTGCAGGGAGTATGCTCATAGGCTTGCATCAGTGAAGGTTTTCTGTTTTCCTTTTGCTTTCGCTCTGTTGGAAACTAATGGTAGGGACACAGGGCTCATTCTGATTTGGCCCATCAACCCAATATTTCAGTGAAAACATAGTTATCTATTTTCCCAAAATAATAAATCCAGGAATGTGTAATAACTTGATGATATTAGTATTTCTAAGATAATATATTTCCCATGCCTTTCTCTCAAATTACTGATTTCTTCCTTAGACGTGGCAATTAGTACAAAGTAGCAATTCTCTGATAATTCTCGAACTTCTTTGAATACTTTGTCCAAGTTCTGTAAGAGTTTTCCAAAGACTGAAATACAATCTATATCTTTTGTACACACAGATTTTTTTTTTTTTTTTTTTTTTTAATGTTTTGACTATAAGCTTATGAGTATTATATTGATAATATGTTCAAATCTAAAAACGATGAATATGTCTGATCTTTAAAATGTCTGCAAGCTCTTTCCATTTGTTTTCCTCATATTTCCAACAGTAGTAGGTAGTTTCGTTATTTTATTTTGACAAAGTTTTAAATAAAACCCAGGAGAACAAGGCATCCAAGAACTGCTGTGAGTTGTCTATGTAAAATCCTTGTCTTTTGAAAGAGAGAGAGAGAGAGAGAAGAATTCTTCCCAAACTTGCTTGGAATTGGAAAGCTATTTGTTTTTACTCACTGGTTTGCCCCTCGTCCAAAATCTCAGCAATCTGCCCGAAGGTGACGCAGGGGAAGAAGGCCGTCATCACAGCTGCAAAAAAAAAAAAAGGACAGACATAGATCGATAAACAAAGCTTACAAGAAATCTATATACCAAAATATCAACTTGTTCCATAGAAAAAAGTCAGGCGGCATGGTTTAAACGGCAGTGTTAATTTCTAAGCACAGATTTGGTTGGCCAGTCCATCCTATCCATTCCTACAACATGGGTGCGAGGTGTAATGCTTCAGAAATGGGAGAAATCATGACCTATTTTCTACCTCTGCTGCTGTAGTGCTGTGGGGATGAACCATGCTTACAGGCAAAAGAGTGGATCTTCTGTGCTGGTTTATGCATCAAGAAGTGGAGAGCGTTACCATTAGTCGAATTCTGGTCGCAGTCGAAAAGTCCCGATGTCCATGGATTTCCAACCTTCAATGGATATGGAGAGCCACCAACATTCATGTGCTGTGGTGTGACAGGCCTTGCCGGAGGGAACGACACCGGAGTGCCAGTGGCAACGGTAAATTTCTGTGGCATGGCAGCCGGTGGATGATATGGTGCTGCCGGAGGAGGGTATGGTGCCGGAGTGCCACCAGAGACCGCCGGCTGGTGCTGCGGAGCCTCACTGTTCGACGGCGGAGGGTATGGCACCGTCGGAGGGTACGGCGCCGGAGAGTCCGTAGCATGCTGAGCCTCGCCGCCGGAGCCAGGCTCCACGGCTGCAGGCTGGGCATTGCTAGGCTGAGGTCTACCCATTCCAGCTCACAAGATGGTTTCTTTCACTCAACTCGATCGCTCATGGTGTAATTTATAACCCTTAGCTTTAGAAGGAAGAGACTTTCCAGGCAACGCCAGGATACGATACCTCCATGGACGAATGAGTTGGAAATCTTGAAGTCAAACACGAAGGGGGCACTGTAGGCATGTGAGCTTGTGGATCCTCTCTGAACTTGTCGGCAAGTTGGGTCTTAGAGATTTTGGTAGCAGATGGAAGGAAGAACGGCAGGATAAAAATTATAATTAGAGAATTAAGCAAGTTTATACATATATTTTTCCACTTTAATAATTATATCATCATTATGTATTATTGTAGAAAAGAAAAAATAGAATAGTATCTGTATAAAATAAAAATTAAAAAAAAAAATAAATTATTCTTCCTTGCAGCAATCTTGTGATCCTATTCTTACTGATGATAAATATGAAAGGAATTAAAAAAAATATATTCCTCTTTAATCCGGTGGATCAAACGCGCTTTTGATGTAATGCCAAATTGGATGCACTCAACTGGTATTCTTCTTTTTTTTTTTTTTTTTTTTTTTTTTGTAAGCTTTCGCAATCTAGCCGCGTCCCGCCGCAATCTATTGCAGTGGGTTGGCAAATCTTGACTTTGATTTTTGGCAGGGCTTACCCAATTAGCGTGTCCGGCAGGGAAAAAAGATCACTACTCCACAATACAACAGCATTGGTTTACTTTGACCGCTGACTTCATGAACTCATTTTCTAGAAAAGATTTCTCATTCTCTCCATTTATTTATTCCCTATAACCTAGTTCAGGGTATTGCATTCCATATGGCATCAATTGGTTTGAGGGTTGTCGCACGAAATCACAGTAGATAATGGTCGCTGGGAGCACTACGATTATAATTCATGATACAAAGCACCGATTGAGGAATATCCAGGCTACCTGAATTTTTAAAAATAAAACAAACAGAACGAGTTTCATCAGGCCCGCTATCTTCTCTTTGGAAGTGGTGGTGGTGGCGTAGAAGTTTGAAGGCTGTCCTTGAGAATTCTTGGTTTTTGAATCATAATTATTAAATATTATTAAAAATTTTATATTTTTAGTAATAATATACTTGATAATCAAATCATCAAAAATACAATACTATCATTTTTGATTTACCTTGATAATGCTATAATGTTAAAATATTTTATATTATATTAGGTGATATTATGTAATATAATATTATATGATAATATAATATTATATTATTTATGGATGTAGATGGGGATGAGAGAATCTAAGGGAAGTGAAGAGCATAACCTGAAATTATTGAACTTTGATAATTTTAAATACCTATCTTTTATATAAAAATCAAATTATCATTATTTATAGTAATTTTAAATTATCAAAAATAAATATTATTAATTAGATCATCATAATATGATAATTTGTATACTAATATTAAATTATCAAGATGAATTACTGGTAATCAAATGCACCTTTGATATTATGCAAATGCCTCAAGTAAGCACCCCAATAATGAGGAACTGTCCACGATTTTTTTTTTTTTTTTTTGACCAAATAATATATAATGCAAATCTCGAGACCAATTAAACATCAACAAACTTCCATTGATATTAATGTCGCCAAAGTCTGCATACTGTGAAACTTTGACCTTTTATCAGTTTTTTTTTTTTCTTTCAGGCAAGATTGTAACTTTGACAATCCACAGATGCATCAGAAAAAATTCTCAAGTTGGAATATAGATTAGCATCCTCTTGTTCTCAGTTCTCAACTAGTTGGTGGCATCCACAGATTTTGAAGCAGTAAACCCAGCCCACACTACTAATTATTATATGTAAGTCAATAGAATGCTCTTATCCTAATATACTGCTTAACTGAAATGTGAGATTAGGAAGTGCAACAGTAACAAAGTCTCAACGATTTTTTAATGCGAGAGGCAGTAGAAAATACTTAAAGTTAACATCACTAAAGATGTTTCTTTTGAAGGGAAATGGCTACTAGAAGCATGAGTTTAAACTGGGGAAGTAGATTCACAGAATAGACTGACCGGCGATAACCATAATGCATCAGTTTTACCAGTTTGGATTGCATCTCAAATCAAACTTCATGATGTAAGAAAGTTTTTACTTGAGGATAAAAGGCAAGCATCAGTTTTACCAGCTTGGATTGCATCTCAAATCAAACTTCATGATGTAAGAAAGTTTTTACTTGAGGATAAAAGGCAACACTCTTCAGCCACCAAGTGCAAAACAACAAGAAGAAAACATGGCATAGTTTCTTCTTCCAGCATAAAGTTTTAAAACTATGTTAAAGCACCAAAAATTGTCTGTTGAGAAGCAACAAATACAGCTGCATCGTTAAACAACAAAATGAGTTTATGAACAAGGTAGCAGAAATCTAGACTAAATGTATGCTCATAATGGAGAAAGGGAGTTGCAGGCGCAGCAGGACCAATAGGTCATGCAGGGACTCAATAAGAGGGATGCATGATGCATCAGAGCAACATGAAAGAAAAAGATTCTCTAGAAATGATCATCATGGCTAAAGGATGATTTGAGATGTCTCGATTTGTGTGAGATTAAAAGTAAACATGATCAATTAGGGGTGGTTTGAAAAAAGAACCACAAAACTAAATGGGAAGATGCAAGTCATGGGCAACAATATGTGTGTGTGTGTGTGTGTGTGAGAGAGAGAGAGAGAGAAAAGAAGGGGGGGAGTTGATGGCCCAAGCAAGATAGTGTAATGCCTCAAGTCCATCCGTTGGTTCAATTAATCTGTTAGTGAACCAAAATCATGTAGCTCAAAAACTCGAATGAAAGTTAATTAGTAGCAGATAGAATTGAGTATATGCACATAACATATATCTTTTTCATCTGATATAAAACTATTTTTGGGGCATTACAATCTTTCCTCTTATAATACGACGTCCTCATCGCATGCTATAAGCTAGTTAGAATCTATCCCAAATAGAGTCATTGGTGCTGTAAGGATGGCTTTACGTCATGACGAAACTCTGCTACTGTTTCATGGGTAGTCCCTTTCCTATGTCCATCAACTTTCACAGTTACTAACTTTCGTAGATTCGAAGCGATTCTGATACCATTTGTAACGCCCTAACGTGTTAGCGGGTCAAAAACACGTGATCTAAAAACTAAAGTGAAAGTTAATTGGTAGCAGATGGACTTAGTACATATACATAACACATTTCTTTTTCATCCATACTATTTTTGAAGTATTACAGATAGACTGATTAAATGTCTTGAATTATGAAAGTAATTAAGAACCTATTGCAGTATAAGTTTTCAGATATTAACAAAGTTTTAAAGAAAATAGCAATGAATGCGACTGATTAACAAAATAAAATTTTGATGGGCATCCGGTCAACAGTTTGACGCAAGGGAGAAATTTGATGCTTTGATCCAAATAACCCTCAAGAAATTACACAGCTTGAGTCATGCTTGTGATTGATTGAAAAGAAAACAATACCTAGTGGACAGATGTGATCCCATTAACGAGGAACTTTCACACGCCATATCCAGCTCGCCTCTAATTCTGGAGGGAGGATTGCATTGATGTCTATGATGACATCCATTGATGAAATCACTCCCGGCATCTGGTACATGTATGCTTGATGGATGGCCACATAGAGGCTTTAAATAGAATTACTGCAATCACCAGTGAGGTAAGTCAAGAAATATACTCCTTTTCCCTCTGCATGAGAAAGTCCTTGGGGTGTTCTACTAAAAGAAACAAGTCTTTTTAAATGTGAACTCCACTGCCTTGATAAACTACTCAAAACACATTTCCATCTATTTAAAATTTTTATATAAAACTCTTTGGATTAATGGCATTTTGACCCTAGGCCATGAGAACCCTCTCTACTTTAGGAGTTACATGCTGGTTGAGCAGAGGTCATGAATAGAAAAATACAAGCTCATGAATTCATGAGCTTTTTTCCATCTTTTTAACAATAGAAATCAAAATATATGATAAAATTAATATTGACGAAAAAATATAAGCAAATATAAAGGAATTTTTCATCAATTTGACATTTTTTTTTTTTGTTTTTCAGATTAGGAGAATTTTTAGTACTTGTAAAAAAAAAAAAAAAAAAAAAAAAAAGGCTTCTTTGTCTATAGAAAAATGACTTCTCCAATTTTTGGATAGATTTCTGCTTCCCAATGTAGAATTTTTTTTTTTTTTTCATTGGAAGACTACTTTATTTATTTTTTCGATCTGTTTGAATCTTTCAACTAAATAAAAGCTAACTTTTTATTTTTTCAAGAAAGTCCCTTTCCTCTATATGGTTCTTGCCAATCAAGCAAGACCTTAGTATTATTTTAAGGGTTTATAGAGCAAATCATTGTATTTGCATCGAGTCATTTTTAAAATCACATTTATGCATCTAGTTGCAAAATCCATTCTATTATATCATATGATAGACAAAGTGAGATTATTAGGATTGCTTTGTACTCTTTTTTTTCTTAAGTAACCATCATTAAGATAAGCAACCAGCAAAGAAGCTTGTTAATAAGAACAACTTGCATACAGAGAACGCAAAAGAAAATGTGAGATGCAATACCTTTCTGAGAAAAATGGTGACATTTGCTTGTGAGTCTTAAATGGCTTGGCTCCCAAATTCGGTGCACCAAACATTATGACTGACGTTCCTTGACGGAGCTTGCATGGTTTGAGCCTTCTTTACTTCTCCATTATCTCTTGCAAACGAACCTGCATCAACGAACTCTCTATAGATCAAAAACCATGCAGTCTGAACTCTTGATGGCATTAAATCATGTGAACCAACTTAGTAAATTAATATCAGTTATCCACTAGCTTCATTCTATTGTTATTAGGCATGATTCCATATTTAATCATCATATATTTGATTAGATATAATTTTTATTTTTTATATTTATTAAACGTAATCCCTGTATATTAACGATATTTATTTTCTTATATTTTTATATACTATTTTTTTTATAGATAATTTTTGTTTTGTAATATATATTTACATCAATATAATGTGAATAATGAGTCATACAAAATTTAACAATTATCACAGCAAAATAAAAGAACTACAATGAGAATTTATTAAAAAATAATTCTTCAAGCTATAAGGCCACAATCAAAGCGCTTGGTTTGTTAAGTTCCGAACCACAAAGTTCACAGACTGCAACCACTCTTTCCTTTAAACTAGCTCTGTTAGATATAATTACACTTTCAAGTGAGGCATTTCATCGATCATCTCTAGCTCTCTTTTGAATGTGAACTTGTGCATCCGTTGTTTAGCATTCAATTCAAATTTCTAAGAACGTATGATAGAAGCGGAAGTCATAAATTCTTAGATAGAATCCCAGGCTGAACCAGAGCGGCTTAAATTCAAAGCAGAGTTCCAAAGTAACGTCACATGAACTGGTACTATTTATTATATTAAAAGAAAACTCCGATTACGCTCGATACCCCTTGACTTGTAAGTATTTACATAAGTACCTTCTCTTCTTCGGGACGGTAATCTCTTGAACACCAAGGGCTTTTACGTGAAATCTTATCGGCGGATAGCACGCTCGTGGCCGTAGAAAAACACCGGCCGCTCCGAAACGTAGAAAGCCCTCGCCGAAGCCCTAGCTCCTCCTCGTCCGCCTCTCGATCGCCGCTGCCATGGACGCGCCTGCCCCTTCCTCTCGGAGCTGGAGCATCTACGGCCGGTCAGAGATCACCCAGCGGTACGAGATCCTCGGACGCATCGGCTCCGGCGCCTATGCCGACGTCTACCGCGGCCGCCGGCGGTCGGACGGCGCCGTGGTGGCCCTCAAGGAGATCCACGATTATCAGAGCTCGTTACGGGAGATCGAGGCCCTCCAGATCCTCCGGGACTCTCCCAACGTTGTCGACCTCGTCGAGTACTACTGGCAGGAGGACGAGGACGCCGTGCTCGTCCTGGAGTTCCTGCCCTCCGATCTCGCCTCCGTCATAAGCGACGCCAAGAAAGGCGGTGGCCTCGCAGTCGGCGAGGTCAAGCAGTGGATGCTCCAGATCCTAAGGGGAGTCGACGCGTGCCACCGGCACTCGGTGGTCCACCGTGATCTCAAGCCGTCCAATCTGCTCATCTCCGCCGAGGGGGTACTCAAGCTGGCGGATTTCGGTCAGGTATCTGCTGGAATTCCCTCCCAAGTTGTTATCTTTTGATTTCTTGAGCCTATGAAATCAGCAGTCTTTTGTTCGAATTCATTAAAAAAAAAAAAAAAAAAACCATTGATTTCGTGCATTAATATCGTGCTTGTCTTGGGCGATGAAGAACAATAGCTTTATATTTATTTGTTTTATGATTTTTGTTGTCCTTGCTTTATTCCACCCGGACAATTTTTACAATTTCATCGTTAAGAAGAGTGTTTCTTTGCCACCAAAACAGAGAATTACTTTTAAACAGTTAACACATGAGAAATTATCATTAGAGAAGGCAATTGTTGCAAATGCTTTGTCAGATTGTTCCTGGTACCTTTTTTCAAACCTAATTTTTTATTCATCATGATTATTCTGAAAGAAGAAGTGATGTTAGACATGGATCGTCAAACCCTAGTAGCAGGAATCTTCAGGCATAGAAGGGTAATGCCCCTCTTTTGAAATCTTCTCGAAAACACTTCTTTACTTCTAGTGTTTTTATTACTCTTAACAGGAGGACATAGTATTTGATTTGGTTTGGAATGGGTGACAAGATCGGTCTCTGTTGCTTACCTTGAATTTACTAGTGAAATTATGTCTATATCATTCCAATGTGCATCAAATCAGAGGCTTTTACTGTTGCATGGAGAGCAATAATGCATTCTTTTGGACTCTGCTGGTTGCAGAGAGGCCAGTGGGTGAACTGTTGAGGATGTAGAACTAAGTTTCTGGGATACCTTTCTCTCCTATCGGTAGATATATGGTTGTGTTAATGCATGTCCATGTAACCATCCATGGCACCTATAGGTGCCATACATGTTGCTGACAACTGAAATTGTTAAAATATAGTTGATCAGGTGCTAGGATATGATAGTTAAAGAAGTATAGTTCCTTCTGGCACCAGATCAATTTTTTCTTGATATTATCTTATCTGCACTGCGCCAATCTAATACCTGCTGGTGATTGTGATGATGCTTTGGTCTTGGAGTGTTCTGATTTGATGGTACTTGGAGCTCAAGAGTTATTCTGATTCAGTCAGCCACTTGGGAGGGACAAAGGGCTTGGAATGGGCCTGTTGAGGGTTCTAAAACCCACGTCAGGGGAAAAATAATCAACACAGAAAAATTGGATATATATTAATTAGCTATCAGGAAGGTGTGTCATTTTCTCTTTAAATAAGATTTAGAGTTTTCTAAGGTAATATAATTTTTTTGTCTTTTCTTTAATTTTAAAGTATTTGATGGATTCAATTAGCTTCTTATCTGGCTAGTCTTTTGAATTATAAAAGTGAAAGCTAGAGAAAGAAAAGGTGATTACAAGGTCTAGGTTTTATGGGTGATAGGGAGCTAAAGTTGTGAAGGTATGGGCTTGTGAGCTTAGGAGAGCAGTGGTTCTCTGCCCTATAATTTTCATCAAGGAAGACCTTTGTAATATATTAAATATGGGCATCTGAAGGATATGTAGTTCAAATTTTGTGCATATTATAATTAGAGACAGTGGAAGGTGTGATACTATGAGTGAAAAAATAATTTTGAGACTGTTACATAGACTTTTGCTTGTCGTAAACAGATGTGATTTAAGGCAAATGCATGATTAATATGAGAAGTGGGATTTGTTATGGGAGGTTATGGGATTAAGGATATTAACGGTTTGACAAAGGACTTGAGTGGGATTCAAAGGGAAGCTTCTGAAAGGGCTTAAACTAAACACTCGAAAGTCAAAATTCTGTTGGATATTGGTACTTCACCTTCTCATTATGATCTTCAGTGTTTCTTATTTTGTACATGCTGTCCTTTTATTGGGAACACATATAAATGGAACCAGCTTCCAATGTCACTTTAGAGCACTTAAATATATCAGATAGCTGGAAAGGCTTTTTTTTCTCTAGAGTTCTATAGAGAACTAGAAAATTGTTGTCTTTTTAGATCCTTGGATGAATTGCAGATGATGATTTTTTTTTTTTAATAATCATACTGATCTTGACATAGTGCTTGAATTTACCAAGCACTTTATTTGGTTGCAAATAAATTTCTTCTTTTTTTGGCTTTTGATTGTTTGGTAATCCAATATTTGGTTTGATATTAGTAACGATTTATGGACACATACAACACAGTTCACATACCCACTTGTATATGATTATGCATGTGCTCCAAAGGGTAAACACATTTGTAGTTCAGCATCCCACTAGTAAAGTTTCTATTGTTTTTTCCTTTTTAGTTTGTCCTGTCTGTTGGGGGCTGACGAAGAGGTGGTCTGCACATCTAAACTATGAATGGATGTCACCTTAAGTGGTTTTGTGATCGAATTTCTAGTTTGTTATTTTTTTCAAAAAATGTCTTTTTTGGTTTGTCAGTCAAGGATTCTTCAGGAAACAAGATTTATCTCCAGAGACAACAGTCCACATGAGCAAGGTTTGGAGAATGAGGCATGGATACCACAACAGCCTGCAATGGTGCAGGAGAGAAACCAGCCATGGCCAGATGGACCCAAAAATGAGACTTATCTAGAGCTCAGACCTACCAACGAAGATGAATATCTGCGGGAGTTGGATGGCCTCAAGGGAAAATATGCAATGGAGGACACTGATAAGGAGATGAGTCTGCAAGATGGTGATGCATCTTGCCTTGCCACATGTAGTACAGGTGATGTGGAAGATGATCCCTTCAAAGGTTCCTACACTTACGAGGTAGAAGAGGTTAAAGAAGATGAATCTGGTGCCCTTACCTCATGTGTCGGAACAAGATGGTTCAGAGCCCCAGAACTACTCTATGGATCCACAACCTACGGTCTAGAAATTGACCTCTGGTCTCTAGGCTGCATTGTTGCTGAACTTCTTAGTTTAGAACCACTCTTTCCAGGGGCATCAGATATCGATCAGCTTGGTAAAATTATAAGTGTTTTGGGAGACTTGACTGAAGAAACATGGCCAGGTTGCTCCAAGTTACCTGATTACAATAAGATCTTCTTTAATAAAGTAGAAAACCCAATTGGTCTGGAAAGATGCCTGCAAAATCGATCAGCTACTGAAGTTGATCTTGTGAGGAGGCTTCTTTGCTATGAACCGGCCAGCAGAGCTTCTGCAATGGAGTTGCTCCAAGACAGATACTTTGCTGAAGAGCCTCTGCCTGTTCCTATAAATGAGTTGAGAGTTCCTTCCTCAAAGGATGGGCATGACGAGAGCTCTTCTGGGGAATGGGCTGATTACAGGGATTTGGGTTCAGACTCTGATCTTGATGAGTTCGGCAGCATGGATGTGACAACCACTGAAAAGGGTTTTTCTATAAGATTCTCATGATGAAGACAATGTCAAGTGGTTATTTTTGCATCTTTGAATTGTGTTGACCAGATAGACATGTGAAAATTTTCATAAACTTGATCCCAAATATGTATCAGAAGTAATTTGCTCCAGTAATGCTTCGGAGAGGAAAGATTGTGTGGAAACTTGGGATTGCATATTGAAAAAGTGATGGGGGTTTACAATAATAATAATTAAAAAAAATTGTTGTGAATAGTTGTTTAAGGCTTTCGTGATGTTGGGTCTTCACCGTTTCAAGCTAGCTATCACGAATCCTAAAGGAGGTGGTGTTCTTTCACAAACGTTTGTTTCATATAAGAGAGAGAGATATATATATATATATAAGTTTTTTTTTTTTTTTTTTTGTTGATTTTTAGAGTATGGTTGTTATTCACCACCTCATTGTTAGAAAATCAGGGGCTTGAGATAACAACCAGCCGGCTCTAAGTGCCTGATGTTTGGTGGACAGAAGATCATATGTTATTAGTGGGGAATAGGGAGAGGGTTGGAAGATGGGTTTGTTTCGAGAGAATTGATTTTATGGTATTTAATAAAGTTTATAAAAAGTACTTTCTAGCAGAAAGCTTCAACTTCCTCCAAAAGTTTTAATTCGCATGTGTCTGAAAGCTTATTTCATTAGGCTTAAAACGTCACATATTCAAAACAAAAAAATATATATATTTTTAATATTATATTATAATAATAATCTATAATGATATAATAAATATAAATAAAATATAATCATTATAAGTATTCAAAAATATTTTTTAATTATAATATATTATATAGTATAAAATAATATAATATAATAATATTAAAAATGCTATAATATAGTATATAAATATAATATTATTATATTATGTAATGTTATAATTTTGTAATATAACTATAATAACATATCATGATATTATATTATTAGATAATAATAATCATAATTGTGTAATATATTATAATATAATTATTAAATAATGGTAAAACAATACATTATAATAATTTTATGTTATTATTTTTATTATATTATATTTTTTATATTATATTGTAATACTATAATATGATACATTTTAATACGAGGTAAACTTAGACTACATTCTAATGTAACCTAATTTAACTTTTTTAATAATATAATATTATAATATTATTAAAATAATTTATAATAATAATTTTTAATAGATTAGATCATTGAAAATATTATGTAATATTTTTTATTGATTTTATTTTAAAAGTAATTTATTAGTTTGATTACTAAATAAATGTTAAAATCTTATAGCAGTTTTAAAATTTAATTATTAAATAATAAATTATTTTTTATTTTTTTAAAAAAATTACTTTCAAAAGCTCTGCTGAGCTTTCTAACCTGCATGCATATAATAAAGGAGAATAAATAGACGGTGGGCAAAGGCCACTTTAACCATGTAAGGCAAGGTACAAACAAAGTACTATGACCACATCATGACATAACTTCCCATGCTTAAGTCAACTTAGCGACCCTCAACAGCTAGGTGAGATAAAAGGATGAATTACAAGAGTGATGATGAATTACAAGAGAGATAAACTGGTGCACCAAAGCATTGCTAAAACCCATGGAAAGAAAACATATCAGAATCCAACTTACAGAATTAAAAAGACCTAAAAATATTAATTGCTTACATGAGTGAGTGTGTGCCTGGGTTACAGAGAGAGAGAGATATCAAATAGAGCTGATGGCTTTTGCCTTTAAAAAAGTACAACTGAATAAATTTATCTTTGATGCAACACTTTGAACAAACAACAGTCATATCTGGCATTGTTTTACATACATACACCCATGAAAAGCTCATGATCACATTTGAAAACCTTTGAGCCGATATAATAGTTTACATCAGCAACAGACAGACGAACCCGTGTCTATAATCCATCCGTAAACCAATTTATGATCACAAGAGTTGATTGTTTCCTGTTTGCGATTGACTATTGGCACCCAGTTTATTACCCTTCGCACATTAACCAAGAGAGAGGTCATCGGGCTGCCACAAACCACTGAAGGTTGGAGAACTTTATTTAAGATCAAAGCACACAATAAATTATCACTCACGCTGGCCATGTTCCTTCTTGCACTTTACAGCATCAAGACTGTAGCATGCCTACCAGAATATCAGCAAATGGTAATGACGATCAAATCATGCAACTTATGACAATCTATGATCTAAAAACCACCCTACAACATTTTAGTGTGAAAGTTTACAAAAACGGGAATCTTACCTGCAGAACTTCAGAATACCTTTCAAGGAGTTTCCGCAGATGGGAGAATGCTTGACATTGAGATCTGCCCAACAGAAATCAACTTCTCATTCGCCCCTTTGAAGCGGTGACTCTCCTTGCTTTCTTCATTCCCTGTCCATCAGGAGGACATATACATTGTGTGTTTGAAGTGGGGACTATATGCCGTGTATCATCACTCTCTATCATATATTCATTGTTCTCATCTATTATGGTAAAGTCAGCAGGATTTCTGTTAACAACACATATTTCCTTTTCATGACGGTTATTCAGGGGCTGAACTGCTGCTCCCTTACTGCTGATCTCTGCACCAATTGTATGATTCCTTGCAGAATACCATCCAGAATGCACATTAGAATTTAAATTTACAACAGAAAAAGGGCGGCCAGAATTCTCATTTCTAGAAATAGGGCTCTCGGTATTCAGAATTCCAGCCTGATTTGCCGAGTATGAAGGTTCAGAATTATCCTTTCTATTATCTTCAAGAGATGTCATTTTGCTGGAATATCCAATTCTGAAAGTACCAGAATTGTCTGGAGGACTTGTTATTTCCTTCTGCAACAAAGACCCATACACACCAACTCTTGGAAGTGGACGGTAAGGTTTGCAGGAAAATTCTTGATGCTGAACTTGACTAGATTGTTGGACCATGAATGAATGGTTTGTGGAGTGACTACTACCTCGAGGTGCTAAGCCAATCATTTCCTTTTCACATCGACCGATAGAAGAAAGATCAGACTCCATAAGGGACCCTTTATAGTTTCTATTTGGCAAATCCTGAAGAGACGTGCCTGACCATTTTGCTGAATCCATTAGCCTGAGCAAATGCATTGCTGGTATGGTTTCATTTGTATATAGATCTTGTGATCTCCTCATTTCTGAATTACCTGGATTTCCTATCTTTGCAAAAGATGTCACTGCTGGAAAGCTTCTGTTGTGAGTTGAGAATTCACCTCTCTCTTCCCTACTCTGGAGATGAGCTTTAGCCTGCTCCATTGTTTTCGAATAATCCATGTTGAGTGCATCTGTCTTTGGTTTTTCTTTCAGGAAGGTGTTACGGCCAAACATGTTCATATAACTGTAACGAGCATTGACCTTTTCAGCATCAATTCCAAAGGGGATTCTATTTAATAGCACTGATGACTCACCCTGCGCATTTCTAAATGTATTCTGACCTAAAATTTCCTGACCTTTTAGACATGATTCTGATGTCTTCGTCCCCAATTTGCTCCAACTGTGACGTTGTGAAAGGCAAACTTCGGTCATAGAAAGACTAGGATGACTATATTGCAAAGGTGATAGGAACCCTGTGGTGGCATTAATAAGCTCTCGTTGATTTAGATTTATGTGATTGCTTTTGCTTCCATGGCTGGTAGCATAGTCAGATTTCATGCTTTCATCAGCACTCTTGTCACTTCTGATGGCAGTCCAAACACTATTTCCTGTATTATTCCACACAGATTTCTGTTGGGAAAGGTTCTTATGTAGTGCACCTGGTACATTGTCTCCATGACCCTTAGTGACATCCAAAACATGGTTATCCTCCATGATTCCAGTCCTTTCCGATAGATTATGTGTGTTAACCATAGCAGCCTTAGCATCCATCAACTGTCTTTCATGTTGATTTTTGGCCAAGAGTTCAACAATGTCCATTGGGATGTCATCTAAAGTGTCCTGGTCACATGTCTGTGTAGTTTCTCGCTCTTGTGTAACTTTCTTTTGCCCCTGAAATCCAATGACATCCTCATTCTCAAGTCTGTCTAATGAAATCTAGATCTAATACATCATCAACTACTGCCATGAATAGATACTATGCCATCGATATGCACAAATTTTCTCTAACCTTAAGAACGAAAGAACATGCCTTACAGATTTTATAAAGAATATGAGCATCATCATGCATGCATGTTATTATTGTAAACATATAAAACTATGAGTTTCATGATATTTATGATAATCATCAGTCAAGAACCAACCATACTAAGAAGGAGCTACCTCGGAATTAAAATAAATAAAATCTCTCTACTCCAGTTGCAGTTTAGCAGTAGGTGTATGACTTACCATTCATCTGCCAAATTTATTCCATTTAAGCCACTCAACTAGCATTATGGTACATCCTAAGAAAGAGCTTAAATGTCACAACTTATGCTGTATGGATAAAGAAAATATAGGGATTTTCATGACTCTAGTTAGTGCTTTTTAATTTAGTTGGCCCTGCATTCTCAGAACCTTCATCAGAAGGCTCATCATAAAGATCCTTCCCCTTTATAGATCCACCTGAAATGTACATGAATGTGATCTCTTTTCCCTTGACCAAGGAATGTACCTATTTCTTTCAGTCATCATGTCTTGTGCCCTTTATTCAACCAGCTAATCTATTTCTCTTAATAGTTGTGAGCTGACGTTTATTTGACCATCAAAGTTCACCACCTTAGACAAGGTGTTCATTGCTCTCTTAATGACCTTCTCTGAGTAACAGATCTAGCAGAACATTTAACAACTAAAAATCCTAACCAAGTTCAGGACCCATCAATGTTTCAGAAAGATATTAAAACAGCACAAGCAGAATAGACAAGCAACCACAAGGCAAACACGATGCACACACATGCACAGGCACATGCACAAAGCAACATGAAGTTAGTTGCTACTTGCTATCCTTTTTCACTCTTTTAACCAATAAGTGACTCTTCTATGTCTTTGACCTGGTACACTTAACACCTGATTGAACTAGAACTTATATCGCCATGTTCAAACTCCACAATACAAAACGAAGGCTGAAAAAACAAACAATGACAACATAAGACCATTGGTCGAACACTAAACATCATAAAGTAAAGGAACTTAAACTCTATGAGTATTAGCAACATGAAAAAGGAATCCTTACCTTTGGCAAGTGCATCTGGGAAGATTTTTCATTGTCGATAAGATGCACCTTTTTCTTCTTTCTGAAAGTCACCTCTTCATTGGTGTTGCTATGAGTTTTTGGACCATGAGGAAAGCTCCTCCTAGATTTTACAGCTCCTTTTGATTTAGAATGAATTATTTTGGCATTCACTTGTTTGGTTGCTTTACCATCAGCAATAACAATGTCCTTCTTAGCCATATTTTCTTGTTGGGGCATGAGGCATCCCTGATGCACTGCACTTTGCATCCTACATGCAATAGCATTTTGCTTGTGTTCTTTGGCCCCACAGACTTTGAGGCTATCAACTAAATTATTTTCAGCTGATGCATCTGCTGCAGCATCAATATGCTTGGCTTCTGTATGTATCTTGTTTGTCTTAGCTTCCTCGCGTGCTTTCTTTATCCAGTACATTAGAGCAGATTGATCTTCTAAATTTTCAAAGTCTACATATCTCCTCTTACCCTTGAAAGACTTAACTTTGGTTTTTTCTGAGGAAGTATGATAAATTTCAAGACCAAAATATCGATCTTTCTTTCTCGATGCAGGTAGCCTTCTGTCAATTCTGTCCTCGATTTGATTGGCCTCTTCATTGCCATCAGAATTATGAATCTTACCAAATGAGTGCATTCTTTCTTTTCTCATGATGTCATCTAACCGACGCACCTTCCTAGCCCTTTTATGTTGCAGGTTTCCATCAGAAATGACCAATTGCTTGGCAGCATTTCGACCTTTGACAGTATCTTCTTGAGGCAAAGTTACGTTATTGTCAGATGTTTCATCTTTACTTTCATCTGACTCCTTGGAGTCCAATTCAGAGAAATGGGTTGTGACAGCTGTTTGAGAATCGACTTGTGGGATACCAATATTGTTTCCCAGTGGCACTTCAGTTTCTCTGGCTGCTTTATTACATTGCTCTATTGTCTTGCCCATTTCCCTAACCAATTGTTCATCTTTCTCCCCACACACCCCACTATTAATAAAAGCAAGACCAGCAACCGTCCTGAAATCGGCACTTTTATTGGCTACTTCAGTTTCCTTTGATTTAGCATTTACCATGTCCTCACAACATACAGCTTCCAAAGTGTTTGCTGTTGATACAGCATTTCTGTCTCCTCCCGTATGGCATGCTTCTCCTTTTGTCACAACATTAGCAGGTTTGTCATTCAATGGATTCTGAATCCCTTCGTAGCTACATTGGCTAGCTTTGGCTACCTGCAAACCTGTGAAATGCAACAGGTGAGTCAATTTCAAGAAAATGAAATTATTAAGTTAATTGGGAGAATGTAAATTTAAGTGGCTCATGAACAACCTTCTGTGGCTGCATCTGTAATTAGATAATTGTTCGTATCCTTGCCACAATCTGCTGATGGGCAACCTTCACAATTTGTCACATTAACAGAACCAACGGCTTGAATTAGTCCTTTATCTGCAATTTCCCCTTCAGATAGTTGATGAAAGCCAGGAAGTAACTCTTTATCACTGGCACGAAATGACTTGAAGATGTTTCTGAGAGAACCAGTGCGTTTTTTCACTTCAGCTTTCCGAATATTAGAAGGAGCTTCATTTCCTGTTGTTGTGGCACAATTAGTAGCTTTGTCAAGACAGTTTTGGCAATCCCACCGTCTAAATTTAGTCACGGTTAGAGGCTTGAAGCCAGTAGGTTCATCTGATATTTGGTCAGAAAACAAAGAGTATGGCCAACCTATCTTTGGGTCTTTCTTACGAATCTCAGCTACAAATCCTCTGGGATCAAGACAGAGCATATTAGAAAAATCAGGAAGTATAATTTGACTTGTAAAGCTATGAAAGGTTGTGTAAGCAATCAACAGATCCTCCCATGTGACACTTCAGGTAAACGACTTAAGAGAAACAAGGGTATCGAATGCTGACTAATGACCAGTGAGCTGCAAACACATGCACACAAACCAAAAAGTGCATTTTTGTAAATCTAAACCCATTTACAACAAAAATACCCTCATCTCTGTGAAGTGCATGGGAGTAAAAGGAAGGGCATTTACGTAAATCATGTGGTTTACAAAGATCTTTTTCGTCTGCATTATATGAACTTTAACTAAACTCCTATGTTCAGATGTACATGTGTAACTAAATGCACCCCAATATTAGTTCATATATACAAATTTTTAAAATATGGCTGATTGGTCCACTTCTACATGATGCATCCATCCACCGATACCAGTGCCCCCACCCCACACCCAAAGAAAAAACAAAAAAAAAAAAAAAGAGCATACATATATTTAAATAAACACATAGATATGTGCATATATATATATATATATATATATATATATATATATGTATGTATGTATATGAATGCGTCTGCGTGCTATATGTGTGTAGTATGGCTTAACAAGACCACATACACGTAGACACGAACACATCACCCACAAGAACACGTGCCCGTATACACATAAAAGCAAGCACATATGGCTCGTAGATATACAACGTGGCACAGGAGTGCACAAAATATAGGATAAAGATGGGATAAACATGCATAGAGAGAGAGATGTAATGTGTATAGAAAAATATAGGAATAGATAATGTAGAGATAAAGATACATAATATGTAAAGATAAATATATGCACATTGTGTGTAGATAAAGATACATAATTTGGCACACGGCTGCATGCGAGCACACCCGCACAGATAAGCATAGATAAATCGAATCGTATTTGTGAAGCACTTTGTAACCAAGCTAGATTCAATGAACCCGATATAGATGCTTAATTTTAAGCGAAGACAGATATTACCGAATGGAAAAATGTTCACAAGTTTCTGTTCCTCCAACGCCGTCATCTCCAGTTTGCTCGATGCGTATCGGTTCCATTAAAGAAAGCCTCGAGTGGGGAATGAGAATATTTTCCTCACTATAACTGCTCCCCTTCACAAACTTACCTCCTTCCTGCAACAGAAGCGTAATACTAACAACTATTAAGCATGCCCTCTGTGGAAAAGAAAAGGTTATTCTCGAGTCGCGAGAGTTATCATACTCCCACGATAACAAAAAAAAAAAAAGACAGAAGAGATGGTTGATCTAATGATGATTCGTGATGCAACCAAACTAAGACAGTGCTTGTTAAACTTCTAATCACACGCATCAAAATCGAAAACAAAACAAATTCCGTGCTTGATCTAATGATGATTAGCGATGCAACCAAACTGAGACAGTGCTTGTTAAACTTCTAATCAAACGCATCAAAATCGAAAACAAAACAAATTCCGTGCTTGCTCACGGAAGCTCGAAGGTCTAACGAGGCATCAAGAGGCGTAAAATTCACTTTTTTTTTTTTTTTTTTTTTTTTTTTGCTTTTAAGCTAGCTGCTTACAACTCTTTAGATATAAAAAAAAGAACGACAAGTCCACAGATCAAGGTAAAATAATAGATCGATACAATTTTGAGATGTAGAAAATAAGACAAGTCCACATATAATGGTGAAATAATAGATCGATACAAATGTTTAGATGTAGAAAACAAGAAGTCCATGTATTATGGTGAAATAATATATCGATACAACCTTTAGATGTAGAAAACAAGACAAGTCCATAGATCATGATGAAATAATAGATCGATACAAAAAAAAAAAAAAATTAGAAGAACTTTCAGCCTGCAACTTGAAACAAAGCCATGAACACACAAACAAGAAACGAATAAAGAAAGGAATAATAGAATATTTTGCTAGAAAAAATGGCATGAAATATAAGGAAATACGATTCATTTAATAACTGTGTTCTAAACCCAGCTATTTCTGTTCAAACTGAAGCATAAAATCACGTCAATCTAGCGTTTATTTGCAGATGACTGCACTCCGCAACATCGTGTAAGAATAAGACTACGATCAAAGATCCCAATGGAGTAACTGAATCCACCGCTCAAAACTCGATGATTCATGAGATCAAGCACGCGAGGCGCCGAAGCCAAAACCCTAGAATCGGTATCAAGTATGCTTATCATCCTTCTTCCTTTACGAAATCCAGAAAATGAGAGAGAAGATGGATTGTTCCCACACTAGAATCTATCGAAACCAACTTCTCTGAAAACCTCGATGTAAAAAGTAAAGTTTCATCCCATAAAATCACGCATCCGAAATCCCTAAACAAAGAAATAGAGATTCGCCCACAAAAAAATCCATTTTTTCGAGCATCCAACTCTCCGATTCTAAAACCCGACCAAAAAAACGATCAAGAGCGACCGCAAAAGCCAAGTCCAGAGAGAACTCGATGAGAAAACCGATGGAAAAATGGGGCGATCGCTTCAAAACTCAAACTTGACAAGAAAAAACGGCAGAAAAAAATACCAATAGAATCAAACAGTACCAAACCAGCTCCGAGGAAAGATTACCGAGAAAGCCAAGAACGAATACCCCCAATCGAACGCGATATATGATGAAAAGGAGTCACTTTCTCTCTCGGGCAGCTCATCACCATCGAAGCCACGGCGGAACGAGATGAGGCCGCGGAGATAGAGATTTCTCCCCGGTGGAGCCGGCCAGACGAGCTCCGCGAGGAATCTAGCGGCGGATCGGGGAGAATTGTAGCTTTATATGGGAGAGACCACAGGTTTCAATCTAGGGTTTAGGGGGAAGGAAAGAAAGAGAGAGAAGGGGGAATGAATGGCAGTGAGATTTATGGTGTGTATATATATATATATATATATATATGCGGACATGGATGTATGGCTTTGGAAAGCCCTGCCCTGGTGACATGTCATCCCACACGGCCACACTGTAGCAAAACCGATAAAAAAAAAAACAAAAAAAACAAAAAAAAAAAAACAATTATTAAAAAGAAAGGAGTGCTGGCCGAATCGGATGCCTCCACCAATATCCCTAGTTTCGGTCACTCCGCTCCCCCGCCCCCACCGATTCTCGCTGCACACCTCACCTCACCTCACCCCACCCATCATCCATTTAAAAGAGCCCTAACCCTAACCCTAACCCTAACCCTAACCCTAAGGTTCCATTTACATACACATGCTTATTTATATGGGTAGGTCAACACTAGCAAATGATACCATGCTATTAGTAGTATTTTATTTTATTCTATAATTCATATTATTCATCAACTTATATGTTAACAAAATTTTATATGCATATAAATTTATTTACTAGCCATGTTGAATGCTTTGTATAGTGGTAATGTATGCTTATTTGTTCATTAATTAGGTGCATTATACTTGTGAAACTATCACATCTTGCATTCTCTTAGCGCAACATAAGAGCGATCTATATTACAAATAAGTGAAATAAGTTTAGAAGATAAATTTAATAAAAATTAAAGGCCACGATAGAATTTCAATATTAAAATAGCCCTAACCCTAATACTAAGGTTCACATTTACATACACATACTTGTTTGTTTGATTGTATTTATGCTAGCAAGCGACACTATACTATTTGTAGTATTTTATTTTGTGTTATACAGTCCATATTATTCATCAAGTTACATGCCAATAAAATTTTATATGTATATAAATTTATTTACTAGCCCTGTCGAATACTCTGTATGGTAGTAATGTATGCTTATATGTTCACTTGTTAGGTGCATTGTTCTTATGAAACCGTTGCATCCCGCATTCTTTTAGTGCAACAAAAAATTAATTTATATTACAAATAAGTGAGATGATTTTAGAAAGCAAATTTTATAATAATTGAAGGCCAAGATAGAAATTCAATGTTAAAAAAGCTCTAACCCTAATCTTAAGGTTCATATTTACATTCATACACTTGGTTGTTTGGATTTGGATGCGTCTGTTCTAGTGAGTGACCCCATGCTATCGGTAATATTTTATTTTTGCTTCAATTCACATTATTCATCAAGTTACATACCAACAAAATTTTATGTGTATATAAATTTATTTACTAATGTGTTGAATACTTTGTATAGTGGTACTATATGCTTAGACGTTCACTTGTTAGTTGCATTATACTAGTGAAACCATTGCATCCGGCATTCTCTTAGTATAATAAAAAAGTGATCTATATTACAAGTGAGTTAAGTTTAGAAGAAAAATTTAATAAAAATTGAAGGCTAAGTAGCATTTCAATGCAAATGATTTGGGCATGAAAATAATTGAGATGAGTTTAGAAGATAAATTTCTTAAAAATCAAGGACTAAGACAGAACTTCAGTAATTTATTCCAAGAGAAAAGAAAAAGATGGCGATTGTAGCATGATTATGCATCTCAAAGTGGATGAAAAAAATGTTTTCAAATATAATACATGTGAGACTATTAATATTTATGCAGTAGTAAATTTTCTTGTGGTATCATTAGCCTTTGTATCATGCATGTAACCTGAACTATGTTATCAATTCAAATATATAGTAATCATATAAAAACTTAGTCTTCTATAACTAGAAGCTACAACTCTCTCTCTCTCTCTAAATCAAAAACCACGAATAAAAAGAAAAGGTTCGACAGAGTCACTAATTCAACGTCTCCGAGTTATCACCTTTTTGGATGAGAGCGTCCTCCATGCAATCAAAGGTTTACGACACACTCTTATCAGCTTACGAGTTTGTACAAATGGCACGTTCTGAGAAGAGCTCATAAATTTAAAAGACGTTTCAGTGAAGTTTTTTTCTTTTTTTTTTTGTGGCAAATTGTTCGAGACGCTGCTCCAAGGTTTCCTTGCTCCCACTACGTTAGCACCATAGACTACGTTAGAAGTTTACGAATCACGTCATGTGGACCAACTTTTGCATCTCAACGAAACTATTCTCATTCTGTGGGGTGAGTCCACTAACAGCCTCGAAAAAGAACTTGTGGAACGTAAGCTAGCAACACTTGGCTTTGCCTCTTTCTTTTGTTCCAAAAAAAAAATCGTGTGCACGTACTACAGCACCTGGTTTTGCTCAGATGAGTATAAGCTAGTGGCGTTGTCTTCGAAAAAGATGCAGCTCATAAAACTTCAGCATATTATAAGCTGCTACGTAACCATTGACGAAATGAAGTATAAAATTTTGAGTCTAATATTTAATGTAATATAATTCTATCTATGATGGTAGATATGGATAAGTCGAAATCAATTATATTTTAGCTGCTGGTTTGTGTTCATGAAAAATGCAAGATAATTTACAGTAAAAAAAAAAAAAAAAGAGAGAGAGAGAGAGAAATATACAAGATAAATTAGCTGTGAACGTAGGATGGCTTTTAACTTTGGCTTCAGATCAATGAATATATGCAACCAATGTACAGTTAATAATTTGCAGGCCTCTAAATATGCAAAGATATCCTAAAACAAATAGTTCCAATGGAGGAGGACTGGTAGTATATTAGAAAGAAAGAAAAAGAAAACGACGTTCATAATAAAGTGAGTTTAATTTCTCACGTAGAATATTTAAGGTTACACAGAAGATGGAGGTCTCCAGCTATGTATTGGTGGTAACTAGCATCAGGCACGTGCATTTTATCCTCTAATTACGTGGACAGTTGAAATCTAGCAAAGGGTGAGAAGGGTCTGAATAATTTGAACAGACAGCACAAAAAGAAGGTATTTTATATTACAAATACAACTTATGAGAAGGAAATGCGAGATGCTTGAGCTTTATTATTCAAAATAGAGTAGAGAAGGAGGGGTTCAAGAATTTCGAGAAGTGTAAGAAGGCAGCAGCCCAACTCACCCAAGGCGAAGGCATTGCGAATGCTATACGTTTAAGTTTTTAGAAATCAAATGGATGGATAATTGATGAAAAGAGCACTTGGAATGCATGCATTCCGGGCCACCGGGCACAGAAGGCAACCCAGCTTAGTTGTTTAGCCTGGTGCAATGCCAAAAGGTGATAAGAATAAGTCTTTTTCTATTTTTCTAGTCAATGCGTCATCATTGGCTTTGTCTTGAATAAGAATTATTGGCTAATGACGTACGTCCCTTGTAGGTCCAACAGCACTGTTTCCTTTATCTTAAAGTAGCTTGGGTGACGTTGGCATTCTCAGGGGATTGATAGATATGCCAGAAACTGGTCAGAAAAAATTCCACTCGATCCATCTTTAGTTGCTTTAACTTTGTGCTCTACAACCAACTCTAGTTTCAAAGAGAAACTGCTTGCAAGATGATGCTGGTGGTCATTCATAAACTTCTACGTACTGCGATAATAGCAGTTATAATTTTTCATGAAAGTGAATCGAAATACCCATGTAACACCAACTGAAACTCTATCAACGTGAATTAGTAATTAGTAGTTGGTTTTTGAAAACTTTGATGAAGAATACCCATCAAATGATGCTAGTTTTGACTGAAGTCCAAGCCGAAAAGGTGCTGTACTTGCCAACGTAATAGTTTCTGGAAGGAAGGAAAGAAAACGGAACAAGCTGTAAATTTACCAGTGGAACCCCAGTCGTTGAAAGAACTTGAGATGAATATTTTTCCAGCTAAAACTTTAGAATCGCTTAAAGTCTACAAGGACTCCATTCGAAAGAGACTGAAGTTAATTAGAACTGCGGACTGTCGCCATTTGAATCCAGGGCACAGTTCTTTGCTCTCGTCAGTCGTCATGCAGTCACCCACCCACCCACCCACCCAATGATCATCCTTTGACCACACTCGCGTGTTGACCTCAAGTTGAGTTCAGTTGCCAAGTATCCGACAGCCTGCCGGGTTTTTTCAGCGACCATGACGTGATTTGAATCAACGCATTATGTATCATGAGGTAGATTTAAAGATCCGAGTTTTCCGTTGCCACTATAAGTTATATTACAGGCAATGGGCCACATGGATACCCCTGAATCCTCTCAAGGTTTCAAACGCCGAGATCCCACTATCATCCCAACATTTCATTAAAAAAGAAATGATCCGTACCAAAGGATTTAAAACCTTGCCTCTAAATCTAGAATTGGACCCTACCAAATATTTTATCAGCTTGATAACCTGGCATTTTTTAAAGGGCCTTGACCTCTCCATATAAAGATCATTGTTAAATAGCTCGAAGCATTATTGAACCGGTTGGCAATCTGGAGCTTGGCACCTGATGTGGTATCTCACTGATGACCCAGATACCACAAGCCTCGCCTAACTCTCGTGCACTGCACCAGTTTCTTCCGACATGCCAACCTGACATGTAGTCACCTTTGGGCACGGCTCAAATAGTTAGATATGCTTTACGGTCGGTCAAAGTCTAAGGCTTTGGATATCCAAACAAGAGGAAAGGAGGACGATAAAGAAAGGAACACCGTGTCACCCGGGACAATGCGATATCTAGTATATATTCTGCGCCATAACCTGCCTTCTTTTCTTCCTGCAATGCGAAAGAAAACCACCATCGTTAGATCTCTGTAATCCTTGACTCACATCAAGTATTTGCTTAGGGTCTGTTTGGATATTTGAGGAAAAAGAAGGAAGAGGATGAAGAAAAAGAAAGAAAGTGAAAAAGTATTATTATCCTTTTTTTTTATTTAAGAAGAAGATAGAAGAATAATTTATATTCATCTTATCGAAATAAATAAATATATATATATATATATATATATTTAAATCTTAAATATATCACTTTTTATAAGAAAAATTATAAAAAAATTATTAAAAATAAAATTGAAAAGATAAAACAAGAGTTATAAAATATTTATCTTTTCTTTCTTACTCTCTAATTTGTTAAGAGGGGATAGAGAGAAAAGGAGTAACCTTCTTTCTCCCTTTCTTTTTTTTTTTTTTTTTTTTTTTACTTTCTAAAAAAGAATTGTTGTTAACTTTCTTCTTCTTTTCTCTTTTCCTCCCTCCATTCTCCCTCATCCAAACAGACACTTAGACTCGCCACTAATTAAGCACTTAAACCCATTCTCAAATTTCAGTCACTCAGCGAAGCGTTTTCCATGACACGCTGCTTAAGACACTAGCAGAATAATTATGAAACAATGATGGAATAATTTCATTCCATCAATTAAGTTAATAACTTATTTCGATGACGTTCGACCTCAAAAATACAACAGCAAGAGGTTATTAACAGTGTTACCATCAAATTATTTTATTGGCAATCTCGAAAATACAACTGCCAAGAGGTTATTAACAGTGTCGCCATCAAATTACTTTAAGCAACTCAGTTGGACGGATTAGGATGAAATCATTGCATGTAGATTTTACAAGGGACAAGCCACGAGGTTACACAGATTCCTCAGAAAGCATCAGAGCAGTCTCAAGATTTCCTGTTCGTCCCTGGAGTTCATTTTCCATCCTACCGACCAGAGAGATGAGAAGCATATAAATTTGACAAAGAGAAGTGCGATTAAGTTGAAGCAAATTTATTAACCGAAAACAGACACAGCTACAGAACCACAATAACTGCCACCAGTAGTTATTCCACCGAACTGAATACATGTATCATGGCATCTTGACCCATCAATAATATATAAGAAAAAATTAACGATAATATATAGCAAAAAAATGCGAGGAGCTGGAACACGTGTTCTATGTCAACAGACGGCACTCTCCCATGACACCAATTACTTTTGCTACACGTATCATGCTATCTATAACATCATCAACAAATTGAATAAGCTACCAGAAGAAAGTTGCAATGGTATGCAAGCAGATGGCTGGGATTTTGCATCTTGCCTATCTTCACCTGTGAATAAGGGAAAGAAAAAAAAAAAAAAAATCAGGCCTTTTACATATAAAATGGGGAAGAAAATAACAAGCGATCCTTTATAAAATGCGGCAAAGATTATTTTTTAAACCACACAAGCTTTCAAGCATCGACATGGATGGTTTGCTCCCAGTACATAATTTACCAATCAGACCATTCAAGCAATTCAACAAATTCCAATTCAGTTTTTTAACCCAACAACATGATTTATTGGTGGAATTGACCCCAAATTCACTTCTATGACCATCAAAAATTGTGCATATCAAGAATGGATCCAAGTGGTGGTACCAAGGCCTCCGGCTACTGTTCTTAGATATGTACAAGTCTGACCTCCTAAAAGATGTTCATATAGGATCGCCGCCTACGATAAATTCTCTGCTTCTTGTTGCAGCAAACAAATAATAATACCTCCACTCTCCAGTTGAGTCAAAAGTGCTAAGCCGCAATCCGAAAGCATGCAAGTAAATAAGCATGCATCTGAATTCTGACTATCAGATTCTACATAAATGGGTATGATATAATGGTAGAGCAAGTCCAACCATTTTACCCTCTTTCTTTTCAAGTTCTCTGAATGTTCCTCCTTTTCACTTCTTTTCCTTTTTAAATTACTTCAGCCCCCCACCACCATGAAAATAGGTGTAAAACTGAAAATATGTAAATTTTCAAGATGGTAACTTACTCAGGTGGTAGGAGTGATATTTCAATTTCCTGAAGTGTCTTGCCTTTTGTTTCCACAACATTCCTCTGCACAAATATTGCTGCTATCAGGCAAAAGGAAGCAAATATTGAGTACAAAATCTGCGGTCCTAGTTGCTCCAACAATTGCAGGAATAGCAGACCAACAAAAAAATTCACCACCTGAAAAAAATTGAAAGTCAGGAAGACATTCGTCAGTTTGAGTTTGATGGTACTATCAATCCAGCAATCATGAAATTTTGCCGGGTGATGACATCCCTTAATTTGACTGCAGCATTCAGCAAGCAAACATGTTAAAAGTAACAATGGCAACAGCCCCCAGCACAAGCAACTTCTACATCATCGATTGCAGTACATTCTTCCACACATGGCAACTGGGCAAAGTCAACAAAACTAACTGGGCTAAACTTTGCATAGTTTTATGTTTTACCACATTTCTCAATGACTTGATTGAGAGGTTTTGTACAAGTTTTACTCCTTATCACTTCATGACACTTCTATTGAAAAAGTATGATAACACAAAGTGCTTACCCAATGCACAGACATGCATAAAGCCATAGCCTTTGCCCGAATCCTGTTAGGAAAGATTTCAGGCAAAAGAAGACCGGGAACAGGGCCAGCTCCGAACGAAAATGACAAAACGAATCTGAAAAATATAAGTAGTTAGCTTGATACAAAGTATTCTATAAAAGTATCCTGCTGTTCATTTTTATAAAACTGCTCATCAAGTAAAATCATGCAAAATCAAACAGTAAGTCCAAAATCCCAAGGTTGTTTCATATATCTAATTAGTGATAATCCAACTCCTGTTTCCTTTACAGATCAATGACAGACATCATCATCAATAAAACGGTTTATCAGCAACCTAGAGAACACATTGTGGAGTTAAAAACTTGAAAAAAAAGTCAGGAAGATCGAAAGTATCAAAAGACACTAAGAATATAGACATTTACAAAGGACCCATGCAATATGTCCACAGACATTATCAATATAAGGGTTTACTAGCAACCTAGAGAACCCATTGTGGAGTTAAAACTTGAAAAGCAAGTGCTGGGAAGAACACAAAGTCTCATAAGACACTAAGCCAGAATATAGACATTTACAAAGGATCCACACTCTCTGAGTAACAATGCTGCATAACTAGGTGCATGCACAGAACACGGACAAAAACTAGACATACTGCCTAGATACAAACTTACATCAGGAATGAAAAATAGAAATCACAAAAACATACCAATCATATGTGATGTATTATAACTTTAATAGTTGACCATTTTACCATCTCTGAACACCCCCCCCCCCCAAAAAAAAAATAAATAAATAAATAAATAATCACACATATGCACACAAAAATTAAAAATAAAACCCTCTTTTATAATTATGATATCTAAGGTAAAAGAAGCAATGAAAAAAATGAAAATAGGAAGAGCAGTGTGACTTGACAAAATTTTCATCAAAGTTTGAAAATATTTAGATGATGTGCAAGTAACTTAAGTGACAAATTTAATAAGATCTTAAAAACTAAGAATATGTTAGACAAATGGAGGAAGAGTATTATAATACCGATTTATAGGTATGAAGCTCATGAGTTACACTATAAAACTTTGAAAGAGGATAATTGAGTATGGATTGAGATATACTATAAAAATATCAAAGAATCAATTCGATTTTTTATCAGAAAGGTCGATTATAGAAGCTATTTTTCTTTTTAGGAGGTTAATGAAGAAATATAAAAAAAAGAAACAAGATCTCCATATGATTTTCATTGATTTAAAAAAAAGCATATGATAGAATTCCTAAAAAAGTCTTAGGGAGGTATTAAAAAAGAAATGAGTATTCATTAGATATATTAACGTAATAAAAGGCATATATGGAGTGGTTACTTTTATTAGAACTACTAATGGTACTACCAATAAATTTCTAATTATAGTATGTTTACATGAGGGATCTACTCTTAATCTTTACCTTTTTTGCATTAGTTGTTATGAATAACCTGTTAAACATATTTAGGATAATATTCCATAATGCATGTTATTTGCAGATGATATAGTACTAGTAGATAAAACTAAGGCTCGGGTTAATCGTAAGTTAAAATTATGGATAAATGCATTAGAATCTAAAAGTTTTAGGTTAAGTAGGACAAAAACAAAATACACTGAATGCAATTTTAATACAGTTAAAAATAAAAATAAATGTAGAGTAAAAATTAAAGACAATGAAGCTTTTAAAAGTGATCATTTTTGATATTTAGGATCGATTATTCATAAATAATGAGAGATTAAGAATGATGTTGACCATAGAATTAAAGCAGATTGAATGAATGAAATAGAGAAACGCAAAAGAAATATTATGTGATTGTAAAATACTTGCCAAGTTGAAGGAAAAATTTTATAAGACACCCACAACATCTGCTATGCTTCGCAGTTAGACAATTAGAAAATTACATACATACAAAATGAATGTTGCTAACATAAGAATATTAAGATGAATGTGATGCAACATAAGAAAAGATAAAATAAAAAATAAAGTCATTCATAAAATGAAGGTAGCATTAATTGCGGATAAATTAAGGGAAAGATAACTTAGATAATTTAAATATTTGTAACATATATCTAAAGATGCACTAATGCGAATAAATGATTTAATACATGAAAAAAAAAAAAAAGAAGTAGAAGTAGACCTAAAATTACATGGAAAGAAATCATAAAAAAAATAAATCTTTGCAGAAAACATGACTCAAAACTAAGCAAAATGAAGAACAATGATTCATATGGCCGACCTCAACTAGTTTGAGATTAATATTTTGTTATTGTTATTATTGTTGTTGTTATTTTTACAATCATGGTGGTTCATATATCAAATAAGAATTTGCCACAAAAGAAATGATCATAATGTTTATCACAAGCATACCCAAGCTTGTGTAAACATAACTAGAGATGCTATTAATGTGACTAAAGAAGCCCCAAGGGTGCATACTTGACAATTTTATTAGATGCTCGAGCTACCCAATCATCAATGTAACATCGAAGACATGGCGAAGTAGTTATATTGATGATAAGTAGAAACTCCAATCTTACAATGTTGGTGAGAAGCCTATAGTAGAATTATGATGTTGCTAAAAGAAGCTACAAGAAAACAGATCAATAACTATAGAAGAGGCTCACCATGATAAAGGCTAGATAGAAGAGCAGATCCAACTGAGTTAGAAAGCCAGCAGTAGAATTGTGAATGATTCAGTGAATCTTTGAAGAGATGACCACACACTAACATGGCTGACCGACCCACAAAGCTGATGCCGAAGTGAACTAATTGAAGAAACTAACTGTCAATAAAACAAGCTAGATGCTGGAATCAACTAGCAAAAAAGCAAACTAGGAGATCATATATTACACGATAGCACCTAGCTGCATGTGGATGATGATGGAAATCCCCAAATAGTCAATGGTAAGGAAGATAAGTAGGTCTCAAGGTATGCTTAAAGAAATAAGATGCATGAGGGGCTAGAATGCATGGAGAAAATAGGGTTCAGATCCCAAGCCAAAAGAGTGGAAAGCTGCTTATGCATACATCCATCCATCCACCCAGTGCAACCATGAGGGTGAAGTTCAACAATGAATGATTAGCAACTACAAGAACTGACATGGCAGCAAAGAAACTCCAAGAAGTGACAAGCCAAGAAGGAACTAAAGCCTTGGAGTCAAACGAGAAAGCCACATGGAATGACAAAATCAAGATGCTCCACAAATGCATCATGGAAAGATCAGTCCTCAGCACGAAAGATAAGAAGGGTCCAAACTCAAAAAAGAAGTCCAAGTTAAGTGGACTCCATGGAGTGACTTGGTCTGGAGACTGGGATTTGGGAGGTCTATAGAGATAAAAAGAAGAAATGTACCCATTGACCAACAAAAGAAGCAGAAGACACCATAAGGCAGGATAACAAATAAGATTTTAAGAATAGCAAGAAGATGCAATTTCCAGGATTCAATAAATACAGCTAAACCATACCAATAGGTAGAGTAAATTCAACTTGTGAAAGGGAAATTGTCCAACTAAATGCCGGAGATATCCAAAGGACACAATGTAATAAAGCTGAAGTTTTTATTCATAGTTAATATAACATAACTTTTGGATAATTTAACCTAATCATCAACAAATATGCACCCTCATCATAAAGTTTCATGAAAAATATGAATCTAAAATGACATCAAAGGTTCTACCAATTAAGAGAGGGAAGTGTAATTCTACAACATATAGATTGGTTATACAAGTAATCCAACTAAATGGGCCTCAGATCTAGCAACAAGATGCTGACGCCAAAATTAGTTCATTGCCAAAAATCCATAAATTTGTGAATAATGTATCGCTGTTAGTCTACCGCAAGAACCAGAGTCTGCTAATTATGGATCAGAGAATAGAATCAGCATGTATTAAGATCTCATGCAGTTGAAATATAATTACAATCATCTTGAAGCTTGGACACCGATACTAAATTTCCAGGTGTTATTTAACGCAAATGTTTAAATTGAAGACCCTAGAAAGCTCATATGTATCACAGAAAAGGTGGAAGCAGAGATTTTGATTTTCTAAGTAGCACAAAAGAATTCAGGTAAGATAGGTGCCCAAAACTTACAACAGCATTCCACCAACAGAGAGATACAAAGTCCCAGAACCTAGGTGATGAAAACTTGCTGCACCAGCCTGCAGACCCATTGCTGCAGCCTGCATCAGCAGAGATATTAGATGTTGTTGGTGTAGATGTACACAGATAGTTTCACAACAGTAGATTTTTCACCAAGCAGTTTACCATGGCAAGAAAGCTCCCCAAGAGTAGTACCTTCCTTCCTAGTTTGTCCATCAAAAGCATTGCAACAATGGAACCTGGAAACAATAAAATGATAAACAATTATTATCAATTCCAGACAATGGTACTAACACTAGAGATAGTTCATCTCACCTGATAAATTAGCAAACCCTACACATATGTTGGCAATATCTGTGGGCACCCCCGCGCTTTTAAACACGGTCGAAGAGAAATAGAACACAGCATTTATGCCTGATAACTGTTGTAAAGCAAACAGCGTTGTTCCAATAAAAACAACTGTAGGAAAAGAGAAGGGACTTGCAATGAACAAAACATCCAAGCGGAACTTTCAAAATTATGACAATAGGGGCAGCATGCAAGAAAACCACAATGCGGAAAATGTTGCTAAGTGGAATGCGTGCCTCTGAAATGGCGGCCATAGAACAACTCTGAATACTTAACACCTTCTGCATCATCCCCTTTGTCTGAACGTGATAATTCTGTCATCGCTGATTTTACATGAGGTCCTCCTAAGAGTCTCTCAAATTCAACTTCTGCTTCACCAATTTTTCCTCGCTGTAATATGCCATTAATCGATCATGGCAATTTTCATTTGACAAGTAAATAAAATTAGTTTAGTACGCTTTCCATAGATATTCATGTGGCAGAAGAGGCAAATGGAACTGACACAAGCTTGGCAACATGCTTAAGCTATGGTACGTTTTTTTACCATCAAATTGTATTTTTGTTAAAAAAATAACTGATAATTACAGCTTTCCAATCAAGGAAATTTCTTCTGTTGCATAAATATACAAATATATACAAAGTCCACAAGCTTATCATCTGAAATATTGTTATCTCACAGAATAACAGTAAAAACTTGCAGTAGTTCATATAGGTATATATCATGTTTATTACCAAACTAAGACATATAAATTTATATAAGAAATCAATTGATCAAAAGACCCAAACTTTTAATAAATGATGCAAATTGAGTCAATCATTGCCAGCAATTTAAACATGAATATATATATATATATATATATATATATATATATAGAGAGAGAGAGAGAGAGAGAGAGAGAGAGAGGCTTGGCTATATTCAAATGTAGCCAAATCTATGTAACCAAGTCTAAAATCCGAACATCTTTCTCACTCTTGGATCCACACGGATCCTGAAGCTACCTCACATTTTTTTACTTTTTTGATCTTTGGGATTCATAAAATATGTGGATCAAAGGATAAAAGAGATGACCAGATTTAAACTTGGCTACATTCGAATGTAGCGAAGTCTATCTATATGTGTGTGTGTGTGTGAATTTTTCAATACCAACAATTCCAAGTTAAATTGGTCACCACACTTTTATTGCAACTTCATCCAAAAGAACTATAGCAGATTATTATCTCATCTTAACTTAAGAAAACCCAAGTATGTTAACACTATTATCACACATTAATGCATGACTAGTGCATGCATGCCCATACAGCAATCTAAATAAAATTAGCTATCATCTGTGATAGAAAACCTTATAGAGCCAGTGCGGACTTTCAGCACAGAATTCAATGCAGAACGCAAGTAAAGCAGCGGGAGCAGCAGATACCCAGAAGCATACTCGCCACCTGTCAGCATAAAGCAGATACTTCGCATAAGACAGTGAAGTTTGATGACAAAAGGCACCCAAAAAAAAAAAAAGAAAATCCTACTGGAGGAGTTGTTTAAAACTCTTCATGTTTCTTACCATCCCACAACTTCTTTCACTGGGATGCCAATAAAGAGAGATGCTATAAGTCCAAGACATGTTGCAATCTGAATGAAACTACCATAAGTACCCCTCACGGAAGAAGGAGAAACCTGAACAGCATAGCAGAAAAGAAAACAGATAAAAGTCAGGACTGTTAGTAATATGAACCAGAGGATACTCTCGAGCTATCAAAATATGTGATGCTGAATTCCTATGTACCTCCGTTACATAGAGGGAAGCTACAGGAGGACCTACACCCATCCCTGTTCCAACCAAGAATCTACCAAGAAGCATACCCTCCAAAGTGGACGCTGAAGCACTGTAAATGCAAAGAATAAATTTCACTTAAACACCATCAAAAACACATCACCCATGACAAAGAAGGGCATCTGAAAGGAAGAATTATTTTTTTAGAAAAAGAATCTAAGAACTAAGCAAGTCTAACTTTTAATATACTGCAAAAACCAAACGTGTTTCAACAAAGAGATGAGAGGAAAACCCAATATATTCCGCCATGTGGATACATTACCTTATACAAGCTCCAGCGATCATGGGCAACGCAGCCAACTGGAAAGCTCTGCGCCGCCCAATCCCATCTGCAATCGACCCACTAAATAAACACCCAACAAAAGCACCACCCAAACACGTGCTCACCACAAGCCCTGCATCAAACGCCAACTTAGACATGCATTGTACTCAGGAATCGGAAGGAAATCAAAAGTAAATTGAAATCAGAGGCTCTATTCCAACCGTCAATACCTTCTGCCAATGTATTCCCAGCAAAATTAAGATCCATAGAAATGCTTTCAAGAGGTTCATTAACAACACTGCCACGAATTCCACCCAAAGTTCCAAACTTTATATTTCCCATCACATCTTCAAACATTATAGGAGAGATTGCAGGGAAGAATTTGAAAGTAAACTCACCCAAGGTGGTACCCAAACAAGAAAGACGTGATGGTCGCCACGCACACATGCCGCAGAGAGTGCTTCCACGAGGGACTGCTATTCTCTTGCCCAATAGAATTCAGCAATCGAACTGGCACCAAGAAAACCCATTTAAGAATCTAAAATCAAGACCATAAAAATCCAAACAACCAACCCATATACCATTCGAAATCCAACGTAATAGAAATCTAATCCTGATCAAATTCACTCGACTCACGCCTTCAAAAAGCCTGAAACAAAAGAAAAAGAGCAACCTGAACTCTCGTCGTCTCGATCCATGGCGTCTACAAGATCCCTGGATGGCATCCGCTTGTGGATCGAAGAATTAATCTTCCACCTCATCCCGACTCGCCGCCACTACTCCCCTCAGAGATCTGATCATTTCCAGATAAATGAGTCCAAAACACTCCGAAAAAATTCACTAGAAAAAAAAAAAAAAGAAGAAGAAGAAGAAAAATCAGCGATCATTCTATTTCGATCGCTTCTCACAAATAAAATTTCAAGCAAAATTAAAAATGGAAATAAAAGAAGATTTCAGGTACCTCCCGGTGAACATGAGAGACCTCGTCCTCTCAGATCAGGCCAGTGCTAACGTGCGCCGGGGACCGGCGGCCGGCGATAGCGTGCACGTCCGAGAGGTGTCCGGGGGGCCGAGGGCTCTCTCCTCTTACGTGCACACCGTCTTCGATCGAAGCGTTTCAGCCCCGACGAGCGCGATATGACGTGCGGCGAGCGGTGAGCGGCGGGAGATCTGGAAGCGGTCCCGCGACCTGACGTCGAAGTAGGACCGACCGACGCGATGGAGATGAGAGCGAGGCCGGAAACGGAGGCTCCGCCAGCCGCGTGGCGTTTAAAAGTGGAATCCAGGACAAGCCCTTCGATCTGGACCGTCTGATCACCCACGATAAATTCGCAAGATTTATGATAAATTTAGTACTCCTGTGGTCTTAGATCTGAAGCCACGTTCACGTGCAGCGGGTGTATTAATTTAAGACTTATTCCCTCTCATTTGGGGGTGGTGAACTCATGGCGTTAATTTTATATCAATTTGAGTGTTGGCGGATTCATCGGACAAGGAAACCAACATAGGATTTATTATGGGGGTAATTAATCTAACGGTGACGCATCTCGGTGGACGGTTGATTGGCAGATCTCAGATGGCTCTCGATGGGTCCGGTCCTGTTGACCGTTCGGCCAGCGAAGCTGTTTGCTTGTCGCGATGCGGCGGCGGCGGCGGAGCTCTTCGCGGGAGGACTAATAACGCCGTCGAAAAACACAGTGGACGGAGGCGGCCTCTGCGACTCATCCGTTTCACGTGGCAGGAGACGATCGGTCAGATTCAACAGGCTTGGTGTAATTCACGCTGGGGATTTTTTTTATCACCGAAAAAAAAGGAATTTTTATTGAAGAAAATTAGTAACATGCTTTTTTTTTTTTTTAACTAAAAATAATATTTTCCGCTCTGATGGATATGGTTTTAATAACATATACATATTTAAGATGGTTTTAAAATAAAAATGTAATTAATGATTTAAGGCGGGCTTAAATTGCTAAATTTCGCTTTCAAAATAAATTATGGTGCTGGGCATTCGTCAAGTCCCTGTTTCGCCAGCCTAAAAAATTATTTGAGAAATTTTTTTGAACTTGAGCTTGTTTTAAAATATGAGTGATTTGTTTAGAGATTGGTTCAGCTCTAATTTTAATGTAAACCCTAGTTTTGTTGCATAAATATTTAACTAGCAAGAGAAGAGGAAAAATATGAGTAATTTATATAGTAGAATATAGGAGTGTAGAATTTAAAAAATAAAATTATAAGTTAACATAAATTTTTGGCATGAAAACTAGCTCAGCAAAATAGTTTCAAATTAAAATTTTTATGAACTAGCTTTGGCTTCAAATTAATTAAAAATAAAATTAATTTTGAAATAAATTGAAACTATCAAACAAGTCAGCTCTATTGTATCTAGTGGACCTATTTCATAAGATTGTTAAACACCTTTGAGGAATCTTCACACACATATATATATATATATAGTTAGACTTTGCAATAACCGAATGTAGCCAACTTCAAAATTTGATCTTTTTCCATCCTTTAATCTACACAGATTTCAGAGTTATTTTATTTTTTTCATTTTTAGGATTCATGAACTGTGTGGATATAAGAATATATGAAGTGATTGGATTTATGTAGCCAGATTTAGCTCTCTCTTTTTGCATGTGTATGCATATATATATATATATATATAAAGAGAGAAGGATAGATTTGGCTACATTCAAATGTAGTCAAATTTGGATTGGGCAATCTTCTTCGTCTTTTGATTCATAAAGTTTATAAATTTTAAAGATGAAAAAGTATAAAAAATAAAATAATTTCAGGCCCTAAATGTGTGTATATATATTATTGAAGTATGACACATGCTACAGAGCCTTTGACGTAAAGCCTCACGGCAGGCTCTTTTTGGAATTTATATGATATGAGACATAATTATACATTTGACACCAATCTCTCTCCTTCTTTTCGCCTAATCTCTCTTGTTACCATTGCCAAGGTCAATTCCTTACCGACCGCAATAATGCATCCTACCAACAGCACCAGCCAAAGGGATGGCGACATTGCCGTCTGCAGTGACGGTGAACGAGAGAAATCTTAGTTGCCACGACGATAACAACAACAACAACAAAAAGAACTGATTAAGAGTCTTATGTTAACCGGTTACCTGTCAATTTCTTGTGACACCCTCCGTCAATTAAAGACCGACAATTGGGACTCAACCTTCTGGCCTAATAGTATGGAATGAAAACATGATGGAGGAAAACACTTCTCTACTTTTATGCGCCGTTGTCATTATCTTGGCATCACCTAACTCGTGTCCAGGAGGACCATGAAGGCTCGTTTGAGATTGGCATCAGGTTTAAAGGGGTAGTTGGTGTATCACATTTGAATAGTACCACGTCTATTATTGCTGTGCCTTGGCGCAAAGAAAGGTACAATGGTATTGTTAAAAGATAACGGGTTCTTTTAATACAAAAGTTGACGACGGCGCATTTTCTCACCACTGGATCCTCTCCGGTCCCAATGTGGGCCTGTCTTCTATGATTTGCATGATGATTCATCGTGATGCATGAGAGAGTGCATTTTTGGGCGCCATGCAAATACGTAGTATGTACGTTCTATGAGCACCAAACATGGCCATGCATTACTTGTCAAGACTTCATACATCCTTGATGGTTTATGTAGAAAATCACTTGCATTAGGATTGAATAGATAAAAAATGGTTAAATATTAGATTAATGGGATGTGAAGTTTATTGGAATGTGTTGCCGTGATAAAACTATCTTGTCATAGATTGATACATGCGGACTCATAGTAATAGATGATGCATAATCATGTACTATACCATAGAATAAAATATAGATCAACAATCTAAAATATTTGAAAACTATTAGATAGATACAGAAAAAAATGCATGTATGTATCCATGTGCGTTAGGGTAGGAAAGAGAAGTAGATGAAAAGAGCATATCTCGAACGTTATTTTCATGTTTTAATATTCTTTTCTTAATTAACTTTGGTTTGGATTGATAAAAGAAATAACTAAATTCTTTTTTGCGCTTAAAAGAACTTGAAATTGTTGAGTGGTTGAAAAGAAAAAGTGTTGCTTTTTTTTTTTTTTTTTTTTACCTCTTTTATGTTAGACGTATAAAAAAATTCGATAAGCTTAGAGTGATCCTCTATTAGCTAGAGCCTACTATAATTATAGTCTAACCTATGATAGGGTTGGCTTGTTATATAAGCGTACTATTAATATAAATCGAAAATAAGAAAGATAAATAAAAATGAGGTTGGTCAGATTGGTTGATGTATTAAAGATCTATGTTACATCTTGATCGATGGTGTGTATGTGTATATATATAATAAATAAATTTTAACTGCATGTCTTTATTACGGTGGCTTTTTCTGATCATGGATCCTTTCACTTCATCGTGTCCAGAGGCGTGGTGCTTCTCTAATCTCATTAGAAGTCATACTGCATGTTATGAGTATTTGAAATGCAACCCTACATGGAGACCCCATGGTCTACATATCAAAAGTCTCTAAATCCTAATCAGAGTCTTTTCTATATCTATTAGCATTTCATTGGCGAGTTCCATACAAAGCTTGACTTGCCCGATAGGCAAGAGTGTGTGCTCCGCTGCAAGTATATTTCCTCTTTTAGTAAATATAAATCTCAAATACTTTTGTTTCAGTGAATACATCATTTAAATGCTCCTTTTATATATATATATATATATATATATATATATATATGAATGAATTTTTTTTTTTTTTTTTGGAGGAAAGAGAAGGGCAAAAAGATTTCCTAAAATCGCGTGCATTCGTAGGATCGCTTGATCCATCAAATCAAGATCGCTACGCATCCAACGACGGATCTGGAGAACATCAAAAAGCGAATGGATATCCGCTCCCAGAGATCCGCCGTCCATCCAGCGCCGTAGAGCAAATTTCCATCTACGTATTCCGTTGTCCGAACGAGGGAGATATGCGGCCTCGCGAGAGTGAGGAGGCTTCTCCGCCGCCGCCTGCCACTCTCATCGGAGGCGGTCTTAGCAGCACGGTGGTGCGGCCATCGGACGGTGGTGGAGCGGGTGCCGTCGTCGACCCCGGGGAGGCCCACGCGTCCGAATGACAGCTGGGACTCGCCACGGGACCTGCGTCGTCGGGGCTCGCCGCTTGACCCGAGCCGCCGCGGCAGTCCTGCCGGTTTTCACCCCCCCGTTACAAGCGATTCAGTCCAGGTCCGTGTCTAGCCTTCTCCTCCTACCGTAGATTCCGTGTGTTAGAAAGAATCTCGAAGAGATTTTCTGGTTTGTATTTATAGTATTGGTTTTTCTTTTGTGTTTACTTAAGCTTTGAAGAGATGTATGGAAAAGTAAAGTAGATGCAAGTATCCTTTTTCTCTCTAAAACGGTTATAAACTGAGGGTCTCGGCAAATCAAGGCTTGAAAATTTAAAATCTCACCGGCAAATTTATTCTTTTGCCTGTATTTTCGTAACTGTAGATACCGAGAATATCTTCCCCTCGTTCTTTCCTTCCTTCATTTCAAACAGAGCAAAACAGGCTGAAAAGCTGTGATTTTTATAATAATATCCTCAACTGGCTACTTTTAAATAGCCTTTTAGTTCTGATGTTTATCTTTTGTTATTGTTACATAATTACAAGTGAAATGGTGAAGTTCATGCATGAAATAGAAGTTTGGAACTCAAAACTATGAAAGAAAGAGAAAAAGAAAGAGATTGTCAATATGATGATGAATGTATGAACGACTGGGAGAGGCATGTTGTTGAAAGCATTCTCAATCGGTTGTCTTATACCGAAGCTTTCAGGGATGTCGTTCAGTATGTTCCCTCTTCAAGGGTAACTTTGGGATCCAAAGTTTGGATTTCTTGGAAGCATGTCGAGATTTGATAACACGTTACCTGTTGAATGCAGTTTGTTTTGTCTGTTTACTGCTAATTAATTGCCGATGCCATGCATGAAATGATTAGGCCAAAACTCTCTCCTTCAATCTTGAGTTGATTGCTTTCATAAATCCTAGGACTTTCTAGACAAAATAAGCTTAATCGTCATAGGTTTTAGGTCTTTCTCATTCCTATTTATTTTTGGTCATTTAGTGATATGATTGAGATCGTTATATTTAAACTTGCTAATAAAAGCGGACATGTTTTGAACTATATTGCACTGGGTGGCAATGACATCTGCAGCTAGTCTGTTGCTAATCCAGTTCAAATTAAGTGCAAAATATATGAAGTTAAGAGGGTTGCATTCATGCTTGGGATGCCATGTAGTACCTTTGCTTTGCTAGTTTTTAAACGGTGTATCTCTGTTTGCTAAATCTATAGATGGACTGAGTCATTGTTTTGATAGAAGTGTTTTTTTTAATTTAGATGATGAATAAACCTTGAATATTTAGATGGTTGGCGATTGTGCATTGTGTGATGATTGAATTACTCTAGGTTGCTATCAATTTAGGCTAATTATATATTTGCCTAACATCTATGTGTGAATGAGTTATAAATGCAGTTCCTAGCATCAAATTGTTGCCTTTTCCTCTATTTGCCTAGACTTTTGATTCCTGGTTGCATATCTGAATGGTAAATATCTGTACTGTCATCCATTGTTGTCTTGACCGGTAATATATCACTGCTACACAGAGATTGACACTGGATTAAGTGACACTAGATTAAGAGTCAATCAGGTGTTCTCAGACTTTCCATATTCCCTACAACATAATTGAACATGTTAGGCTTGTTTATGAACTCATAGGATCAGTTTTGTTTTGTTTTTTTTTTTTTTCCACCTTGATTGATGCATTGGAAGATTAATGTCAGAGGTAGCCCTAACTAGGGGCACCTAGTATATGCGAATTTCTGAAGCCAGCCCCCTGTAGTTGGGGGGCAAGGCTTAATGCGTTAGTTGTGGTATTAGTAGGCTGGGAGATCTGCAAGGTTGCAGCTTGTATCTGTTAACTAACTCTCATTATCAAATAAGCACATTGAAGTTATATTGTGTAATCATAAAACCATATTGCACCATGTAGAGTACATGCATAAACTTTTTACGCAGCTGTAGTTCCACATAGATTAGGAAAATGCATAATATTCCAAGTTGTGGGGTTTTTTTGCCTAAAACAAAATTTATGGATCATAGACAGTTCGCAGACCTTTTTCTCAGGAATCCTAAGTTATCTGTAATAATAAAATGGCATGATAATGTGGTGCCATGGTGGGCAGACAAACTTTAAATAAACATACAATCCCAAAATTGGTGCATGTCATTAAAGAATTTTAAATACATACAGGTCTCCTATTCAAAGCGTATCAAGCAAAACAAATCCTAGAACTGAAGTCATGCTTCTCTGTAGTTCATTGAAAACATTTTCCTACCATGTTGTGTTAATTTTTTTCTCTAAACTATTGAGTATACATTGCAACAAATGGGAAAACCTACTTTTTCTTTTTGTCATTAGGCAAAGAAGCTCTGTTAAGAATCTGCAGTCATTTCAAGTCGGTGTAGTAAGACTTACAAAGTTTTCATTGCTTTCCCATCCCTGATTCATAGTCAAGCCCTCAGACTTACTGTTTTGCTTCCTCAATTCTAATATTGGCTCAATTTAGACCTGTTTTTCTAGTCATTAAATATTTTCTTCATGGACTTTTGACTTGCTTTTATGTGTTTGAGTCTTTGTAAACACAAATTAGTTGAAAATAGCCCATAAAGCTTGTATAAGCTCTGAGTTTTACATTTAAGATATTGTGATCATAAATTGAAGTTAGAACTGTTCCATTGAAAAAAAGTAACAAATTGAGCCATGGCAAATGCTTCGAAATAGGGATTAATGAATTATTCTCGAAACATTCCTTTATTCCTTTCCTTATTATGGGCCTTTGCCCTTCTCAAATTTTCATATGTTGCTTCCCAAGAGCACTTATTTGACTGCTAAAGCAATGCTTCTAAAAGTAGCATCTGTACATTCTATTCTTTTTTGATTGTCTCAGTCACATTGTATGGTGGCTTGCATATGTATGCGTTTTGAGCATATTTCCATGTGCATGCTATTTTTCTTCTCAAAGAAGTTGAGTGTCTTGTTTGTTTCTCTTCTGAAGCATTTTGCTGAGCTCTTATACAATTTGTAGTTAATTAAACAGGATGGTGTCTTGTTCCAGTCTGTTGACATTGTACAAGAAGTTAGGTTGAGCACTGAAACATGGTTCATGAATTGATGAAGTGGGGGGAGAGAGAGAGAGGAATTGCTTTGTTGGCATTTAAGTCAGTTCTAGTGTTTTAAGTAACAGTGGCATGGCGGATTCTATAGTGCGAACCTTGGAATTTTATTAAGCAGCAACCAATTGTGCTCACGGGAGTTGTAACTCTCTCAGGGGCAATCAAGATGGTTATTTGGGGTTCTATTTCTTGTCCAAATATTTGGATGCTTGTGGTGCATTGTTCACTATCGTCAGGTTACAAAAATCCATTTCCACCTCGATTCACATTTATAGCTCAATAGATCTTTTTCATGTATCTAGTAAAATAACAATCATTTTAGGAACTTGTATGGTTAATATCTGTTCAAGGTACAGATAGTTGGCTTTGTTTTGGGGGGAAAGAAGCTGATCTGTTTGCTATTTTTCAGAGAAAGGAACAGTAAGTCAGTGCTTATTAGTTGTTTGGAGAAAGGAACAAGAGGTGAAGGGTGAAAATTTTGCTACTTGAAACAACTAATTGTTTTTAGAAGGGTTGATGGCGCTTCCAGTTTCATGGTTTGGCTGAGCAATCAGTTGTGATATGACTCGGGCAGTGAGCCGATAAGAGTCATGAAAAGTGGAGGCAGCAAAAGATACTTTGAACCATCAAGGGAATATAGGGAAGTATCTCATGGCCTCTAATCCAGCAAAGGATTCTGGCACAGCATAAATTTGTTAAAGAACTTATTATTTGTCAAAGTGATGCTCATCTTTAAGGATTCCCTTGATGGTTTACTAGAAAATTGAATGGAACCCTGTCATTAGTTGACATGAATCTGCAAATCTAGAACACTAATACATTGTGAGTGGTCTCTTTTGATTTGGTGTCTGATAGCAGGACTTTTTGCTTAAGTGGGTGCTGCCTGGTAGAGGATTTACATCATCAATGCTTCAGATACATGATGAAATTCATGCAGGGGATGAACTTGATAATAGCAAGGTGCATCTAAGCATGGTCTCTAGGTGTCGGAGGTTATTGAGTATGAATTTTTAATTTTTGTCACTGTTGCTCATGGTTAATTGTCTCTGTGAAGCGATCTTTGGAAAGCCTATTGGTGTTGAAATTAGAGAAATGATTCTCCAGTCATTGAACTCTTGCATGTACGCTTTGATTTACTCCTGCATCATTCTTCTTGCTGGGAAGTCCAGCTTGATGTCCTCAGCAGGTGGTAATCTTGAATTCATATGAACTAACAAGAAATTGCTTCTTGATTATGATGTTTGGCATTGATTATCTGTGGGGAACCTGGACCATTTCCTTTCTACTATACATGAAGCCTAATGGAATACCGAAGCCAATGTGATTGTGAGTTTTGTGGTAAACTTAACATCAATATCTCCTGATACTTAGGTCTAAACTGCATGATGAAGTACAGAATAAAGGGTTTTGCTTCTTGCATTGCTGAATGGCACTTTCATTTGGCTACATACCTGATATATTGGATTGTTGCATATGAAACAAAGACGTCATGCTACTTACGTATCTTTCTGCTTCTTCCTTCCATGGAGGAGAGCTTTTAGTGCAGGTAGTTCTCTTTTAAAGTTGTTCACCTGATGGCATGTCACTGATATACAAAACAAATGGCTTCCGACAAACTTCACCTGTTCCTATCATTTTGGTACGCTAGCTTTTTAAGCCTATTGGTCTTGTTTCCAGGATATGCTATGCATGCAGACTCTATTTCACCTCCACGCAGGCAGAGGCTGGATGATGGTGTTGATGACCTTGGAGCCTGATGGTCCATTTGGACTTCGAGGTGGACTTTGAGGTGGCAGAGGGAGGAGGTGGAAGCTTTGGAGATGTTTCACCATCTTATGGACCCAGAAGAGGTGGCAGGTCGCTGGGAAGAAGCTACAATGCATTGGGCGGGCGTTTCCACCCTTTGAAGGAGAATATGTTCATAGAAATGATCCAAATTTATCTCCTAGAGAAGAAGGTGACTGAATCTGCCAGAACCCCTCGTAAGTTCTCTCCTATATAGTCATATACCAGTTCATGCATGAGCTAACAAACAGATATTCAAAGAGAATTGAAGAAAAAAAAAAAAAAAATGCTCCTGGGTTATAAGCTTATCTCCTTTTGCTGTGTTATTTATCCATCTCAATCATTGTCCTTTTTTCATTTCAGTTGTGGCCATCTGAATTTTGCACGGTGGACTTATCGTAACAACTGCAACAAGTACTGCTGCTATGAACCTGGACTCCATGGTCGCAGTCGCAGTCGCAGTCGCAGTCCTTGGGGGGTTACTTCAACTCTTCTCCCCCTAGTGGTCGTGGTCGTGGGTCCACCGATTGATCATTCATGGTTGGGGTGTTGATGGGCCCAGAGATTTCAGTTCTGGCTCACCAACCACGGTGCATGGATAGGTCTGTGGATCACATGCTCAGGAGGAGACCTGACCACCATGATGAACTTGATCACAGGGGAAGAGGCAAATTTGACTGGCCGGTCGGGAGGGATGCTCTCCATCACCCTCTTGTCAATGGTGGTATGATTCAAGGGAGAGAAGCTGCTCGCTCATTGGGATGCTCGTCCGAGGGGACATTATGATGATCCATGTGTAGGTTGAGGGTGGACTGATGATTTGGATGTGGGTCATGGACATGGTTTTTGGCAAGGTGGCAATTCTTTTCCTGGTCCAGGCCAAGTTGATAGGCAGGGCATGGCCTGTGGTAGGAATGATGATATGCACCAAGTATGCTGGATGCACAAATATAACCTTCAGGTGGGAAATTTTGTGTGAGACCCGCTTTAGCTGAGAGAACTCTTTGTATAAATGGAGACTCTGATTTTCTCTAGATAAGATTCTGCTGTAGGATTCTTGCATGTCTTTTTTAGTGGTTGTAGTCTCTGTGGCTTCTTTATCTGGACTTTCTCCAATATATTATTAAGTTTTTTTTTTTTTTGATGGACTCAAGTTGAATGCAAGAGAATCTTAATCTTGATGTTGAAATCGTCCATTTTGTTTTTATGCGGGCTTCAAGGCTTGTCTGGTTCTGTTGCCCCATGCTATTGATGGAGGTTCCTTTGGTTCTGCTTGATCTCTCTCTGGATGCTTCAGTTCGTTATCAGGGTGGGGAATGTCGTTTGTCCTCAGGCCATGTAGGGTTAAGAGTTGGTAGTGATTGAATCTATGCGAAGCCATCGCATGATGTGGGAGTCGGCCCTCGGTTGCTTTGATTGCTCTGTTCAGTGCTAGATTACATGTTTCTATCCCTCTCTAGACATCTTCAGACAGGAAACTCCTTTCATGGACGGACTGTTTGAAGCTATTCCGTTTGATATTGCCAGAAGGAATAATCAGCATTGTTTGATCTTGATTGAACCAAGGTCTAATGGTGATCATTATTAATAATTTTTTTGAACTACGAAAAGAGGATTAGAACATCAGGAATACAATCCCTTAAGCATTAGTAGTAGTAATAGTAGTAGTAAGAAAATCGGTGGTCCAATATGTTGTTTAATTGATTTGCGAATTCTATTTTAATTAGCAAGTGCCTGTTAGCTTATGAATACTTTTATATTTGGTCTATAATCGCAGTACTGATGTAGATGGTGGTGTATACCAAATGCAACGACCTTGTAAACTAGCTTCTCGTCGGTCAATTATTTTAAAGGTTAAAGTACTGCTTTAATCATTTATGACATTAAATATTTTTATCCAGTTCTCCCTGGTCCCAGTATGCAACATGATTGGGAAATTATGCCACCTTTGTTAGCCTGCGAGGACTTTATTTTTGAAGATTTAGTAAATAATATTACCAAGTAGTTGTTCATCGTACTGGTCCCGCGGCTGTCACAGTCTTCCTCATCATCGCAGTAAAATGCTAGGGCCCATGTCTCAAATGAGCCGTCAAATTTTGCACTGAGATTTCACCTATTGAGCTTCAGCCTCTCTACTCAGCGCCAGAATGCCTCGGCCTTCTTTGGCCCCTCCAACCTATAGTGTATGCACTTGAATGCAAATTTTTGCTAACCATTGGGTCTGAATTAGGTTAGTCCAATCCATACTTGAACCCCTTCATTTAGACTCAAAAAAAATTGTTAAGGTAATTTTCAGAACTATTGAAAACCATCCCGAATAACTTTCCTTTCTCGAATATGCATTCAAGAAAGAGAGAATGAGAGAGAGGGGTCAAAGATCGACACGAAGAGAACATTGATCTCTTTCTTCTTCCTTAAGATTCTTGAACTGTGGTGTGAAAGGGTCTTTTGCTCTATGATCATCTTTTTAATGCTTCTTAAGAATTCCGAAGTGGTGATTCAATCCAACTGGTAGATCCTTTCTGCTGTACATGCTAACACTAATAGGGTGGTGTTCCATCAATTATAAACAATAATGCTGGAGGATTTAGGTGCATGGTTTCGGATTAAATCCTTCTATTAACAAGCTCTATACGTGCAATTAACCAGCTGCAAGCTTGGCTGCTGCAATGGCTCCTCCTGGTGGTTGAGAACCTGAGTGCTCGTTTCATTGCATGTAGCTCAGCTATGTGAGTGAACACCATCTACCAGAAATGAGTTAAATTGTTTAGTTAGCTGTAAGTCTTTAACGCCGGAATCATTTACTTGGATCAACAAATGTCTCATTTGCAACGGCTTATCTTCCGGTCAAATTTACTCCATAACTGGTTGCAAGGATTAACCAAACACCGGTTTATTAGTAGAAGAGATCCATGCGACAGCCAACGAACCACTTCCAACGTCGAAGCCTTCTTGGTTCTTCTTCGATACCATGTACCCAGGTTACCCCCTAAGTCAAACCGGTGCTGTAACTCGGCATTCGAAAAATCGAAGCACGGTAATTTGTGCGCTGGTTACTTCCGATTACAACCCTACACGTGTCCCAGATGAAACCGGACCCCTCGCGATCTCAAACCAAACTAGTTTGCCCCAGTAATTTTCGCGGGAAAAGACCCCGGATAACCCTAAGCCGTCACGGATGCATCCAAAGGCCGTGATGGAATCAAACTCCACCACGTGATGCTCCCACTTCGTCTTTCTTTTATTATATTCCCCCCATTTTAAAAAACCCCCCTTTTAAACACATTAAACACCCCAATCCGACGGCCACCAGCCGGCTTCTCCCCAATCCTACGAATGTCCACCGCACGATGCGATCATAATATCCCATCCGTCCGATCAATTATTAGAATTTGATTTCAAAACTCGAGAGGGAGAGAGAAGAAAGCCCCTCTTAGCTTCTCCTCCCCCTCCTCCTCCTCCTCCTCCTCCTCGTCGTCGTCGTCCTCGTCCTCCTCCTCCCTTCCCCCTTCTCGATTTGTTCTTTTTTTTTCTCTCGCATAACCCAAAAAAATCTCATCTTTTTTCGCCTTCCCTCGCCTTCTCCTCTTGCCGTCGCCGGATCTCCACCGCTCGATTCCCTCTCCGACGGAAGGGATCTTCCCGGGACTCCCCTGCTCTCCGCTCGCGCCACTCCCCTCTCCATAGATCTCCCGACTCCGCGCGCGCGATCCGATTGCTCTCGAATTCTCTTCGTTTTTCCCGCGCTGATGCTGGATTTGATGGTCTCCGGCTGGAGTGGGATCTCCTGATCGAATTCGTTGGCCTTTGGGTTCGATTTCTGGCGTGCTGGTGTTGGGATTCGGCGGCTGCGATGGAGCAAGGCATTAAATCCGCTGCGCCGGTGCCGACCGAATTCCCCCAGAAGAAGCTTGCCCGGCAGCTGGATTTCACCGCGGTGCACTGTGGTGCGTCGGGGGCGGCGGGGCCCGTGGCCCTTGAGCAGCCGTCACCGGTGCCGCTGCCGGTGTCTCGCCCCTCGATTCAGGCGTCTGTGTGAGTTACTTGCCTCGTGTTTTTGTTTGATTCCCGAATTCAAAGCTTTGGGCTTGGATGCTTTTCGATTCATGCTCTTGGGTTTAATCAACTTCAGTCGCTCTTTTTCTCATACGGCGGCGATTTTTTTTTTTTTTTATATCGTAATTGTTGTTGTCTTGATAAGATTCCACTGTTTTTTTCCTCAAGTTCATTTTTTTTTGCCGTGAAATTTGATGCCCAGTTTAAATTTTTTTGGAGGTAATAAAAGGGGCGCTTTATTTTTCGGTCTTAACTCTGAAGGTTTTAAGTTGATAGGTGCTTAAGCAGTTGAGATGTTTTGGAAAACTGTGGCCTTTATTATAAATGAAAACTTGATGATGATTTCCTCTAAATTTTTGAATTGGGCATGAATTGTGTCACTAAATGGATTTCTTAGATTCAAGGGTTATGTCATATTTGGTAACTCTTGCATATATGGGGTTTGATCTGAGATTACTTATTAATTATGCTTAGCTTCCATTTTTCTCCTGATGCTGCCAATTTTGATTGCTCCTATCCAATCTTACTTTAATTGTCAAATCAATTAATTTTCTTAAAGTTTGAATTTTTAACTAATTATGACACAACAGCCCAAAAATTCTCATATTATTCAGCCCTTATGTTCTTGGAAGCATGCCTAGATTTGGGTGGAACTTAGTGAATTTACTGATCCTTCCCTGACAATTGATGAATCTTCATAAAATTCACTCCATATGTTCTTGGATGCATGATATGTGCGGATAAAACTTGGTGCATTTTCTGAACGTTTGTATTTAGCAGTGTGATTGTTTTTCCAAATCCTACCAGTTAGTGAATGCTGGCGGCTGTTTTTCTATGTTCAGGAAGCCAGAGTCCCCAAGATCAAGGCCACTGCCAGTATCTGAAGCTAAAGATGGTACTCCAAAGAAACAGAAGCAATGTAACTGCAAAAACTCGAGATGCTTGAAGCTGTAGGTGCTATGTTGTGCTTCCTGTTTCTTTCATGGCTTCATCAATTCTATCATAAATATGCCTTTGTGATTTTTTTTTTTTGCTTTAAGTTGCATTACAAATACAGTTAGTTTTGAGATATGACATGCTTCCTTTGCTGAAACAACTCATTGTGCAATAAGCTGTACAATGACAAACCCATTTATTGTTATTGAGGACTTACCTCATGCTATAACCTAGGCTACCATTTACTTTTGAGGATCATAAACAGGTTTGTATCTTTTGATGCAAAAATTTGCTATGTGATGGCAAACGCTAAGCTACTCTCAAATTGTTCCCTGTAATTGAAGTTGAAGTGAGAAATTAAACAAGACAGGAAGTGAGAAGATAATCCTAAATTTGATTTATTCATAATAAAAAAATATGCATGCACTTTGATCAAGTTAGAGGCTTGTTAACATCAGCAAAGAATGTGCAAATATTAACAATATGTAATTGTAAATATGCCTCCATGAGTTTTAGATAACTCTGCAATGAATATGCAAATATTAACAACATGTAGTTGTAAATATGCCTCCATGAGTTTTAGATAACTCCTCATTTATTGGAAGAGTCATCTTTGTAATGTGAATATGCTTATTTAGGCGTGTCGATGTCAATAATAAATGAAATCTGATGATATGATTTGATTTTGGGATTGGGTGGAACACATTGACACATTGGTGACTACAAATCGAATATAAGCTCCATGAATGAGGCTTGGCATGGAGTGTTAAGACCTAACCTGCTATTTCTCAAATATCTTGAATCAGTATTCAAGGGAAGTGCAGGGATGGAGAAACATGTAAGTAAGGGTGCAGGTTACTTGTCCATGTATACTTGGGCTAGAAAAAGGTAAATTGGATTTGAGTCAGACATGAAATTCAGTGCCATGGTTCTTACTTGGGTCCTAAACCCAGGCTTTGTCTCAAATTTGGTTGATTGTAGGTCTGGGAGAAATGGGTTTGACTATACTAAACCAGACATGACTAAAATAGCACAAATTTTTTGGCCTAGCTCATAAAAGTGAGGCTGAATCAAAAATTATCTGAACCCATTAAGTCAATGAGTTGGTTTAGGTTTACATTTTTAGAGAATTGTGTCTGGGACCTCTGGGTTATGTTAGAGTTGGACAGTTGGATGCAACATGATTCATTTACTTGCCCTATTGCTTTTCTATGAAGAAAGCAAGAATCAGACATGAAAGGGAGAAGGGGGACCACAACTGTATGATGTTGCAGTGAGGCAGAGAGCAAAGTTGAAAAGTCAGACTAAGCAATTAAGTGGTAGTTATTTATTTTGATGTAGTGTCTTTATAAGTTCTTGGTATCTAAATTTTCACTTGGTGTCTTACCTGCTCCAGAAGGTTGATCTCATATGCCATTTTTATCTGTACCTTGGTTGCAATAATTTCATATGATTGCCTTGTATTCTGTAACCTGAATTCCATGCATCAATGAAAACTTATTCGATCCATTAGCTTAGTCTATTCAAATTTGTAATTCTTACCTACTTTTCCTTCCTCCTAATTTAGTTCTGATTACCCATGCAGGTATTGTGAGTGTTTTGCATCTGGGTTATATTGCGATGGTTGCAATTGCGTAAATTGCTGTAACAATGTTGAGAATGAAACTGCCAGGCAGGAAGCTGTTGAAGCCACTTTAGAGCGCAATCCAAATGCCTTTAGGCCTAAGATTGACAACAGTCCACATACAAACCGGGATAATAGGGTATGCATTTGTTCTTTGCTGGGAACATATACTGGCTTTCATGCATGTATGTGTGGATATATATTAATGCATCTTCTTACATTAGACATATTGTTACATGTTTCCACATATTAAGCTTTCCATGTACTACTGACTCTAATGCATTGATAGCATTCTAATGTGTGGTGACCATTCACTATATTGATTACAAATGACTGCAACTTGGAAGCTTTAAATTATTTGTATGATTTACCTTTTCTTTATCCTTTGATATGTGTCACATCCCAAGCAACAGGGATTTGGTCCTAGCTTGCTTACTTCTGAGGTGGATAATAGTAGCATTGGCCATTACATGCATACCTTATGTCATGAAGTTTCAAATAGCTGTTTATCTCATTGCTTGAAAGAAATATAAATATTTGAGGCTAATCTCACCTCATGCCTCCATCGCTCTCTTCAAAATGCCTTGATGTTCTTTACACTATGAGCTATATCACATGAAGAAGCAAGTGAAAGCGCACACCTTGTGTCTGGGGTTACATCTTTTTCTTTTTTTTTTTTGATTGGGTGAGGCGGGGTAGGGAAAAGATTTAATTATTTCTGCGACCTATAAAAGAGTAGAGATAGATTTCATGTTCACATCTCAGCACAAAATTTTATATGCTATAAAACTCCTAGACTCAGTTTGGCAAGCTATGTTATTGAGTCTAATTTTAGTACTTTTGGCTTCTGTTGATATAGGTCACTGCAATTGCTGTGAATGAGCAATTTGAGTTGAAGTTTTTCCAAAATATTTCATGTTCCTGATATGACTTTGTCATGTGTCGTGGGATGAAAAGTGTGGATCACATGTTGTTTTATTTGTAGTATTAACTTTTGCTCGCTCTACCTTTGCTTGTATTGTCTCAAGAATTTTCTAGCTGTCTCAATTTTACTTTGAAAGTCTATTTCTTGCATTACAGTGTTTGAATTTAGTTTTCATTGAGAAGTTTCTAAGATAAATGTTTCTATACCAAATTTTAATTGCTGAAATAAGGGAAGTGAGTTAAAACAGCAGTGATAAGAGAGAATAAAAGGAAGAAAATGGCCTGTTTAGGGCATTTAGAACTTTAGGTTTCTTTCTTTCTTTCTTTCTTTCTTTCTTTCTTTTTTATGGGCAGATTAGTTTATCTTTCACTCCTATATATTGGGTTACTGATCCAAGTAATCTGTCACCAATTCTACATAGTCTCAAAAAGGTACACCTAATCAGCCAATGTTATTTGAAGTTTAAAGAATGCATAATTTATGGTTTGTGCCTTATTGTACAAGATGTCGAGAAATAAGTTCCTACCTTTGAAAGATCCAAAGAATTTGTGTTTTTTTAATATACAAACATACAAAATAATTTTTAAAAATGTCCATTCAGTATGGTGGGGGCCATTGCTTGATGCATTGTTAAAGGGCTTGGGCTGACAAGTGCAACGACACAGGTTCAAGTTCTGGCGCAGCCATTTTATGCAAAGAAAGCCAAAAGTTAGGTCTGTCCATAACCTGTCCCTCCTATGACCCTAGATTGCTGGGACCATAATTAGGAAATCTTTTTCCAGAATAAGGTAATCTCACTTGTCTTCGCAGTACATGAGGACATTTTGTTTATTTTCTTGCTGATGTTTACTAGTACCCAGTACAAGTTGGTTTCCCCATTTCTCTTTAAGCAGAAAATACGATAACTTCTAACATCATCTTCTACTAAACTCTGTGAACTAATTCTTCATATTTTGAGGAAAAAAAAACATTTCTTTCCAGCAGCTAACATTGCAGCTAACTCATCTTCATGTGTCATCTCGTGATTAGATTTTCACGAAAATACATAACTGACATGTGGGCAAATTACATTGTCTAAGTTGTCTCTAGTGGATAAAGGTATACCGATGCATGGGCATGTTGTAGAACTAAATGGCATTCAATATGGAGGATGCAAAAAAAAAAAAAAAAAAAAGTCCCATTTAAGGTAGGAAAACTCAACAGAATGAATAATTTTAGCATTTTAAAAATGGCAATATCTAAGTGAAATTGACATTTGATGAACAAGTATAATGAAGATGAAGACCACAGTGTTTAGTAGTATGAATTCTTTGGACTTTGATGCCATAACAGTTTGCAGGAATTGAAGATGTGACCACTTCTACCAGTCTGGGCTTGAAGTAACTTTCTGATGCAGTTCAAATAACTAAAAGAAAAGAGTTTAAGGGGCCATTTGGTTGTATGTGAGTAAAACAGGTTTTATGATACATAGAGGGAAAATTTTCTTTTCTTTTTTCCTCTCTAAAACTCATTTTTAAGGTTTTATAACTTGAAGTTTTAATGTAGCAGATTTTATTAAAATCAGACAAACAAATGCTGTTATAACCCTTGCTTATGTTGGGTTTTCTGTATATGGGCTTGCCTAAAAGTTGTCAAGAGAACATCCCCTAAATGATTTTAAAGATTGTATTTATAATTGATAGTTAGGATTGTTTTGACTTTGGGCTTCTTGAAACTTCTATAAAAAACACGAGTTCTCTTTAAATAATTGGCGGTGAATCTGATATCCTTGGATTGTTGATGCTTCAGCATTTTTAGTGGTGTTGAATAGGGGCAGTAATTTATGAGCCGGCCCACCATCCTGACCCTCTTAAACAAGTTCAGGTTTGGCATAAACCGGTCCGGACATGAATGGGTTGATCAGATCTAAACTGTTTATCATCTAGACTGGGATTAGGTCCGGAGTTCTGACCTATTTGACCCATTTAGTAGTTGGGTTGGGTCATGATAGGACTCGTTTAACCCGTTTAAAACACACTTAACCTATTTAAAACCCATTTAACTTATTTAAGACATACTCAATCTGTTTAACTTGATTCAACCCATTTATTAAATAGGTTATGTGGGTTGGCTTATTTAATATTAAGGATGGGTGCAATTCTGAATTTTTGACCCATTTAATAAATGGGTCTTGTTGGGTTAACATATTTTTGACTTGACCCGCATCTGACTTGACCTGTGTCCAATCTGACCCAGCCCAACCCTCCTAGTGTCGATTCCTTCAGGTCATGGTTGAAGATGTGGTAATGATTCCTAGATTTTCATCTATTTGTCTTTAATCTATCATTCTAATGAATAATTTATCTTTGAACGCAAACTTCTATGAAGAATTTTTATATTTAGGATTATTGTTTCTGGTCTTGTGATTCACTCTTCTATAAGAGAGATTGCAAGTTAGGCAATTCTAGGGCAGACTTTTTTGTACTTTTCTGAAATAAGATTGGTTTGTGTCAGGCCTCACTGATTTCCACCCTGATGTACTCTCTTTTACCTTCTTTCTAGCTGACAGTTTTTTGCTTTCTAGCACATTCAAATATGCAGCTGAGTTTTCACTCCCTTTTTTACAAATCCATATATATTCTTATTATGATGCAAACTTTAGTGTATACTGATTTCTTTCCACCTTTGCACATTGTTGTTCCATTCAACTTTCTTATAATTCTCTTCTCTGTTCAAATGATTTGTGAAATACGTATTGCTTTTAGTTTGCTAGAGCCTTCCATTTTTAGCTAAACCTATATATTATTGCAAAAGCCTTCTACCTTAGGTATAGCAGCCACTCGAGAACTTTGTTGCTTTTTTGCTCATGTTCTCATATACATCAAACCACAAGCTATTACTACCATAAATCACTCCAAACCACTTTTAATCTGTAAACCTTTCATTTTCCATCATCATTGCTTCCTGGTTCCTATTGACAAATATACTTCCATTCTTCTCTTGCTTCTTGTAACTTTAGCCCCATCGTAGCTTCTGCTTTATAACTCATTTTGATCTTCCGCTTTATAACTCATTTTGATTGCTAATCAAGTCTCAGGTGATTCAAACTATTTGTTCCATTTGCACTATTATAATTATATTTCAAACAACAGAATTTCCAACATTAGAGTATAAGATGGGTTTGATCTTTAAAACTGAATGCTAATTGAGAAAATTTTTCACAGGTTGCCTGGAATTTGGGGATGTTTAATAATTTATGGGAAATACTATTGAAAAATTAAATTTTCTTTTTAATTTGCTTGTTTGACAGTATAATTGTGATGTACAACATAAAAGTTCTGCATGCTAGACTTCTTTTAAACAAGAGCGTCAAGTTCTGAAGAGTTAATCTGAGGCACTTAAGAATCAACTAGCATGCTTTCTTTTTGGTTCTTAATGTTAATTTACTTTGTGAAGAATGATGGTAGGTCTATTGGCACAATTTAGATAGTTTTTTGTGGTGCATCACTCTATTTATTTCCTACCATAGGCTAGACCTGGAATTTATTTCCCACATTAATATATTTTTGCTGTACAAGGAAAGTAGCCCATTAAGTTCCTAGACTCTAATGCTTGTCATTGCATTGCCAATGTGTGGGCCCCAGTTTCATCTACCATCAGAATTATCCTAACAAGCCACTCAAGCACTTTGATAGAAGACCACAATCACAACTCATCATACCAAATGTTCATTTTTGTCAATCTAGCCCTGCTAGTTCTTGATTCCTGTATTAGAACTGTCTGCCCTGTCTGGCATGTGCAAAGACAGCTGTCCAAACATCCTCTCCCAGGATTCTACACTCTTACATCAATTTTGTGCATGGTGCATATCAATGCAATGCACCACTTATTTAGTCAGAAGCATCCATCTGTTTGACTTTCTGTGAGGCCTGTGCCTTACTGGTTATGGGCAGATTAAGAATGTGAATCTGCTTTCATCAAGTACACTAAGCTCGTGTCAGGGGGAAAAACAGGATCCAGCAAGCATGGTCTTTCTTTTATTTGGAGCACATAAATCAGATGCTATGTGTTAAACGTTAAGGAGAGAATTATGGCTGTGCATATTACCTCTTGCAGGTAGGCTTGCACAAATCAGGTGCCTATAAACCTGTTTGTTGCATTTAGTGCTTTTTGCTTTTGCCATATCATGCTAATGCACATGCATATAGGTCATTCATGAGAAGATGCTGTTCATCAAGTTGAGGACCTTTTTTTATTTTGATATCATGTAAATTTTATTACTGCATGCTGTTAAGAATGCTAGGAGAGAACAAGGTTTAGGAAAAAATAGGAAAAATGACCGATGTAGAAAATCAAGCACTATTAGAAAATATGTTTCTATACAGTGGCTGGTATGCAAGCATGAGATATGGCTCCTGATTTGTTTGTTTTCTTGATCCAGAAATAGCCATTTTGTTCAGTTCTTTTTGCCAGACTTTGTTAATTTGAACCACTTTCATTGCATTTAAACTGAATAAAATCTTTTTATTCTGTTTGCATACTTGTAAAATTAACTTTATATGCTAGGAGGAGGCAGGAGAACTACCTTTGGTGGGAAAACATAATAAAGGATGCCATTGCAAGAAATCAGGGTGCCTCAAGAAATACTGCGAATGCTTCCAGGCAAACATTCTTTGTTCTGATAATTGTAAATGTATGGACTGCAAAAATTATGAAGGAAGTGAAGAGAGGCGAGCTCTTTTTCATAGTGACCAGGGAAACTCCCATTCGCACATACAGCAGGCAGCCAATGCTGCATTAAATGGTGCAATCGGATCCTCTGGTTTTGGATCGCCTCATGCATTTAAAAAAAGGAAAAATCAGGAGCTTTTTCTTCCTCAAACTGTAAAGGATCAATCTGTTCTCAGACTTGGACAATTCTCACAGGTATATTTCTGTAATCATTTTTGCCTCTGCTTTGCAAAGTCACCAGTACTAGATGATTTTGCTCATAAAGAAATCCTATAGTGCATATGCTAGCAGCTTCTGATCTTTTACGATTGTCTTGCATTTATGTTGAAAATCCAGAGTACAACTCTCATTTATTGCCACCACCTACTTGGGTATTGATGATCAAAATTAAAAATTTTAATGCTTAGTTGAGCTTGAACAAGAATGCACTGTTTTACTGTCGCTGACATTTTCTAATGCTTATTAGGTTAATCACATAAAGACATCTGGATCTGCTCCTTCGTTTGCTTCCACACCAATAGCCCATGCTATTAATCCCAATCTACCAGGTTCTTCTAAAGTCACGTACAGGTAAGAAACTATCTTCAGATGATCTTAACATGTTAATATGTTTATTATTTTTAGCTTGACTTAAGCTTTCATCTAGCCAAAGTTTTCTTTTGTTTTTCTAGCATGAAGATATTGTTATATCTTTTGTAGGTCTCCTCTAGCAGATATTGTTCAGCCAGAGGATGTGAAGGAGCTTTGCAAGTTATTGGTGGTAGTGTCAGGAGAAGTTGCGAAGAGATTTGCTGGTAGGTTTTATAATAATATAAATTTGGGATAAATACAGTATGATCCCCTCAATTTTTGTTTTTTGTGTTTAGAACTCTCCATGGCTAGAAAGTCTTAATGTGTTCCACCAAATTAACATTTCATTCGAATATAGTCCTTTGGTCTGTCTTCCCCATGATACTGTTTTCAGCCACGCAAAAAATGTCTAGAATGCCCCCATTCGCCTAGCCTCTATCCTATCAGTATGTGACCAAATATAATTGATTCAACCTCTCCATTGACAATGGTACATTTAGATGCCTGCATTATAATTGTTGATGAGAATCTCCCCAATGGTAGTGTTAAGGATTGCATGAATTTTGCTGATGGGCTCACAATCAAGTGGCTTACCACAATGACAATTGTCCACTGTTACCCAGTCGGATGCTCAACTCTAATGAGAGAGGATAGAACCCCCACCATCATAGGAGCAAAAGTTTTGAGATGAAGAATTGAATGCCAGCATATGCTGGGCCACCACCTTTTGACCTTCCTTCAAGGTTGCAATAGCATGCCAAGCCTTTGAAAAATCTATGCCCATGTCCTTGTCAATGGCTACCTCCATCATGCAACACCTCAATAAAAAATAAAAAAAAACCATGCCAGCTACGATTACCTCTGCTAAACCACCTTTGGCAAGCTCATCTCCTTTTATGCCGCCTCCACCACTAGTGATATCTCCCATGCCCTCCTCTCCCATGTCCCTTTCCCTCCTTTCACTAACCACTAGAGCTCCCTCATTTGCGACTCCTCCCACAGCCCCTTCTTTCTCAACTCCATTCATCTTTAGAACATCATGGCTTGACGGTAATATGTTACTTGACTACATTGCTCTCATCTTCTCCATCCTTCTGTGCCAAAGTTTGTCGTACTAATCCATATCATACCATTGTAGTACTGAACCAATACTTAGTGATATGAGGAGGCTATTTGAGTCTTGGTATGCCTTAACCCCATACCAAGTGTACCAATACTATACCATCGTAGTACTAGCATGGGATCTAATACCAAGATGTAGACCTTATCCTCTTGGTTTGCAAGCTCTTCGAGGTCATCACCAAATATTGGAAAGGGTCACGCCTCAATCATACAAAGCATCTTCTTGTCAAGCATCATCATTTGCACCAATCTAGCTTGTTCATATGTAGAGTATGGGTTCATGGAAGATGTGAAGAAGGTGTTTGATGAAATGCTTGAGGGGGATTTGGCATCTTGGGATTCGATGTTCAGAGCCAAAGATTGATGTAATTGATATAGAAGGCATGGGGGTAGAGGGGGGATGGTGCAGAGTGAGTCATCTTCCTCACACTAAAGAAAGCATATAGCACAATCTCAATTGGTGGCAGCGAGGTGCTTGGCCTTGACTTCGAATACAGACGCAGTGGGGGGGGAGGGGATGGGGTTACAAAGTCATGGATTTGAAGCCAAAGGGAGCAAAGATTTATGTCTTATTCTCAAAAAGATATGATGTTGGAAGTGAATAGGACTAGGAGGCTGTTGAGAGAGGGATGGGGAGTAAGAATGAGGCAGGAATTAGTTAGATTGAAGTGAGGAACAAGGTATTTATTTTTCTTGTTGGTGACAATAGCAATCCTGCTATTGATCTGGTTTGTAAATGTTGGAACTCCTGATTCAGCACATGAATGAAGTTGGATATGTCTGGTCTGTTGCATGATTTGAAAGGAGCGACATAATAGCATGGCTGTTATCTTACTGTCATTGAAACAAGGATTTCATGATTTTAAAACAGAAATGCTTTTATGAGCAACAAGAGAAAAGGGCCATTCATCATGATGGCTTATATTTTTAGGAAATGGTGAGAAAGTAGTTGGAGGAGCAGCTGAAGAATCAGCCACTGGAAAGAGTGGTGATTCAAGGTTGGAAGTAGCAGTGGACTGGAGGCAGCAGCAATGGCACTATTGGCACCAATAGTGGTGAAGGTGGTAGGAGAAGATGCGGGCAGAGAGAACGATGAGTAAGACAGTGTTAACAATGGTGACCATATCTATCAGTGGAGGGCTGAAGATGGGGGTAATCCTCACCTTTGAGGAGCCATTTTAATCATTCAGGAAGGGCCCCACTCGAACTTGTCCTGCACTACCTTAGTCAGTGGTGTAGGGGCGAAGGTTTCTCATTTCTCATTCTCCTTTTTCACATTAGATGTCAAGGACATTTTAGGATTTTTAGCAAATTTTAAGACTCACATGATGCACACATGTATCTTTGACTGAAAATTGGTTAACAAAGATGGAGGGAAGGCTCATATTGGAGCGGAATGTTAATTTGATAGGCCACATTGTGACCTTTTAAGCATTGAGGAGTCTAAATGCGAAACAAAAAAACTCAAAGAGGATCTTTTATTTTCCTTATAATTTTTTATTTATTTTTCTAAGGCACTAGGAGAAGAATAGATCAGTTATAGGGCTTTTGACAGGTCCCTTAGTGCTAAATACCCAATCCTAAGTGCCACAGTAGATTTCTCTCTTAATATTTTAAACTAGATGTTTAAGTTGCCAATATTTTCATTTAGTACAGATAAATTGATGAGGTGGAAAAATGGAGAAATTTATTTCTGAAATTGTCCATTTGTTTCCTTTCCTTTATATGGCTCACTTTATCATGTTCATTATGGTTTATCAATCCTTTATTCAATTTTTTTCTCATGAAAAATTGCTGTGAATCAAGTGATTCTCCCTTTCTTTTCTCTTCTGATATGCATTCCTTACCTGTTGGTTTTGCTTAAAGTGTGATGTTGTCATTCTTCTGCATCATGTAGTGAACTGATATAATTTATTCTTATAAGTGTTAATTTCAATCATTACGAAGAGCCTCAAAAGATCTTCTCTCATGAACTTGCATCAAGTTGTAGAGCTTGTGTTTTCTTAATCCCTTTTTCATTTCAACTCTCAACCCTTTTATGTCAATTTCTTTGTATATTCTGACTAAGTTTCACTGTTCAGCTTATTATCAACTTTGACAAATTGGCATAACCAGATGTTACCTTTCAAGAGGGATAAAGTAAGGAAACGAAGTCTGTGTTCATCTAAAAGGGACTAGTCATAGATTACTTGACATTAGTAAGGTTTATAAAATGGTTGTTTTCATAAGAATGAACTTCTTGGCTGTGTGAATGACATACTCTTGATTAAGAGAATGAATGCTTTAGATATTAGTTGGGTTTTTTCTATTTTATTGGCCAGCAATTAGTAGGAACATGTTTGATGAAAACAGAACAATAATTCAAATATGGTTTTACTGAAGATCTTAGATCTTGCAGAGAATGGCTGCTTGCCATTACTAGGATTAGCTTACTTGATTCCATTTTCTTGATTTTAGTGTTCTCTTGGGCTCTCTCTCTCTCTCTCTCTCTCTCTCTCTCTCTCTGTGTGTGTGTGCGTGCGTGCGTGCGTGCGTGCGTGCGTGCGCGCGCGCGCGCGCGCGCGTGCGTGTGCGTCTCTGTGTGCATGCACATGTCTGGATTGGGGGGGAGGCACAGTTGGGGTTGCAGAAGGGGTGCAGCTTGCTTTGCCAAACTATGGAGCCTGTATTAGTTTGTCAAAGAAGGAAGATGCACATAAAATAAGTAGGAAGAGACTTTGCCTGGACTTGTGTGCTGAAAAATAATGGCCAGGATGATACTGGCCACTATAGTAACTTGAAAAATCTTTGCACAGAAGGTATAGAAGGTAGAACATCAAGGAGCAGAGATTATCTTAGTGATATAGCCTCCCTATTGTGCAGCTTGTCCAAATCTGGGGCAGGTATTAGTTCTCCAGAGTATAAGAGGATGAAACTGAGATGGTAAATCCATTGTCATTGCATTGATTGGTAGAGGTTATGTTTCCTGAGGGGGAAAAAAAACGGTGTTGGAAATATGGCCAACATAATGGTGGCAGCAATATAAACATCGGGTAACCATGTGAAGTTAAATATCAGAAGGAAAGGCATGGACATTGTCTCTGTGATTTAGCTCTCCAGCCATTCAGCTTGTTGAAAAAGAAGGTATGAAAGAGAATTAATTGAGAACTTTCAGATGCCGAGCGATGGAGGTCCCAAAGTCTGATAAACATGAGGATAATGAAGAGCTTAGGTACAATGTGCAAGGCTAAAGGTTCAATAGGTGAACCATTCTAGGGATTTGAAGGATCAACAGCATATGCAGCTAATGCTGGTTCATCTATACAAGCTTATAGTTTAGCTAAATAATGATGGGATTAAAAAGAGGACTTGGAGAGGGAACTTGAAATCTAAGAACACCAAGATAAGATGAGTTGAGTCTATCAACTACTTTTGGTTGACCTTTAGGTAGTCTGCCTGCTTATAGCAACATATAATGAGTAGCCAGCTGGGGAATTGATCATGGATGACATGAGTCTGAGGATGCAAGCAATGGCAGGAGTGATGCAATTCTCAACCACCTCAATTCATGATGTGGATGTCAATGAAAATATTAGGATATGAAGTGTTTTGACAATCTAAACAAACACGTGTCAAGAAGTTAGTTTTTTGTTTGCCCTGTCCTAAGCAACTTGAGCTGACAAACTTTATGGAAATAGACTAACACTTTATAAAGTTATATGTGTAATTGATATCAAGAAATATTTTTATTGTGAGCTATGGTTTCTTCTTTTTTCTCCTTCAATGTCTAAGATATGCAATTGGTTTAATAGCCAAGGACTATATTGGTGAAACTGGTTTAGTTCTGACTGATTCTTGGTTTAATAGCCAATCAAGGTTTTCCAAAAGAGTTTTAATTTTTAGTTTAAGCTTGTGATAATTTTAGATAGACTCTGCTTTTCTTTACCCATGACAATGCATTGCCAGAATTTTATTTCTTAATGTTTCCCATTTAGTTCTTTTGGGAACCTGATTTAGTGAAGCTGTAATTTTAACATCCTATTTTATATATTACAGATAAAAAAGTTCAGGAGGAAAAGCCAACAGAGAGGGAAGTCCAAACAGATTGCTCACTTGCCTCATCGAACCCCAACAGGGACGAGAGCCTAAGGGAGCCAGATATTCGGAAAGTACCAGTGGATGACCATTCGACAAGAACTGATGTGGATGAAGCAAATATGGAGGACTCTGGGTCTGACCATGTCGATGTGCACAAAGGTGGTAGGCCTATGTCGCCTGGGACACTAGCATTAATGTGTGATGAGGACGATGCAATGTTCATGACATCCCAGAACAACAACACGTCTTCTAGGTTTTTGTCCAACCAGAATGTTTCAGAGGTCGATGTGGAGCAAGAGAGGTGCGTGTTGATGGGACTCCGAGACTCTCTTCGGCAGCTCATCACCTGTGGAAAGATCAAAGGTAAGCCAAACAACTTAGCTACAGATGTTGACTATTTAATTATCAATATTAGATCACCGGATCTCTCTTGGATGAGTTGTTCCCAAAATGTGATCTCATTGGTTGCATCTATGAACCTTTCACTTTATTTTTGCTTGCGGTCTTCAGAAATTTCAGATGTGGTCTTTGTTGCATGCCATGAAGTGGCCTGTAAATTGGTGAATCTGGTTCTATATCATTCAAATTTTCATTGGTGGCAGGTTTAAATGAGAGTCCAGATATGATCTTTATTGGCCCGTCCACTAATGTATTCATTAATATCTAAATCATAATATTATGTAATGGTAATTTTTGAATTAAGTTTGAAGCTACTGAAAATGCCAAATACTATTTACATATTTCATTTTTTAATGAACCATAGTGTTTTGAGTTATATTTGGCAAGTGACAACTGATGTGCGCTTTCCCTATATTGTTGCAGAAGCACAGTACTCAATGGCCATGAAATTTGAAACTACCAATCACCGGGATTCAGTCAGCAAGGCTCCCATGCCGAGCAGTGCAGTTGCAAATCGATCTATGAACGCAGTCCCTGCTGCAAATAATTCTGTGCCTCCAAAAGGCGGACACCAATCTACCGCAAATGGCGACAGAAAAATTAGGACTGAGAATTCAAAAATGTAGAAAATAAGGCCAAAAAGAGAGCGAAAAGAAATTTCAGCTTTCATCTCAAACTGCTGCATCCGTGTATAATTTTCTGCAGGCCAATGGATGCTGTCGAAGCTTAGTGTTGATTGCTATTTTTTGGAACCTCATCGTTTATTAAAGAATAGATCAAGCCCTGCAAGCGCAGCGCAGTTATTTCTTTTCCTGCTAGTGATTAAAGTTATATAACTTATATATATATATATATATATATATATATATAGTGTCTCATCCTCTATCTATTTCTGCCCTGTTGTCCAAAAAAACTAGTCATCTTTCCTCCTCCAATTAAATGATGGTGAATAAGAATGTATGAAACATTTGATGGAGGGGATTTTGATGAACGAGGAAAAATCCTGAGAATATTATTCTATAGGAAGGTGGGGCTGTGTCAACAATCATGGATGCTTTATCCAACAGGTCAAAGATCAAGGCTGGCTCAGTGGTAATTGTGGGCCCATACAGTTGCAAGATTGGTGAATTTAACGGCTGTTGCACTTTATTCAGCAGAATTTTATATATTTTTCGGTAAAGAAAATATTGCAGCTCCGTTCCATCACCAATCATGCTGGCGATCTTTCAGAAGGTTTTTGCCTGCGTGGCAGGCAGATGATAAAAATCTGAAGGTTTTGCCTGGGTGGCAGGCAGACGTTAAAAATGAAATTTTTCTGTTTTCTTGAGCAATATTAAAGCATATATGATCGTTCTTTCTTTAATATTTCTACTCGGCTTTTGGGTTTCGAGAGCCATCATTGTGGCCGCGATGGCTTCATGGAGCGAAGCCGGCAGGCCTCCACTGGTCGGACTTCCTCCGCGCCCTTCGCGCAACCGGTGGCGGACTCGCGAAGGTTCTTGGCTTTCCCTATCCAGTCTCTCTCTCTCTCACTCTCTAAACCTGAGTCGATTTAATTTGGTCTGGAGAAGAATTGTTAAGTACAAATGTTTGGATAGAGAAAATCTTTTGTTCTGTCCCCTTCCTTCGGTCTCTAAATTAAAAGAGGCTGGTCGAACTGAGTTGCCCTCTAGAGAACATTAGAAGCATGAATGCATCCATGAACATGGAATTTTGATCTTGGGTATTGGTGACTTGAATTCTTTTTTCCTAAGTGTACTTTCTATGCTTATATCTTAAGTTGTGTTATCTAGATTATGATGTCGTATGATTTGACAAGCATACCTATTAGCAACATGTGATGAGACTAAAAGATGATATAATATGGACTAAAAAGTGGTATAATATGGATAACCATATCGCTATATATGTCCTTAAAAAAAAAAAAAAAAGTTTCACTTAAGAACAACTCTCACTATAGTCATCACTCAATTCAGGGATAGATCCTATCAAAATCGTTAACTACTTTAAGTAGGAGTCAATTGTCCAATCAAGAGAGTATTCTTCATTCTTATTCATGAGAGACTCTACCAATCATACTGTTATATTCAGGGATTCAGTCCATCAGAGCTATCCATCAATAATTACTTAAATTCAAGAGAAACTTTACTAGAATGCTAATAAAAGTAGCCACAGATTACAGATAAAGAGATCCCTAATTTCAAAAGCCTTACTATCTCATAAGACTTTAGGCCTCCTTTTTCCGTAATCTCGAGCTGACTTGAGTGTTAGAGGGTTTCTTTTGAAAATAATTTTCGAACCTCTTCCTAGCTCTTCCTTCCTCTGAGTATATGTATCAAGTAGATGGAGAAGGTACTCTATCATCGAAGTCAAAACTCGTATGATCTACTAGCATTTGAGAGCTACTTTTGAACATTAATAGATTTAGCACTATTCATGGGAATTAAATAAGAGTACCTCGCCATGCTGCCTAAGAAAAGAAATCAAGGATTGAATAATGCCCAAGCAAGCACTAACTGCGTTTAGATCAGCTCCCAAAACTTTGTGTGAGATTTGACTCATCCAGATCCTCTCCCATCAACGACAATGGTCAACCATGAGTACTTCAACGCCCTTCACCAATGCGTTGAGATGCTGACAAACTTGGTCCTTCAACGATCTAGTTTAAGAGACAAACCTAAAGCTTTATCAAAGGGTCCATTGAATTGCTAGTAGCGACTAACCTGAACCAAAACTCAGAAAAGACCTTTAAGATCTTCAAAATTGATAAACTGAAGGCACATGCTAAGAATAACCAACATAGAGAAGCTTCAAGATTGGCTGTCACAATCAAATGAGCACACCTACTCAGGGACTCTTGCTCCTAACTAATGTCAAATAGATCAATAACTAAATGATATGAATGAGAGAATCTAGGTAGTCATAGAACACATCCAAAGTAGGGGTTGATTCATTTGACGAGCTCAATAAACCTCAAGAACCACTATTTACCAAAGAGCTGAAAAGGCTTTGTCCATTGAGATCAACACTTGGACTTAAGGAATCTTTGTAGAGCCAAGTTTCTCAAGTCAAAGTCAAGGACTTAAAAGCTTCCAAGTCAACCAAAAATTTAGTCTCTCAAGATAAAACTAGAGACTTAGTTTCTCAAGTCAACCGAGGACTTAGCCTTTTAAGTTGAAGCTAAGGACTTAGTCTTTTAGGTTTTAGTCTCTAGGTCGGAACTAGGGACTTAATCTCTCTGATCATCTAGGAACATAGTAATCTCTTTGATCATCTAGGGACAAAGTCTCTTAGGTCAGAACTAGAGACTTATTCATAGAGTATGGCTCCTAAGTCACTAACCTCGATATGTGAAGCTTCCTCAAGTTCAGGCACTAACTTTGATATGTGGGCAAAGACTTCTATCCAAGAGATTTGACCTTAGAAAAAATCATCTCTAGCCGCTTTTTGAGTTGATTGATTAACGATCTCTATAAGGTCCTAGATGCCAACCTGAAAGATTGCTGTTATGAGTTATCTTTAGTTATTGAGCCAGCTTAAGAGTAGTAAAAGTTTATCCCAAATTCTCAAGCTCCAACGCGAAGAACTTCGGAAAGTATAAAAGGGTACTTATGCCTACTGCGTTAAAAAAATGGTTGCTCATAGTGCTAACCAATATCAACAATAATATGACAGATTAAAATTGGCTAAAACTTCAAGACTGATCAATGCTCATGAGAGTTGTTGAGCTCGACTTAAGCCAACTTAACTGACCAATGTTCATGAGTGTTGTTGAGCTTGATTTAAACTAATCTACACTTGAAGTAGACAGATTGCCACAGTAAAGTCAAAGAAGCCCAAAACAAATCGATCACAGTACAATGAAGCTACTTTCATTACTGGAACATAGGCTTAATCTCAACCCTCAAAAATAGGAGAGCAAGTGATATAGTATGAGCTAGCAAGCCTAACTAATGGCGATATATAGCAAGACTAGAAGGTGGCATGATATGGATGACTAGATCGCTGCATGTGTTTTCTTAAAGAGAAAAGTCTCAATTAGGAGTAACTGCCACTCAATTCGAGGATAGATCTATCTAAAGGCGCTGACCATTTTGAATAAGAGTCAATCATCCAATCAAAAGAGAATTCTTAAATTCTATTGGAAAAAGACTCTACTAGAGGGACCACTATATCCAAGAATTCAATCCATCAGAGCCATCTACTAATAAGTGGTCAAATTCAAGAGAAACTCTTATAAAACACTAATAAAAGCAGTCTCAGACTATAGGTAAAGGGATCTCCAATCTCAAACTCTTATAAAACACCAATAAAAGCAGCCCTAGACCATAGGTAAAAAGATCTCTAATCTCAAAAGCTCTAGAGCACCATTTTACGGGACTTTAAACTTCTTCCACAATGACTTCTTCCACAATCCTAGACTGACTTAAGCATCGAAGGGTCCCCTAGAGATAATTTCTGAACTTCTAGCTCTTCTTTTCTCTCTTTTGCAAGGGTGCATGTATCATGTGGCTAGAGAAAGTGCTCAATCATTTTAGTGAAAACTCATTTAGTCGATTAGGATTCAAGAGCCCTAGGATTCAAGAGCCACTTGGGATGTCGACATATTAATTCTATAAATATTTTAGTTTGGTTTAATAGATCAAACTTGCTTTTACTTTATGATTAAATCTGCAGAAATTATTAGTTAATTTGATGGAATTAACATATTAGAGCTATGATCAAACATCAGTTCAAAGTTTTCTTTTTTTTTTTAATTGGTCGTTAAGTTAAGAAGTTAAACCAATTGTTGAACTTTAGTTCTCTTAGTTTCATAACTTTGCAGCGTCTCATGGCTTTGAGAAGGTTTGCTACTATATTAGACGTTGATTTATGAGAAAATTTATCCATTGACAATGGAGTGACCAGAGTCTACGCATGCTTGAACAAGCTGAAAGCATGCCAATATTCTAATTTGAAATATCTTTATTTGAATTCGAAGAAATCCAACTTCATAGAAATCCAACTTCATGGTGCATTTTGGCAGTCTTAATGCTAGATATGCATCCACTTAAAATTTAACATGCCTGATTTTTTAATCTGACCGAGTGGTAATTTGATCAAGTGATTTTCTAATTTAGGAAACCTTTGTTGATCTCCCTCACAGAATTACTATAGCATGTACATGAATTACTCCTCCAAATGTTCTACATCCACCATCCTATATATACTTGATCATCCACCATCCTCTATATACTTGATCATCTTGTATACATACTTGATGTAATCTACTCCTGACAAGCAAATGTCAGCCCCAATCCTTCTCCAAATTCTTTTTCTTTCACATCCATGCAGACCAGGTCGCGTTTCCTTGCATTTTGAGCTGCGGATGCCGAGCCAAGTTCCTATCCCCCTCATCTCTCAGAAAGCGTTCTTAGTTCCCCACCTCTTTCTGACCCTGTCCATTTAATTTTACAAGAAGTCAGCCCCTGAAACGTTAGATCTCCAACTATGGTATCATGTGCCCGAATTCTCTAGTTTACCCAACAGCACATCGCTCGAGGTGTTAGAATTTGAGCTCTCCCAGTCCGACTGCTTCAAAGATTGAACATTGCCAAGCTTTTAAGTTCCTCATAAAATTTCAGTAATCATATAGAGGCTTCTGTCAATTTCACAATGTCCTGGAAAGATCTCCCCACTCAACCCACCGCACGCTATATCTTGTTTTCCACTTATTAAAATGCAATACATTCATCTTAAAATGATGAACAAAGAAAGATAATCACCTGGACCATGTCATAATAATGCATTGATAAGCTAAGTAACTAGCAGATCAATATATAACATGATATACCACGTATGAGAACTAGGGGACAAGAACCCATCAGTGGTCCACCCGTGCATTAATATGCTATGCCACTAATCATTAGAGAGAGAGAGAGAGAGAGAGAGAGGGGTGTAGATGGAAGAATTGAACGGTACTTTATTTGCGCACACTATTTTGCAGGTGCTGACAGCTCAAATACTACAAACAACAAGGTAAAACATGCAGTATTATTTGGTGTGCTTTTTTTATTTTTATTTTTATTTTTATTTTTTATAATCGCGCCCGTGATGATTGTAATTGTCACACTTCAAGCCAAAACAGAACCTATGGGCAAGCCCTTGACATCTTGTCCGGTTGTTTGAGAGCCGCTTACATGCGTGATCTTGAAGCTTCAGAGGGAGGCATGCTCTGCACGAAGGTGGAAGAAGTTCGTGAGGATTTGCAATAGTATATCACAACTTAAATAGTATAATATCGTTAATGATTTCAAGGATCAGAATATCAGTCAGAGTGTGTAATTTTCCTTCCTATTTATGCAATAATGATGACTGAGAACCATGAGCTCTTCACAGAGTATATTGGTGTGAAGAGAAACAGTCCAGGTAGGCGTCCAGCCAGCACCTGCCAGTTGCAGGCTCTGCTCCTGACTAAAAAAAAATCTCAAGTTTTTTTTTAAAGAGAATTCCTCAATGGGGCGGTTATGATGGTGAAGCCACCTCATAGAGAATTCCTCTTGGTGATACAAAAATATCAGTTTAGAAGTAGATTTCTCAAAAATATGTGCAAGTCGTGCAGATCTCAGCAGCTAGCATAGAAATTATTTATTTGAAAAACACCCAAAACTATTGCTCCCAAAGGTACTTGTACTAAAAGAGAGTTGGTTGATAGTTTTCCAAGACATTTAACTTGAGACCACTGGAATGTCTCAAGATCTCAGGGAAATAAAAATTGACTTTAACTTCAGCAACCTGAGCGGCAGTCGCTTTCCGGGATTCCCCAGTGAAACTTAAATCTAATAAAAATAGAAAAAAAGGGTGGAACAGGAGTTTATTTTAGTGAATACATAATTGATGTGTCTTGTGCAAAATTGGCATGACAAGTTCTGGGGAGGGACGTTAAACAGAGAAAGGCTCGTACATGATTATGATAAAGATAGCTCAGTATAATGTAAAGAATATCAATGCATATAAGGTGCGAAAAAGATTCTGTCCCGCAGCCAAATCATCTCAAGTAGAATGTAGGCTTTAAAAGATAAACATCAAATCTAAAAGATAATCATCAAATGTAGCCCTCCAAAAAATGCAGGAAACTGGGAAAAAACATAATGAAGTAAAAAAGGGTTAGACCAAAGGATGATAAATGTTCATACCAGTGGTAGGCCTCTGTTGGCTCTTTCTTCCAAGTAAGATGATGGTTTAAAGAATCCACCGTACACTTCAGCCCACTTTTTGAGCCTTGAATTTATGTAACCAGCTCCAACAGTATCAGCCCAAAACACAATGCCACCCCTTCAAATATAAGGCACAAAAATCAAGTCCCGTTTGTCTAACTCAAAGCGAACATAGAAATCCTAAGCCTACATGTGTGCAAAAACATTAGCAGATAAAACCAAAATAAAACAACAAAACAAGAATCAAGCATGAATAATGTTGATTAAAGCTTGAAGAGATATAACATCAATACACAAAATCAGAGGAGCATCATGCAATGCCATCATGATGACATGTCAACATGAGTGCAAATATTAATGTGGCAAAATATTAATCTTTGCAAAATCTGCAGAAGTCTGCAGACAATCAGAACAACCTACATAGTGGAAAATTTGATTGCACAATTTTAAGCGACTTTATATGGTGGATCTTGGTTAGCATGCCAGGCAATAGGCTCCGGAAACAAAATCGAGTCCCGATGAGCTTAGCAGAAAAAAATGTTATTACATTGCGACTACAAATCAAGCCATTAATAATTAAAAAAACAAAATGCTCTGTTGCTGCACTACAAGCTGTTGGTCCAAAATTCAGTGTAGACAACATTTACAAATGAGGATACATGCTATTGCCAACCATGCGCCTTGCTATAGATCTGCAATCCTGTCTTTTCCTGCATACAATAACTGGTCCATCACTAGCAGGCCATAAATGAGCACCTACAAGCCTCTGCCAAATCTATACACTCCCACCTTGTAACCATTCCTCAGTGTCACATGGAATTATGCCTCAACTGCCTTCAAGCACCAGGTGAGGCCATTAGTAGCTCAAACTACTTGCTGACACCCTCCTGATATTAAGCCCTGACAGCAACTCAAGACATACATCTCTAGTATCCTGCATGCACACAATCTTGAGGCATGCCATTTCCAAGAGTCCACCTCACCTGAGGCATATGGTTTCAGCTAGAATGCTAGAGACATAGCCTGCCCATGGTTTAAAAGGATGTAGGTGGCAGATGGTTGGCCAAGGGGCCACCTAGTGCCTATAAGTGCTAGGAGGGTTCCTAGAGGTCAAAGCAGCCCAATATTTGAAATTAAAAAAAAAGAAGATAATATTAAAAAACCTGAAAAGGAATATAAAACTTCAACAAATGAAACATAATATGGCAAATAAAATATGGCAAGTCAATGGGAAGTATCAACTTGGAAATATCCTCTGTCAGTCAATAAATTGATCTCTCCTCCAATATTCAAACAGGACACAAAATGGGAAGTACCAACTAGGAAATATCCTCAGTTAGCCTATAAATTGATCACCCCTCCAATATTCGAACAGGACACAAAATGTTAAGGTCGGCACCAAGGTAGCACAGCAATGGTGGGCCATCAGATGATCAAGCAGTTGTCTTTTATAACGTGGTAGCCTCCACCGCATTGCTCTAGACAGACGGTGATCTTCCAATACCCAATAATCAGACACCTATTACTATGCTGCCATGGCTGACAATGGGGCCTTATGAGTGCAAGGGAATGGGATGAAGGTAATAACACCATACACCATTGAGAAGAAAGGTTAAAGTTGGGAGCTGTTGGATAGGATCTGATTCCAATGGGCTCATATATACCCAACCAACAACATAATGAAGCTATACATAGTATGCAACAAGGTTTCAGGTGTCAACAATCCTAGTTTGCTCAGCACATACAAAACATGTTGCGCTCAGTAGTTGCCACCACACCCACTAGCCCTGATACTTAATGTGCATACATGCTCTCACAAAAAAAAAAAAAAAAAAAAAAAAAAAAAAAAAAAAAAAAAAAAAAAAAAACCCGAAAGAAAAGGGATAACATATTCTCTTATGGCACCCTTCATTGACAGATATATGATGGTAATACTTCTTCAAAAGTTTTTTTAAGCATGAAAAATACATGCAAGAAGTATTGGTATTCACTATCAGAATACAATGCCTCGATATCTCAGTTTAAGAGGTGAAACCAAATGTTTGAGGTCCATCACAAACAATAAGTTTAAGAGGTGAAACCAAATGTTTACAACATTGCAGCAGTTGATGGAATCCTCGCAAATTCAAGGAATCAGAGAAACTACTATGTGGCTCCAACCCAACCACTTATAAAGAGTAATAATAGACAGCTTTTCAAATCTGTTTATGGTTGTGTTATAAACTTGCTGACCTGGATTGAACCATTTTTCATATCCAGGTCAAGGTCAACCATTAGACCTGAGGTCAACCATGGTTGTCCGGGTCCACTGCCTGTTTTCCATCTCCATGATTCTCAATGTCCAGATTCCAAAACCCCCGCTCTTTTCAAGCCAGAAGACGCAAAGAAGTGAAGACAAGGAAGGAAGGTAGAAAAGGAGAGGATCTAGACTAAAGTTTATCTCACAAAAATCTCCAGCTCTCCTTCCCAGATCTAGATATGGAATCCCTATTTCCCTGCCAATTAGGAATTGCTGCCCTATCCTCCTCAGATCTGCAATGCCGATCCTCATCCCCAGACCTCGTGATTCTCACCCCCCACCACCCAAAATCTGCGATGGTGTCCCTTCTTTGCAGATCTAACAAGTTTGGCCTGCAACCCTTCCAGATTCAGCAAGTCTCCTGCCCAGATCTAATGGGTATGGTGATGACAACCTCTCATCTTCCCCACATCAAGCACAGAGCTCCTCCCAATAAATGAGAAGCCAAATCAAAGAGGAAATGATTAGGAAAGGGATTATTGATTCTGCATTCTTTTATTAATTTATTTAATCCATGGAAGTAAAAAGTGGTTGGACCTAGTAGCTTGAATGGTTGAACCACCACATTCCATGGGTTGAATAAGTTTTATGATATCCTGTGTTTCAATAAGGCCTGACCACCCATTGGTTGTTATTTGTTAGGTCCACCAGTTTACGCTTTAGAACACTGGTTCACAGTAATCATGTAATAATTTTAGCAATTAACAATACAGCAAAGACAAGATGTCAAGTGATCAATTCTGATAAGGCCACAACAATAACTCAGCCAACCAAGACTGACCACCAGATGAGGTCTAACTCAGGTTGGACTAAGCTTAATTGAAAAAACATGATCTCAAGGCTTTAAAGACCTGAATTGGACCCAAACATGATCCATGGTGACCTTATAATTTGAGACTGGTCAGTTTGTCAACCAACTCAAATTACCTTTAGTTGAAAACTACATCTTTTTTCTTTAACCAAAAAAAAAAAATCCGGTTCCAAAAACAGAAAGCTCAAGCTAATAATTCAATCGCTAAGAAATAGTCATATGTGAAAAACAAGTCTTATCCTTTTGAAGTACTCACCTATATCTAGGGAAACCCATACCAAGAACAGATGCAATGTCAAGGTCTGATGCTCGAACAACAATTCTTTCATCTATCACCCTACATGCCTCGTTCACGACTGGAAAGAAAACCATCTCCAGAATTTCTTGGTCACTCAAAATTATAGGCTACAAGGAATACTAAATTATATCAGGCAAAGTCCAACCACAGATATGGAGGTTTATGTGCATAACAAGAGAAGCATAGAATAAGAACAAGAGAACCTCTCCACCAGGCATAATGTTAGTACGCCTTCTAGATTCCTCAACAATAGCTTGTATGCTAGGATCAGGTTTTGGCTTGCTTCCCTTTTCATATATGTAGAAACCCTTCCCATTGCTCTTCCCTGTCAATAAAAGACCTCCATGAAATGCCATATGTGTACATTGGACAAGAGCCAAGAGGATGTAAGTAGAAAGACAAAGTTGCAGGATCTAACATACAGGGAAACTAAGAGTCACTTCTTACCATTTCGCCCATTTTCTACCAGCAATTTAATCATATCAGACCTAAATGTGCGACCCTTGAAGGCAACATCATATATATCCCCAACTGCAAAATACACTCCATATCCAGCCAAATCTTGGAGCCTGTCAATGCAATAAACACCACAATTAGACAGAACTGGAAACATCACTGATTAACGGGATGGGACAGTTGAACTGGATCCCAAATATTTTTCCTTGGAACTAGTACCATCACTAACAAAAGAAAGGTGGAAGCATTAGCGACACAAATGCATCCCTGGAAGATATGGGGTGACACATCAAGTTCAAGACAATAGGCAATAGCACAGATGCCACCACATACAAATGAAATAAAGAAAGTGCAAAGAGTGGAGAAATCCATGAAAGCAAGCTAGATGTACTATTTTATTATAATGACGTCATGAGACAGGAAACAGGCTGGTGAATATGTATCCTGTCCACAGCCCCAGCCTCCCTTGGCCTAGAAGTACTGTGTGAAGCATAACTAGTTTTATTGTACTCTAACCTAGCGGTGCATAGTTAATTTTATTATATTTTATTAAATGGTTCCTTATTTTTTTTTATTAAATGGTTCCTTATGCTTATAGGTCTACATGAATGAGGTAAAGCTGCAGCACAGGTGATAATTAATGGAGCAGGAAAACATTTTCAGTGCCCAAAGATGCTACAAGATGCCTGTCATTGCACATGTGCCTTAAAAAAATCTAATACAGAAGACGAGCACAAAAAATTACTCAAAAAGGAAAGAGTAGGTTGCCAGAAAAAAAAGCAAGGTGGGAGAAAAAGACTGAAGAGGGAAAATATATTGAACATACAAATTTGATTTATATTATAGATTTCAAAAGGGAAACACCTTTCTTTCAATAATATTAATAAACAGCAAAGGACAAATAATCACAGCAGATGAAAAGATATTCCTTTTTTCGATAAAGTTTTTCTTCATGAAAATAAAAGACAATGATCAGTCTTCTTTCATATTTTCTATAGATACTGTTTATCTATCTTCTTTTTCTTCTATCCATCCAACATCATTGCAAAACGGTATGAATGGTAAAGAAAGCTTACTGAAAAGGACCCATTGGCATGCCAAAATTGCTTATCACTCTATCAATCCTGAACACATCAACACCTAGATGAACCAACAAATTTGCTGCTTGACTGTATGGAAAGAATGCACGATTAACTGCAAAGCCAGTGCAGTTTCCAACTACAACAGGGACTTTCTTTATGGCCTTCCCAACTGTCATGAGATCAAAGATGACTTGAGGAGATGTCTTCTCTGTCCAAACAATTTCCAGGAGAGGCATCACATGAGCTGGGCTGTTCATTGCATACCTCATCAGTACAAAATCATGTTTTCAAATCAATAAAAACTACATGCAGAGTCCAATAACATTTTAGGGTGATCCCAGTAGAACTCCCAACATATGAGTATAATGTAAATGATGAGAACTCACTTAGACTGATCTCAAGTTTCCTTGCATAAATGTGCAAGATGAAGAAAGAACATACAAATTCCAGAAATAGTTATGCAACCAAGGATGTTCATTTAATGATTGAAAAGACAATATTGTTTGAAATGGTTTGACATTCACAAGAAACTAAATAACAGATTACATGCATCAATAAAGCTTGTCATACACTGGATAAGTTATTCTTGGTCTTTTATTATTATGGCCATTGATGATAGCTTCACTTTGAAAGGGCTCAGAAGTAACTTGCAAAGGTCACGTCCTTCTAGAAGATGCACCACTAGCTTGTATATAGTAGAAGACAAGCTAGGCTATGGCCAGGCCTGCCCAATCATGGGTCTAGCTTGAGCTCAAATTGAAAAATATGGGTTATTCCAGCTTGGCCCAATCCCGTTTAAGGCACAGCCATGTTAAGGACAAACCTGAATTTGCATGACAGCAGTTCAAAAAATCATGTTGACATGCATCACTAAGTCAAATACTGTCAAGCACTTTAGATATATAGAGACTATCAGACAGCAGATTTAAGGATCAGGCTCAGCATAAGTTAAAAAGACTTGGCCCAAACCTGGCACCATAGGCCTTGGGCTTGCTTATTACCAGCCCTGTTTTGACCCAAACAGTTTGGATAGAGCATTAAAAACTTTATATCCATCTAAAACATGCTAAGTACTCCTGCAGCAATGTTGTTCGTGAGTTTGTATTCATGAATATGGCAAAAAAAAGCATGACTTAGTAAATTAAAAACCCATTGTTCTTTGACTTATCATGTTCCTTTTCCAAACCATACTGACTTATTACTTCATCATACAGTTTGCCAGTTATGGTCAACTAAGGTCTCCAACACATCTTGGTTTGAGAAAGCTTTCCAGTCTGGTACTAATCCATCAACATGAATCATCCCTGACCTGAAAAAATGTGCTCCAATAATCCGATCTTGAGAGCGTGTTTTCTCTCCAACAATATTCAGATCAATGGTGGATGTGTTGGTTGCCAAAATGCAGGTTGGAGGACATATCTTTTCAATTTCAGCAAATATTGACTGTTTCAATGAAACATTTTCAATAACAGCCTGCACAACAAAAGGAAAGCTGTTAGAAAGTTTCAGAGAGAATCTGACAACTAAGATCCTTCAAGATATAAAAATTAAACCATACTACATAATGACAAAAAAAAAAAAAAAAAAACCTTTAGCTAGAAATGCTTCTATAACTTCTGCAATTATTGCAATAAAACACTAATTTCTGAAAGATAAGCTGCATATTGCATACTAATCTTTTTCAAGTTCACTTGAGCTTGATTTAATTTAAACAGACCTGACATTAAATCTAGCAAGCCAGGCTCACTTGTACTATAAACAGAACCCTAATGCCTGAAAATATAAACCAATTCAATGATAAAAGAAGATCAAAAAATTATTTGCTATGATAAGAAGAGCTTGTTTCATTCCATTTCATCAAACTGTAAATTTGTATACAATTATACAGGAAAATTAAATCTAAATTACAGTACAAATAATTCAATAAATTGCTAGGAAGAGTTGGAAGTGAAACCTCTATGACCATATCAACATGCTTGAACTCTGAATAATTCAATACACCCTTAAGAAGAGATAAGGCCTTATTCATCTTATCCTGTGACAATGAGCCTTTCTTCACTAGACCTTCAAGATTGGCTGCACTCAATAATATGGGGCACAAGTTCTTTAGAATGACAAACTAAAATTTGCATTGCATGGTAGAATACAATTTCCAGATAATCCTCTGCTCTAATTCTTACAGTTATGGATTTTAAACATACTGCTTCATAGAAATAGACAATTTTCCATTGGTAATAGTAATGGCAGGAAAAAAAATAGAGCTAACCATTGTGATTAAATGCTTTGTACACACCTGATATCGTTTTCAGCCCCTTCTGCAGAAACTTTGAATCAACTTCCTTGAGAATGACAGATATGCCGCTTAATATAAGTGCAGTAGCTATGCCAGAACCCATCAAACCGCCACCGATGACAGCAACCCTTTTTATGTTACTAGGTCTGAGTCCAATATCAGTAACATTAGGTACCTGTCCAGACAATCAAATGAGTACTAATTCATATTCCTAAACGCATTCAGATAGGCAAAAATAACAAGATGAACACAAATAAAGCACATAGAACTTATCAATTGCATTGATACAAATATAACCAGATATATCTTACTAAAGAATACCATATGCTGGAAAGGGAAAAAAGGTGGAAGGAAAAAAGTTGACAACAAAAAATGTGTCTCAAGATGAAAAATGTGTTTTGTAGTACTAAATTAAAATTGTATTTCAAGCACAATCTACAAAGTGGCTTTGAAAGGAAAACAAAAGAAACTACCCTCTAGCTTCAGGCCATGCAAAGCTGTTGTAATATTAAAAATGATTATGTTACAAGTATGGTTTTTTCCCATCTCCATTAAAGGTGCAATTGCATCAAGTAGATTGCAAGTAAGCTAGACTGCACAGAGTGATGAGTTAGGCTGGGTCCATACATGCCAGAATGGAAACCATCAAGAATGGTTTTGAAGAGCAGCCAGGTGCCCACCTAGGCACCCACTTCAGGCAGATCAGGACCCTTAACACTTTGCCTAGACCTAGGTGTCTTGCCATGACATGGGCACCTGGGCACACATCCATGCTTAAACCACATCTTTATAGAAGCGCTCGAGAACTAAGAAGGCAGGTCAGATTCTCATAAATTGGTTGGGTACCATCAACCTAGCACTCAATCCAACCAATTTTAACTCTTATCTCTTCCCCTTCCCCCGTTCCTCCAAATCCAATGCTTATAACCCAGGAAGGCCAAACCGAACCAAGTTGGTCAGTTACCCGAATTGAATCAAACCGACCAGTTACCGGTCCAATTCGCTGTGTCAATGCGATACCACTGTCGAATTGGTCCAAACTGCAAAATACCATACCAAACCAGTCCAATTCGAGCTGGTTTGCCATTTTTTTCAACTTTTTTTTTTAGTTTTTCGATTTTATTTTTCTCTTTTTATGTGGTATACAAGATCGAAAGCCTTCTGTGAGCTTATGTCCTCTCTCATCTCTCTTATTTCCATTCAAAATTATTTAATTAAGAAAAAGAGAGAATCTTACTTAAAATTTCTTATGAAAATAAGATTTCCATTTGAATTTAACAAAAATATTAGAAAAATCAAATTTCTTCAGAATTCAAAAAATTTCAAAAAATAGCACTTTGGCAAATATCAATTTAAGCTACTTCCATTTCAGATTAAATTTTCAAAAAATTAATTTAACATAGAAATAATGAGAAAACCAAGATACAGAAGAAGAAATATATATATATATATATATATATATATATATTAAAATATAATTTGTAATGCTTTAGTCGATACTTGATCAAACTTATAGAGTTTTCAAACTTTGACAAAATCACGATAATAGTGAACCTCCCACTGTCCTATACCAATTTGGTCCATATCTCATCAAAACAATAAAATTAAACTTATCATAAAATCTTGAGGTTAAAACATATTTCTTGGGGTCCAAGTTAGAGTTAAGACACGTTATTGTTTGGACTCTAAGAAATACATTTTAACCTTAAGATTGTATGGCAAGTTTAATTTTATCATTTTAATGAGTCATGGATCAATTCGGCATAGGACAGTGAGAGATTCATTGTTACCATAATTCTAAGTCTGAAAATCCTATAAGTTTGACCAAGTGTCAACCAAAGCCTTACAAATTATATTTTTAGATAATTTTTTGATATCTTGTTTTCTCATCATTTCTAAGTTAAATTGATTTTTTAAAAATTTTATTTGCAATGAAAGTGCCCTAACTTGATATTTGCCAAAGTGCTATTTTCTAAAATTCTCTAATTTTATTCTTGAAAGGAAGAGTTAACTTTTATTCTTAAGAAATTTGATTTTTGTGATATTTTTGTTGAATTCAAATAGAAGGTATTCCCTTATTTCCATGCGAAAACTTAAGTAAATATCATGTTACTTAAATGATTTTGAATGAAAATAAGAATGGAAAGAATATGTGAAATCATGAAAGACTCTCAGCCTTGTGTACCATGTAAAAAAGAAAAAAAAAAAAATTAAACAAACCTTGCTTCTAACCCTTAACCATATCAATGGCAATGGTCTTCAATCGAAGATCAATGATCAATAAGCATTGCACAACGAGCAGCTATAGGTACCGACATAAAGGCAAGTTTTTTTTCCCTTCTTTTGTTCTTTTCTTCTCCATCTCTCTTTCCCCCTTGTTTTTTTTGCTAAGATGGTGCTTCACCTGTTGCATTGGCTGTTGTTGCAGTGATTCCACTGGCAGAAGCCATTGCTGCTACTGGTGGATAGGGTTCTAACAGTGCTAGTGCTGATATAGCAGCCAACAATTGCTGCTGGTGGACTACTTGGGTTGGTCGTGGTGTTGCAGGCAACACTTGCAGAAGTGGCTGTGGTCGAGTGGCTGCGTAGAATATAGCCACCTCCTAGCTGCCTACCTCATGCCTCCCATGTCTTATTTAAAACATTGCCATTAAGCATAGTCTAGGACTTTTTGTTCTCATGGCATTTAGCCTAAGACTCTCTGATTCTCCCCCTACTTAGCATGACATTTTTGTTTTCACAAATAAATAAAGCTCCAACCTTACTGTATCACTTTAACATTCTCGAAAAAAAAATTGCCACCAAATTTTAGCAATTAAAACATTTTAAAATGTTGAGAGAGAACACAATCAATTTAGGTCATGTACCAATTATAGCAATTTTTCCAATCATTATCAACATGTTATAAAGCAAAAAATAAGAAGGAAAAATAGACAATTGAAAAGAAATCATAAAATTGAAAGCACATAATCAACAAATTTACCTTAGAAGTTGCACGTTGTGAAAAAAAAACATGAACAAGCCCCTTTGCAGTGCTTGATAGCACTACCTCCTTAAAAAGCTTTGCTTCCTGTGAATAGAAATTCAACTTTAGTACATAATAGTTATACAGATATAAAGCATAGTGCCTCATTAACATGACCATGAAAAATGAAACACTACAATATATACTGGAGTACCCTAAATAACAGAAGTCAGATTGGATTTTTCTTTTTCTCATTTCCGAACATGGGAGACACTGAAGTCCTGATAACATATCAATGCAAGAGTGTGGAGTTGGCTCTTGCTAATTCACAATTAAAGAACTGACATAGCAGGCTACAAAGACAGTCACCATGCCACATTAAGATCTTAAAACACATCCTCATTCTTTAAAAAATAAAAAAACACTTATTATGGATCATTATTCTGGTTATATGCATAGGATAGAAATGCTACATGTTCTATTTCTTGTTTAATTGAAGGTTAAGGTTCTTGCTGAATTATCTGCATAACAAATTTAACTAGAGAGAGGTTCCTTTTGTTTCATGCTTGCTTAATCCAAGTTCTTGCCCAGAGGTGTGCATTTGACATTTTGTTAATCAAATTTCCAACAAGCAGTAAATGGAATACGCAAAGCAATATTTACCTATCAATTGCTCGAATTTAAATGGCCACACATTACGAAAGAATGGACCTACAATCCCGATGGCAGTGGCTTCATGCATAGAACTCTAGACAGTCTTGTGCATTGCCTAATATTGCATGCTCATTACCGTGGCACATAAAGGAAATGCATACATACCTTCAAAACACCAGCATATCCTCCAAAGACTATGCCTTCCTCAACTGCATCAAGGCATACTTGGTGCTGTGGCATATTTGGAGCTATTCTCTTAGCCTGTTGCCTGGCAGCTTTCAATATCTCACGTGCTTCAGAAAGGGAACTAAGTCTGTCGGTCCGACGAAGAGAGCTAATCCAAGGTCTGCGTCGTTCAGCAATTTCTAAAGCCCAACGTCGTGATATCTTCATCAACTCTTCAGGTGACGCAAGGGCATCTATAAGGCCATACTCTTTCCCTTCCTTGGCACGGATTGACTTTGATAGCTGCATGAAAATATTAACAGTGTGCCATACTGTCAATTTTTAAAATATTTAGCATTACTTCTTCAACAATATAATGTCATTTTCATTATTAATTAGTCCATGCTAATCAAAATGAATCAACAAGGACTATTATGATTTATAAATAAAAAATAAAATAATAAAATGAGGTAGCCAAATTTGCAGTGCAAATAGTTGAACAGTTAAAGGCATAACAGTATTCAACATCATAATGCAGCAGGATCACCTTAAGTAGATGTCACAAAAACAGGTTAGTTTCAAAAATCTTACAGGCACATTTAGACTCCTGACTCCCAATGAAAATCACCATGTAAAGTGATCGCTTGAAATGTAAGCCAAATAGACTTCCTTTAAGACAACAAATTTCCTGGTGTAGGTTTAGCTATGGCATGTTGACCTAGGAAATACCAGATATTGGAATGCCCACTATCTAACCATACGAATGTCACGCATTAGACCACATATTCTTCTCAGTGCTTGCAACACATACAGAAGGCTTCGGTATCCAAATGTCACCATCTAACATTTTGAACACCATATATTAAACCACATATCCTTCTCAGTGTCCAGAATACATATCTTAGACTTTTTCAGAACAACTCGAATAAGTTGACTCTTCTTTTAGCATTTATAAAAGGCAGATTAGTTCCACAATATGGAGAACACAAGTCAAATGGGGGCACAGCAACAGCCTATAAATCCTAATAATTGATAGAGAACCACCAATAGATTCAGTCATTAGCTAAAATATTGATGGTCGACCAAAAGAACTTCACAAGATTGCTGGGCAATGTAATTAACCATATTTATAATGATAGAGTTATGTTCCAAGGAAATGTTAATACCATACGCTAAGGTTAGGAACATCCTTAACTAAAGTGGGACAACCATAATTTACTAAATTTGGAGCACATAAGGATGGCAAAGTACATTTACTCATCAAGAGACCCAATGCCATAAAGTTCAATGGCAATTATTCATTTTTACAAGTTGTTATGCTTCATCATACAATAGGAAATCATCCTAATTAATAGCATGCAACCATACCATTCAAGGCTCTGAATCCAGTGAGCTCTAGGAGATTTTGGCACTTGTTCATTTGCATTAGGACTTATTTTACAAAATAAGGCACTCCAAAGGATTTAATCACCTGATTAGACCTTGAATAGGTACTGACACTGATGAACCTTAATATTCTTATCAAAAGAGGGTTTATATCAGAATGCATTGGGTGCTTATCGTCTAGCTCAAAGTACAGTAAATAGTTGTTTTTGAAAACTTTTTGTTAGGAGTCATGATAGAAGTGTCTTGGAATTCTCTGGATCAAACAACCAGGCAGCTATCTAATGTAATTATCAGTTGCTTATTGTAGTCATAATTATGTTAAGATTTAGGAGGAAGAAGTAGACAGGCATCAGCTGCCATAGAGATATTTGGTGGTTGCTTTGCCATGTTGGGAAATCCCATATAGAATAGGCTTAGCGTTTGACTGCCTTCTTATAAGTTAATAGAACCTTAAAGTCAGTAGAATTATGTTTTAGAGGATCCTCCTTGATGGAAGATTCAATTCTGGAGCCTAAAAAGAGAGTGCTATGTTAGCGAACAGAGTGGTCCTTAGATACAAATCACCTAGATTAACCATTAGCTAGGATCAGGGTTTAAAATGTCGGGTTCAATCCAAAAAGCATGAGGAAATTGCATGAATTTTAGAAGGATCTCTGCTTTAATCAGTGAAATATTTTTTCCTACAATGTTATCCCTAACAAAACCATAAGTATCATCACAATCTTCAATAATGAAATCACACCATTCAATACCTATACCCATGTAATGAAATCTTGAGTTTTCAACATTGTCCTCTCATCTTACAGACCACTATCTGTACTTAAATAAATACCATGCTAAATAGCAAGATCTTTATTTTTTTAAAGATTGTAATTCGAGGAGTTCATAGTTCACAGCATCAGATCCATGTGAAGATGGGCCAGATTAGTTCATGTTCCATCCAATAGCTGGCAGTCCCACTAGTAGTCAGCCCATAAGTCAAAAAATCTTTCAAGAGAGAAAGAAGTTAGATGGGGCAACATAACAGAACCCAAAGCTCTGGTATCATTTTCTGGTTTCAAATGCTAATCAAAACCAATAATTTTCAAAGTAACCAAGCAAAGTCGAGAGACACCTTCAACAAACAAAGGCAGCTCAAACTTTACAAGCAGAGTCAATTATGAAGTAGATGCATGAATGCATACAACAACTCCATTCTTGCAAGTGATTTGAGGTCACAAAGCAAGGTTCTAAACATCAATATTGAACCCTGCACCCTTTTTTCATCAAAAGGGTATGATAAGGATATATACCAGCATTGAAGGCATATAGAATGTACCAAAACTATGTATGTACCAAAACTGACACTTCAAAAACCAAAACTGACACTTCAAAAGGAAAAGAAAATATTGCTAGTATGCATCGATGCAGTTGGTATGATAGCTTTGGTATGGACCAAAGTGGCTGGTAGATACAAAAAGTTTTCCTATTTCTAAATCAATAGGAAACCATTATTACTTGTTGGAGGATGTTAAGCATTCATATACATAGCAAGGGGAGAAAAAACATACATTGTCGAGATTTAATGTTATGACCCTAGGCAAAAAGAAAACTCCCTCAAAAGCCTCAGTCATAACCATATGTTGCACATATAGATTTCATGATTAATTTTAAATATCCAAAAAGTTTCTTGTGATGAATAAGACTCACCAGCATCATTTCTATAGCCTTTGGCAATCCTACAAGCCTTGGTAAACGCTGGGTACCTTAAAAGCAATCAGTCTCCAAGTGAGATTATCACCAATAAAATGCACGGGCAAAATAACCAAGTACTCAACTCTACGGATATATTGTATATGATAATATGAAACTATCATTACCTCCAAAACCAGGAATAACTCCGAGAGTCAATTCTGGTAAACCAAGTTGAGCTTCAGGAGTAGCTATTCGAGCAGCACAACCCTAAAGAAAATTAACCACAAGAGTCTTAAGAATCTAATGTAAAAGACAAGATGGTCAGACTGCATCTTGCAATAAGCACGAACCATTGCCAGCTCCAAACCACCACCAAGTGCGAGTCCTTGAACGGCTGCAACAGAAGGCTTTTTGGCATCTGCAATAAAGAATGCACAATGTTTACAGATCCAAGAACATATAAATGATTAGAAAAATGTTCAAATTGAGAATCATAAAGACTTTTTCCAATATAAGCAGCATAAAGAAAACTACAGAAGCACTAGTAGAGATAAAATGAGGACCTTCAATAGTGTTCACCACAAGTTCAACAGATACATCTGGTAGACGTGACAGATCTCCTGCAAGGGAACAATTGCATGAGTAAACCAACAGAGAAAAATTAGTCAAATAAGAATTATATCATAATCGTGCATTTGCAAAGGATCACATACCTGTCTTATGAACTTCAGCAAAAACATTAATATCAAAACCGCCAGAGAACTTGCCCGCATTACCTTAACAGCAGATTCACAAATCAGCAAACAATACATGGTAAATTAGTCATTGGACATTCTGATGCTTTGCCAGGATTCACCACATCAAAGTAAAACAGGAAATAACTAGAGCATTTCATCAAACCTATCTTTATAATAAAAACGTCAAACGTCAACCTATGCTCCTATAGTCAGCTACTAAAAATCTGGATCTTGCTAGTAGTGGACCAAATATAAGATCATACATACATGCATACATGTATAATCACCAAAGAATTATATGTTTAGAAGGTTTTCTACCTGTATTGAGGAGACAGAATCAGAGAAAGCCTGCCATACCTAAGCTATATTCCTTCTTCCCAATCATGTTTTAAACTTGCATAACTTATTAAGTCATGCAGACAGTTCATTTGATCTTAGCTAAAAATCTAGCTTTCCTTCTGATAAGCTTTAACCTTATCAAACCCTACTCAGTGACCTGTTCATATGCCTATTTTCTGGATTAAAAGTAAATCTGGATGAAGAGAGAGCTTTCATAAGCAAATGGACCTCCATAAATAGTTTTAGAATGCAAAGAACAATCTCTGATGCTAAAGGACATTATGGAGGGAAGACCAATGAAAGGAAAAAAAAAATACAGACACTGTCACAAAAAAAAATAAAACAAAAAGAAAAGAAAAAAGATCCAAGCAGGAGTATGGCCACTGCTTTAATATGACTGAATATCAGATGATCAATTAATTGAGACCTTTTGACTTTAGGTGAAGACTAATTGATGTAGAGGGAGATAGTAATGCAATTGGATATGAGGAATGCCTCGACGTTAATCAAATATATTAGAGATAAGAAATGATGGAAGAGATACCTAAGACCATGCATATTCTTTCATGTTCATTTATAATTCCACTTTGTTTTTCGCAATCACAGCAGTCCTCCGACACACTGATTAATGTTAGCGCTTTTCCGATAGCTAGAGGCGGAAGCCCGAACTGACAGCTTAAAAAGTTCATTCCTTTACTGGTTAAAGAGAAAATACAAGAACTTTTGGTGTACAGAGAACGCCTAATTAAAATTAAAAAGATAAATTCTGGACCAAAGATACCATTAATCTTCAAGAGAGCATTAGAAAAATTTCCAAACCGTTAGAATCTCACCAGTCAACACAACAGCCTTGACGTCATCTCGATTCATCGCTTCAGCGTATTTTTCCTTCAATCCAGCCACAACTAAACCAAACCAATGTAATACCAATCCAAAAAAAAAAAAAAAAACGTGAGTCCGCATAAAAATAAATAAATAAATCATTCAAGAAAGACAACACGGAAAGAAAAACAGGCAGAAGTGATTAAAGAAACCCTAAAAGAGGAAGAAAATTCATAAAATCAAAGAAAACACAGGAAATGAATCAGAAAAATGAAGAGATCGGGATTACTTTTGGGGTGCAACGCATTGACAGGAGGGTTGGAGATGGTAACGACCGCAATCCCATCGCTACCAACCTCCATCGAGACCCAAATCCCCGCCATCTCGTCGATCGGTTTTCGACTCGAAGTCTAGAACTTCTACTGATCAGAGAGAGGGGGAAAGCGGTCGGAGGGGGGGTTGGTCTATTTTAATAGCCGAAAATCGGTAAGTTATTTCCTAGACGAGAGATATATTACCAAAACTGACTACGTGGCGATTTCTTATTTGCTTCGCGTAATTTCGCTTTATTTACCCTTAAATTCCGAGGCCGGCTATAATCTCCACGCGCGGAGCATGAAACACGAAATCATTTTAGCTTGACTCAGCGCCGAGATGACGTGACGGAGCGAGAGCAGCACGCCAGCACTCCACACGTGGGCTCCGCATAAATCACGCGGGTCCGATACCAACTCTGAAGGAGACCAGCAACCGATCAAGACCGTACAGTTAATGATGTCGTGGATCGCGTGCAGGTGGACGGTCTCGATAAATTCGCAGGAGATTCATGAGGAATTGACGCCAGGCGCCGACTGCATCAGGAATTGAAATGAAAAAAAAAAAAAAAAGAAAAGAAAAACCTTCGAGCAATGGGATGATTTTATAAAAATATTCGATTCACCGAGTCCAATCGTCCGAACACGCTTCAGCTGGGATTACGTGGCAGGAGGGAACGGGAGTTTAGGGTGTTTCGTGGTTGGGCTATCTACGGCATTGCTATGCCGCGAGAGGGAGAAGATAAGCATTGGCTTGCAAAGGCGTCTGGATTCCGCCCCTGGTTGCCCTCCGATGAAAGAGCACTTAACGGCGGTTTGAAGGAAGAGGACAGAAGAGGTGGGACACCACACCATCCACCACCGAAGGAGGGTCGGTAAGAGGAAAATATTACTTCCCATCTATGCTGGGAGGGGGAAAAAAAAAATATTGGAAATATTTTAAAGATAGAATCAGGTATTCTTTCAAACTTTATTTCTTTCTCATTTATGATGTAATATTTAAAAATAATTTTATAAAAAAATATATATTATATACTTATAATTTAAGTTAATTTACTATTCATAAATTTTTACTCAAATTTTTAGTTTCTGTGGTTTTGATTTACTAACGAATTAATTTGATCAGCAAATAAATTTGAAGCATTACAAATAGTATTAAAATCAATCCGAATGTGTGAAAGTTAGTGAGAATGAAAAATTTACAGTATCAACAATGCAGCTCAGATAAATTTTAATTAACTTATGGTTATAACTCAAGTTCATTTATTACCAAAAATAATCTCATATCGGATGAAAAAGAAATGTGTTATTTGCTTATAACTCAAGTCCACATATTATCAATTAATTTTTCTTCGAGTTTTTAAACCATATGATTGACTCAACGGGTTTAATTTTTTCCTAATGTACTTTTTTTTTTTTTTTAACTTTCAATATAAGTTAATATAATCCCATTCTATGGGTTTTGAAGGTGGCTTCACTGGCTGAAAATGGTGATAGCAAGCAAGTTTTCACTTTAAAACTTCTTCATCGTTCATTTGAGCTCGGATTTTCTAAGATATTATCAGCATATAATCCTACGTTTTTGGATAATTTTGGTTGAAGAAATAAGAATGCTGTCAAGACCTCTTTAAGGGGAAACAAAATCAAAGGGATACAAGTGGAGGAAGTATGGAAAGAAGATGGTGAAGAACAGCTCAAATCCAAGGTTAAATTCTGCCTAAGAATAGAGCACATACTTTGGAAGGAACATAAGAGAGAATAAAAGCAAAAAAAAAGGATAAAAATGTATACATAGAAACTATTGGGAACCGATTGATGATAAAATGCAAGTCAGTCTACTTGGCTTCTGTGACAACCAAATCATATTATTAATGCTTTGTTTTGATGGTTAAGTATGAACTCATAATTTAAAAACTAATGGAATGATTGTTTTGATGGATGAGTATGAACTGATAATTTAAAAACTAATAGAATAAGTGGCCGGAGTTATCACCGCTGCAGAGAGAGACACGAAGATTTGAGGATAATTTAGTAGATTAGCTTTTAATTGAGTTGAGCTGGGTTTGTTAATTATATGGCCAATGGTATGACAAACTGGGGATACGATGGGTCTCACAAAATTCAATCCAATATTTTGCATCAAGAGATTAAATTTTTAATCAAATTCAATCCCAACAATCCAACCTACCACCAAACATGTCCTTATTCTGGGAACCCGTTCTCTCATCTATTCTTTCTTTATTTTTTTTTTTTTAAAAAAAAATCCGAGGTGTCTTTTTGAGAAATGATAAGATAATACCAAAAAATAAATATATACCTAGCTAATGAATTCTTTGAAAAATATGATTTTAAAAAATAGTTCATACATATTTTATAAAAAAATTAAAAATCATAATTTTATTAGTAGCTCATGCTTGTTTGATTATTTACTCTTTTTTTTTTTTTTTTTACAGTGAGTGAAAAATATCATATATCTTATCACAAAATACAAATTTGATTAGCAAAGAAACTAAGTATTGAGATAATTTTTTCATTTAGCATAAGCAAGCCTAATGAATAATAATAAATTTACCATCAACTTCATTCTTCTTCAGATCTATCTAAATTAACTTTCATTACACATATGGATTAAAGTCTCTAATAGCTTATATCATTACAGCTCTGGTGATTTGCTACTATGTACATAATTATATGGACCTGACAAAAAAAAAAAAAAAACAATTTAAAGTATCACAGGAGGAATTAAACTTTCTTATAAAAATTTAAGCTATTAGGAATTTATGAAGCTTAACATTTAAGCTATTAAGAAATTTTGGGAAATAATAAAAAGAAAAATCTTCTTTCCATTCCCCATCAAGTGAGAGGTCCAGTGTACAGGACTTACATCATCAAGGGATCTGAGGAAGATCACATGTACATGGTCCTATCTTTAATGAAAAGAAGAGGACTGCAGGAGAAGTCTACCCATTAGCTTAGATGTGGTAGATCTCCAACAAAGTATTCATGGATGGGGACTTGCTGACCAACTGAGAAAGACCAACAAACGTTCTACAAATTAGTTAGAAAAAAGTTCTGCACGGATGAAGAATTTCAATTCATTTGATTTAGATTGATAAAAGATGGGTTGCAGCGACTCCTTAATTATAGATTTGAATAGATGGTGAGCAAAGAATAGAATCTTTTAGTTGTCATCTTTCAAACAATTGGGCTACGATTAGAACATCTGCTATAACTTCAGTCAAAACAAAATTATTCAAATCATGTACATCTCTTCTTGCTATAAATTCAACTGCTGCAATCTCATTTACTAAGGCATGAGGAATAAAATATGTGAAATTGCGCTGCAAAAGAGTCAATTTGGCCGTGAACATGTGGAGCTCGGCTTGATAGCAAGCTTGATTAAGTTTGTTCAATTAAAAAACAAGTCAAGTTCAATCCTTGTTTGAAGCTTGATTTAGAAAAAATAACCATATTTGAACATTACGGGCTCGCAAAAACTACATAAAAGCTAGGGCTTGACCTGATGATAGTTGGACATCATGAGTTCAAGGCTCATTTTGTAGCCCTATTTAACACAATTAAAACATAATGAATCTAAAGATCCGAGAACCAGTCCTTTTATAATTTATGCGGTTGGTGAGAAACAAAGATAAGCTCTGATAATTTATCTTAAAATCTAATACATAATCCATGCTGGTGGGAGCCACCAAGACTTCCTTGAGGTGTAATTTCCCTGGAGTTGAAGGTGGCTGGGAACTTCACCAACTTCTAGGCCTTCCAAGCCAGTAAACCATGATAGTTTATTGATCTTAAGCACATGTTAGGAACCTCATACATCATCCATTGCTGGTGGTGGGGGGGGCTTCTGAGGCTTTGTTAGGTGTAATTTCTCTGGAGTTGAAGGTGGTTAGGAACTCCACCAACTTTTAGGCATTTCCCACCAGATTTAGAGAATATTCTACTCTTCATCACCTCTAGTGTGCTCTTCTCAATCTATGATTTTAAATTTCACAAGTGGCATCCTGAGAACTTGCTGGTTCAGTTCTGTTCAGGATCATAGATTAAATTCCTCCTGTTAAAACTGAGGGATGACCTCAAGGAAGGATTTGTTTTGGCAAGTGGGTTGTTCTTTGAGGCCCTCTCGGTCAGGGTGGACTTCTTCTTTTTATTGACTTGATCCCTGTAGTTCCCATTAAGAGGACTGGTTGCGAAGTTGACAGGGAACCTACTCCGGGTTGGTGAGGATTCTTTCTTATTTTATGCTAGAGAAAGTTAAGAGAAAGTTAGAGGTCAACAATAGAGAAGCCATTTGCTTCCAAGTTCTCCTCTCCCCGTTGAAGACTTGCGTCTGACCGGCGTTTCGCAGAAACACAACCCAACAACCCCGTCGTATGGTGTCATTTGGTTTCATGGTGCCATCCACGAGCTTTCATACGCTGTTGACTTCAGTGGTTGCGTCCATACTTTCATGTGCTTTCGCCTTTAATAAGCTTTGGTCAGCATTTCTTGATTTTTTTTTTTTTTTTTTTTTTTTTCTCACAAAGCTTTTCACTTTCAGAAATGTTAAAACTTTGGTAACTCAAAACGTCGATCGGTTGGCATGTTTTGAATTAGCATGCGTCATGAGATAGAGGTTAGTGGCGTTTTCTAGCTGATTTTTCTGAGCTACCATTAACGCCGTTAATGTTCTATCATTGCACTGCTCTCTCTTTCAGCTTTATGGTGAAGGTGCAACCACCGCGGGCTACCACCACTAATGAAAAGCATTTAGGAGACAAGTTAGTGCAAATCGAAGAAGCTTGTATGTTGAAGGCCCCACTAATACCATTTATCTTATGGTCTTCGTGAGGGGGGAACGATAAATGGCTCCGCAGTCTCAGCTTGGCAAGATGCCTTAATTTATCTGTGAATGTTTAATATTATTTATATATCAGACAGAACTTAGATTTAGAAATCTAAACAACACATTTCATCTGACTTCTTTATAGAAAATCTTGAATATACATCTTGAATGCATATACAAAACTAAAGAACCAAATAACATCTTCCACTTATCCTTTTGAGTGATGAGATCCTCGACTACCATAAATGAAATTAAAATAAAGCCTGCCCATAGCTCATACAAGCTAGTGGACACTGCATTTAAACCCAAGCTAATCATAAGCCACTCATAGTGTTTATGATTAGATTTAAATCCTAACCTAAGGACACAAGGACTTATATATGTTAAAGCTAGTGTTAATACGTATTTATTCCTATATTAATCATGCACTAAATATACAAACTAAAAGAACTCAAATAATATCTAACAACTAGCTTAAGTGAGGTCCTAAATTATTATCCTAAACTATTGTAAATCATATCACATGTATACTATGATCCATATGGACCAAAGAACAGACATATTCTTTACAATTGGATTTAATTGTATTTATAATTGAATATGATTATACTTAAATTCTTGACCAGTGAGGACAGATGGCGTTTCTCCAAAGAGGTCCTGAATTGTTATAAAAATTATGAATCCATGGTCTCTAGGTAAAAGGTCTATAAACTGTCATGCATCAATATGATGAAGGCAGAAGCAGAGCTCATAACAATAACATCGCAACCAAAGTTTATTCTCTTACAGCAACATCACAACTAAGTTGCATCCAATGGTACAAATGATACAAGTGAGCGCGCGCATGCAACTAATTTCATTCAAGTCTAACCCGTTATTGGCATAGCAGCAAGCCTTGTATACATCATTGCCATTGACCGGTAACCCCTGACGTCACCAGATCGCAGAAGATTGCCTGCACCAAAAGGAAGATGTCACCCAACAGAGAATGAGATTCATGGAGGATCTCCGTAAGCAAGGAGTTTATGCATGGATCTGATCCATCATACAACTTGTAGTAGCACAACAGACAACAGTTTGTTAAATTCCAAGTTAAATTCCAAGGAAGTGCACATTTTTATATAAAAGGTCATAACTTCGTCGTCTGAATTCCAAGGGCATTGATAGAGCCAAAAGTCTTGATAAAACTAATACATTCAGAATTACTCAATCCTTTGTTTTTCCTGAATCATACCTGGTAAGCCCTTGAACATGTAATGACTGAAGCTCTGCTTGTAGAAAAGGAGCAAGAAGTGGAAATGAGGAAAATTAATGGAGGAATGAGAAATAGGCCGTTTAAATTATAGAAACACAAGCTGATTACCATGCTAAGACCCAAAATCTGGTCTGTTACTCGAATTATGATATTTCACTTGCCTACTTCACTAAGTTGGAAAATTAAACATATAAAAGGATGGAACCTTTCTTCCAAAGAATCCAATTCAATTATAATAGGCCTTTGGCAATAGTGAACCTAAGAATACAGAATTGCAGTCAAATTTGTTTTATTCCAATCAAATTATGTCATGCCTCAGATCCGAGATGGATCTAAAGCATAACAATCCGCTGTACACTTGAAAATAAATTCCCAGCATGCAATGCATCATATGCAAAGCAATTACATATAATTAATTGAGATAAAGGATCAGTTTCTATCCAACTTTCGCTTATGTCTCGGTCTTTGAAACAAAAAAGCAATAATAGAGTTTTATGAGCTTTTGCTCAGCAAGTAACGCTAAGCATAAATCACTGGATCTAGTAAGCATTACATTATAAAAATTCTTGGATCATATCATATAACAACAATAGTAATTTAAAATCATTATTTTAACAATTATAGCAATTTATACTTATAGTTTTCAATTTTATGTCTGCGTTATAGTAACTCTTCAATCATTTAACTATAGCCACATACAATCCCTGTAGCAAAGCTAATACACCATATTTAACCCTATGGATGGAGTTTCTCCTCCTATATATCCTCTTTGAAGGCGAGTTCCGATATCTTTCATCGCTCATGTTTTATCTACCATTCGTAGTAATTGAGACTTTATATATAGTAATAATCATATATCATTTGTCAATAATCCGATCATTTGTATTCAATAATCTTAATTTTCATTCTCTATTTTCATTTATTATATTATTTCATAAAATTATTTATCATATCGCTTCATATTGAAATTATAAATGATTTTCTCATGATAATATTTACGAAAAATAGCTATGAAAGCAATCAGATATTAAAAGATTATAAATCATTCTTCACATGATAACAATTTGTAGCAATTAGCAATAATAATACACAATTTATATTCTACTTACTTGATCCAAATTTTGTAATAAACATGCTATGCAAAATTTAAACCTCTAATAGCATTTCAAAAATAATTGCAAAATCTTATTATTTCAAAATAACTGATTATATGAAAGTTTAGCAATTATTTCAATTCAAATAATCATTCATCAATTATAAACTAAATTTTTTGCAATCATGCAATATTATAAAAATCCTAATTTATGAGTTTGAAATTCTTTTAGTAATCATGAATAATTTATAAGATACTCAAACTTATGATTACGTTATTTATCAAAGTTTGAAATTCTTATTAACAAATATGAACAATTTATAAAATATCACACCACTTACGAGTACCATGCTGGAGTAATGAGCATATTACCAACTTGACTGATATCTAGAGAAGATTTGAACCATACTGAATAACTGAGTTCACTGATATCTCGACTAAAGCAGCAGCTTCTGGTTCAGTAATCACAAGCCTCAACTCATCTGAGTTAATACTGTAACACTGCCAACATAATTGCTTAATAAAAGACTCATGTTCTCCGCATCACTATGATATATGCAACTGAGTATATCCTATCTAAATGAGTTCAGATTGCCATTTTTAAAGGGGACTTAAGCTTAAAAGACATGAGTAACTTGGTATTAATTAATAATTTAAGTACTAACAAATATGGTTCCAATGAATAGAACAAACACTGGAGAAAAAATGAAGCAAAAGCTTACACCAAATCAAGAAGAGTGACAACTTTAACTCGCATGGGTTAGATATTTTGGTTAATTAAACACATTAAAGCCATCTCATAATCAACATTCCAAGTTTGAGATAAAATGGATAAATTGTGGGTTTTAACAAATATATGTGTAGCCAAACTGACCAACCTGAATCACAATTGAGAGGGCTATCAGGTTCTGGATGAGCCATTAAAGCAATTATAGCTCTGCAAACAGACTGAAGTGTCCATGCAGGACTCCAAGCATTCTTCAATATATCAAGGCAAATCTCCCCAGTCTAGAGAACACAAGAAAAGGAAATGTTAGAACTACAAGTATATAAAGGATAGAAAATGCCACTTAATTACCAAGGCAAACCTTTGCAACAAACATAAGCAACAAAATTAAAAACGCCTAGCTTCCTAGTATGGCCAGATGTTCTTAGCTACAATTACTCCAAAGCAAATGTGAGAAGCTATTGAATTTGAAGAATGAAAGACACAGAAAAATATAAGAAGAATATGAGATTAAGGGAAAAAGAGTCAAAGGGACATGTAGAATTACCATTATGAATTTAATTAAAGTTATAACAATGAAACATAAGGAGAATTTCCACAAGAAACTTAGGTCATTACAAACATAAGTAGAACAAGCTACTCACAACCTTAATTTGGTTGGTTATATATAGATTCCAAGAATTTAAAAGCTCAAAAGATTCTATTCAGACTGTATACGTACCTCAAGAACTGACCATAAATAAAAACCTACAAATTAAAATATCTAATGCAGAAAAAAAAAAAACCTGAAAACCTGGAGTAGTTCACCAAGTTCTATCAATTTTTCAACTGTTTTGAAGTTTGACCTTGAGGCATATCATCTGAAAAGATCTTCCCAATGACCGTTGGACCATAGAAAATTTACGTCATGATGATCATATATGCCTTTCGGTGGCTGGATAGCATATATCAACTTAACTGATCATGTTTAAGCAATATGACAAACTCACAGGCATCAAGTTCGGTCTATACCAGACCTGTCCTTCAGTTAACAATTTCTGCTATTCATGTTTTCCAGGATATGATGCACAAATTCCTTATGCTCAGGAGGTGCATGCATGCAAACTTTTTGAGTTAAATTCAAGGTCCTTCAAATATTATTACTATCATATTCTCATGGTTGCAAGATCAGGCTGCCAATCCATTGATCTGTGGCCCATGCTTGCAGATCTGTGGTCATCAATGGAGTATGACGGTGGTGAAGTTGTGATCCTCTATCTCATAAGTTATCATTTTCCTCTTCCCTGCCTAGATGACCAAGTCCTCTGATGATCCTCCATCCCAGTCATGACCCTTCTCTTCTCCACCTACATGGCCAGGTCCTCCCTGTCCTAGGGTTTCTCAGAATTTCTTCCACCCTCTTTCTCTAGCAAACCTAGATGACCCAAGCTCGAGCTGGCCATTTAGATTCTTAAACTGAGATCAAGCTAGGGACAGTTTGTTCATGTTCACCTTGTTTGTGCCCCTGACTGTGAGCAACCATAGCACATAGCTTCCAAGCTTCAGTCAGCCACATTTGAAAATGTCCACAAAAAATGAATCTACTTTAGGTTGACCCCTTTATTATATTTCCTCATATAGTAAAATGCTATATCTGCATCCATAGCAAGGATTCTAGGAGCCTTAATACTTACAATGAGCTATTCTTTCTCCTAAGAGAGATCACAAAGGTCCATATAAGCCAAGAGACTTTACACATTAGTTTAATTTATTGATTTCCCATTAGCTTCATTTATTGATTCCTACATGGGGCATGCTGAAAGGGACATACATATGGGATATTTAACTCACTTAAGGCACACATAAATCAGGATTAAAAATAACAGCTAAACATCTCCAATATGCTCAATGATGCTTTATTTGCTACCAGCTAAATTATCACCTTAGTCTTCCCTTTCTTTCCTAAATTATTGTAAAGGTCAACAAGACAATTAAAAAAAAGAAAGTTCCACAATGCTAAACAAATGAAAAACAAAAATTCCTTACCTTAAAATGCACATTTGGATGGAAAATTTTAGTCAGGAAACGCACTTGTGGAGGCAGTAAAGGGTACTGCTCCGGAATAGCAAATGCAAGATGAAACATGCCACCTTCATAAGGAGTTTCTGAAGGTCCCTAGATACACATAAAGAAGAGCCTTTAGTTCTTTTGTCATGTTGCCATTAAAAATACCTTGCTATTACATGCTTACCTTGATAAGGGCGGTCCATTTGAATATGTTAGAATCATCACACACTAACCGGATATCTGGGTCTATTGCTTTCTCCCGTTGTACGTCTTTGTATTCCTTGAAAAGCCTTGCTCTTGAAGCCTGTATCAAGAAATGGTTATTGCTTTAAATAAACAGAATGATGCAATGAGAAAATGAGTAGTTCTCACCATGCTATTGAAAAGCATTTCAAGGTCTGGATGATAATAAAGAAAAGCAGGATTGATATATCCAAAGAGGAAATAAACTTTATTTAGATTTAGTTTTAATCCAGCCAATATCCACAAGTTGATGTAAGAATGCAATGCCAATCTCAAAAAGAAAATAAAAAAAGACTTAATAAAGCTTAACCAGTAAATGTTGGTTTATCTGTATTGGTCTAGTTTATGAATCATGATACATCAACTTGTATAATTGTAATGTTTTGCCATTTGTCCAAGTTAATAATATAATGACCCTTCATGAACCTTACATTGAAGTATTGGCATCAGCACCTGAAACCTTTAAGGGCATATGGCATATCAAGTGTCAGCATGCTATGCTGGTCCAGTACCTAGTGTCAGTATGGGGGGAGTATAGAGTGCCAGCTCTCTACCAATCTGGTATGCTCCAGTAGTTAAAACCTTGCTTATGCCTATGTTGGGACCGAATGTTTAGCTTCATGTCCTGGAAAATGGTTTATGATCTGTCACTTGCTCATCCATGGGCCATAATTTAAGACTGAAAAATTACTCATGACACTCACTGGTGAAAGAGCCTGCTTCTGTCTCTGTTAGCCTACAAACTTGTACAAGCTTGAACATGATCTTTTAATTTTGACTGAAATGGTGAAACTCTTAGGCCTCATGCTTATTTATTTGTTCCTTGTCCTTAATTTTATCCTTGATCTCATTCACATCTTGTATAGCCTTTAAGTGATGGACTGTCTCTTTCCGTATATTTATACACTCTATCAATCCTTATATTTGATTCCCATATGCTTTTTGTGATCTTTTTTTTCTTTTTTTTTACAAGAATACATAGGATACATATGTTAGTTATCCGATAATTTTTAAAAGTGAAGTCATTAATTATATACTTAGGAATCTGATCTGAAAGCCTTATGTTACTAGAAATGGTTCCACAAAGTACATCCAAAACTTAGAACGAGCATTTATAGCATGAACTATTAACTTACTCAAAAATAAATTTGATCTACAGATGCCTGTGAACTACATCACTAATATTGCATCTCCATGAGATGAAGCCAAAACATAAAAACAAATAGTGATAGTTAGAATCATGTTAATGCCAACAGATTGCACAAAAATTTCAATAAAAAAAATGTAATGAATAGGCACTGACAATAGATATCAATGCACAAATAAACATGTTTATCTATTTGTACCTCTATTTTGTACTGTGAGATCATCAAATATTCTAATGAGCAGACAACCTCAAGTTTCATATCCTTGTGATTATGTCTGCTGTGATATTAGAAATAGTCAACAAACACATTCACAGAAAAATGTAACATGATATCACAGACTAACATGCATGTTATATACATTCAAGAACAGAATGAACATGAAATTTGTTTAACATTGTGGATGATTTTACCATTATTTTAGCACAAGAATGTTATGGAAAAATTATTTCACCCATAAGATTGGAAAAGAAGAGGGAGTAAGTTGCACAAAGAGCTGAATTACTGACCTGCATGACTTTTGCTGATAATGTTCCCAGAACTTAAAAGCACTGAATTGTAATCAGCCTTCTAACTGAAAGCAAATCTTGTTAGGGGCATTGAAACCATATTTATGCATCACACAGTGATGTAACTGAAAATTTATCTTAGACACTAACGGAACAACAAACGGATTCATGATTGCTAATACTGAAGTTCATTGGAAATACCTTCCCATCCCAGTTCCAAACAGAACAGTTAGCACTATATAGGATAGCTTGGATAGCTCACCCTGTGAACAATCTAATGTCTCTCACTGATCAACTATTCACCCAGTATTAAGTTGGTTCAAAGCATGACCTTTCATCTAGAAAAAGCTAAGCATAACAGAAAAATTGCCAGTATTCACACATATTAGAACTCAGAAGTTCCACATGATGTATGCAGTACATAATGATTAAAAACCCATTAATCCAATAAAAAACCCAGATAATATTAACAAAACCTAAAATGGGATCAAGAACGTAACAATTTGCTCCTCCCATGCCACAGGAACAAGATCGATAGAGATCCAATTCACCATTTCATCAGAATCACGGACAAAGAATCAAATTGCCCTAACATCTAATCTAATATAAAATTTAATATACCCTGAGATCCACGAAAGAGCACGTGACAACATTCAAGAAAAAGGTGGATTTTACATCGAATATATAACACAATGATCCAAAACTTAATGAAGATAACTGGTTTTAAAAAAAAAAAAAAAAGCATCGAGAGATGAGAGAAACGACGAAAGCAGCCCAAAAAGAAGGAAATCAAGAAAACTATCGTTGAAAAGGACTTTTAAATAAGAAAATAAGGGATGGAGAAGAAAAGGGAAACAGAGCTTGGGAGCTCGTGGAAGAGCAATAGAGAAGCCGTCGAACCTCGGGCGAAAGAACCCGCCACCGTTCGAGGGTCGGTCATATAAATGCGCTTGAGAGGGCTTCGTGCGTCGCGAATCTCCCCCCTCTCTAATTTTACTTGGCAACCAGCAGCGTATCCAAATTTAAAAAAAAAAAAATGAAAAGAATGCCCAAATTAATTTTTAATAAAATTTGATCTTCATAGCAAGGATGAATATAAACTTGAGACGGATGCATTTTAAATGGGTTGGATATCCTCCTCCTTCTTCTTTTTTTTTTTTTTTTTTTAACTTTTTACACTATTAAAATTCATATTTGATTTGAAAACCAATAATTTTTATAAAACTTGGACAGAAGATCTTAAGATCCTAAAAATTAAGTTGGATTAGTTTTAGATCAATTCAGCATGAGTTAGCATAAAATTGATTATTATTGTGATTTTGTTTAAGTTTAAAAACTCTATAAGTTTAATTTATTATTGACTAAAGGCTTACAAATTATATTTTAAAATTCATTTTAATATTTTTATTTTTTAAATATTTTTAAGTTAAATTATTTTTTTAGAATTTTTATCCCAAGTAAAAGTGCCTTAACTTGCTATTGTCTAAATCGAGATTTTTTGAAATTTTTTGAATTTATCTTAAAATGATGGTTGACTTTTATTCTTAAGGATTTTAATTTTTTTTTATAGTTAAAATTTACTTAAATGATTTTGAATATAAATAAGCTATGTATCCAAATACTTTCTTCGTTTATTTGTGCAATTCAAAACTATATAAGGTTCAGTCGATTAGAGGGTATATGTAGTGGTTTACTGGCACAGTAGAAAGTGGGCTAGACTTAAGGTCCAATCGATTAATATGGGTAGTTAGGACGATCAGCCACTTTCAACAAAGAGTACTGCAACCAAAAAAATGATTAACCAATTTTTTTAGTGTGATCGATTAGTTGAAGCTCTATAGTTTAACAGTCAAATTATAATTGACTATCGAATTGTTGACAAGTACTCTAATGTTCATATTTTTGATAAAACTATAACTTAAGAGTTTTGATTAATTTATTTACATAGTATTAGGTGTGAAATTATCATGTTAGCATAGAATACACCTACTGAAGCCTTGCTCCTAAGCTTTGACTTGCAAAATTTTCTTATCCAAGTATTAGAGCTTCATTAAAATATTTATATTCTTTGAGAGTGATTGAAAGTTATCTTGTTATCACAAAATTATATTATATGATTAGACAAAAGTGCTTTTTAGTTTGAAGGTTCTCTCTTAGTCAGTATAAAAGAGAGTTGCAAAAGTTCCTCTATAGTCACTGAAAAGGAGAGTTGTAAAGAATCCTCTTTAACTCATGAAAAGAAAAGATGTGAGGGTTTGATCTTCACTCATTGGAGGATTGATTTATTAGAATTCTTATGAAAGAGTTTTGAGGAACGGATGTAGGCAAGAAGTATCTAATTATTATAAAAGTTCTTATGCCTCATTTATTTTATTGTTCTTTCAAAGGCTTACAATTGTATATTCTTATTCTTACATTGAATCTCTCACATTATTTTTAATTAGATATATTTGTTACTTGAGCTTTAGTTTTAAATTTCTCAAACCTAATTCACCTTCTTTCCTTGCATCCCCTCTTGGGTTGCCCTTGGTCCTATAGTATGAATAATCATGAGCGTCACCTAGTAGGAACTAGCTTATATAAAGATAATTAACATCCATTTCTATCTATTCATAAGAGGGTTTGTTTGAATTTTAAAGATGGTGTCCCCACTAGATTTCTCAAAAATTTCTCAAAAATTATTCTTATGACTTAATTAATGAACAACTAGGTACATTATCTTATGCCATTAATGCAGATTATAAGTAATGCATGACACATGCAATGAAAGAGCATAAATAACCATCCACAGTTGACTTTTTTTAATTTTTTTCTTGTTCAAATTTTTTTTATTGTTTTTAGTTAAAATATTTTTATTAATATTATTTTTTTAGATAGCAAAAGAGAGAGTTTTATCAAAAGTAAGCATATAGATGACTGCATTAGAGTAGACTTTGCAAAATCCATTTTACAAGCCAAATAAATAATATAATATATCATATGCCATATATCACAATTAAGAAATGATATGCTACATTAAAGTGGTAAAAAAATTCTCAATCTATTCATTTCTTTTATGATAATGATTATTTATATGTCATATAATTCACCTTCATTGGCAAAATTTTCACTTTTGCATGCAAAGATCAAGAGAAAAATAATAAAAAGGTGGATCAAAAGTTTTGATTAAAACTATTGTACCACATCATTCATAGTAGGTTAGGAGTTTGCATGAGCTAACATTGACCTGGGTTGAATTACATTTTATATAGGAAAAAAATGTGTAGCATTTGGATCGTAAAAGAGTTCCTGGATTAAAACCAATGTCGGCAAACCGGTTGCCGGTCTTGGCTTCACATGTGCACGTTGCAAAACTGTGTGCTGACGTGAGTCTGCGTCTTCCTAGCCGTCGAAAGGAACGGATCGTGCACCATCTGAACGGCCAAGATGCATCAAGAACTTCGCGTCCACCGTCGCTGCGGTCCACCGGAAGGCAACGCCTCTGCACTCCAAACCCCACGCAAAACCCATTTCCTCCCACTCGCAGGCGGTCAGCTCCAAGGAAGCAAAGAAACAGAGAGAGAGAGAGAGAGAGAGGAAAAAAATGTCCGCTCCTCCCATCCTTCTCCGATCTAGGGTTTCGGCTCGGACCATCTCGATGGCTCTGAGACCCTCCAAGAAAGCAATCCAATTCGAGATATCTCCATCGACGTCGAGCTCATGCTCGCAGATCTCGTCTTCAAGGAGGCGCATTTCTTGCATTCCACTGTCGGAGCTTTCGATTTCTTTGATTAGTTTTGGTTTTTACGTTAAATATTGCAGAAAGTAATGATTTTGATGCGTGTTATAAATGCTATTGATTAGATTGTCGACTTGTTCGAGCTGTTTGGTGTCGATGCTGCCTCTCCACAGCGCGATTGCTTCTGCTCGACTGCGATCGGTCCTCTCCGCAGAGTCACAAAGCTGGGGAAGGATTCCGTTAGGTTATTCCTTTTTATCCTTTTGTATTCATGTTATTTTGCATAATCTGTTATAAATTTCCGCTTTTCTTGAATTCTTAAAAAAACCTATTTTGAATTTCTGCATTGAAATATTAAAAAAATAAAATATTCATGAAAAAAAAGAGAGAAAATCTTACACGATGCGTCCTTGTGTGTGTGATATTGGTGTGTACTATCCTGTACTAAGCTTATCGTACCCAACAGAGACTCAGTACCAGTGTGTACTGAATCTTAATATGGTGAACCGACCTGTGTACTGGGTATATACCGTAATAGTGTAATACTAGTATGAGATCTAGTACCAAGACAATGAACCTTGATTCTATGTGTTTTAATTGTTAACTTTTTGAGCAATCCCAAGCAATTAGCTGTTGAATTCTAAGGACTCATTATCTATCAGTTCCATTTACCAGCTATTTCCGTGCCTCTCTGCTTGATTGCCCTTACAGACATAAAAAATTCATAAGCATGACTTTCAATTATTCTCTTCTAGAAAAAAAAAAAAAAATTGTTTTAGTGCTAAATGTTTAAGGGAATCCTAATGCACCATACCTCTCTGGGGTGACTACCAACTAATGAGTTTTGCTAATCCTCTTCAAGTAGTTTAGAGAAATATGTCGATGATGTTGAGCACTACCCATCTCCATTGTAAAGTTTAAAGAGGTTTGTAGACACATTCATATTATACCAGATTGACAGTACTTGTTGTAGACTTACACCATGGGAAGCTTGTATATTGACACTTAAGTGATGGTACTGTTTCATAAAGTGGTTCACTCTTCATCATCTTGGTGGATGCGAACCATCACCATCTGCCCTAGCATCCATTCCAATGAGGGCAGGATGAGACCACAATAGGTAACCATTGTGGCTTCATGTCTGTGCAGTCAGTACCAATTATAATAAGGTTGAGCACAGTCTAGCCATACATGTTACCACTTCATTTCTTTGTTGAATCAAGCTCTGATAATGGGACATATGAGATTGCAATCACACCTACAACAGGGTCAGTTGCCAATATGATAGCCTTATTTATATTATGCTAGAGTTTTGAAGTAACTTAATTGGCTCTATGAATGACTGTCTTCAGTCTTGCTGGCCCATATCTATCATTTGGAGGATCTTCCAACAAAATTAAGATTTTGATTAATGTAATATAGTGTCATTATGAAGTAAAAGCATGTATGTGCATTAGCTTGCTCTATATGTTACTGCTTGTTTAGTAGGCATCTAGCTCAATTTCACCATAAATTTAATATATCTTTTCAACTGTTAAGTGAAAAATATTTAGCATGAGACTAAATAATTATATGGATCTTCTACCATCACAAAGCCACGGCTAACATCCTTTATCTTTAGCTGTTCTAGATATAGATTTGAAAACATGTAATGATTAGTTTTCTTTTGGTTTAAAAGATTATAATGGATAGCTTTTGGCTTTAGTGAGTGTGGGGGTTTTGCTTGGCATTATTGGTTAATGGTGAAAGATAAACCTTACAAAATTAGATATTTGTACTGCAAAAAAAGATCAGAAGCAGGTTGTGTCAATTCCAAGGTACTCTTGTTAAGTGGGCTGTCAATATTATATCATGTTATAGAAAGGTGCCCATGATAATCATGATAACCAAGTAGAAGAGCTTTTACTTTTCCAGGCCATATCTGAATGCCTGATTCCCCATTTGTATGTCATCTTTCACATAGGAGGGAATGCAAATAGAGAATGTCAAGAAAGAGGAGAGGTGGTGAGTGAAGGGGATCATTGATCCATATCCCTTTATTCTTTTGGATATGTAAAAAACCTTTAAATAGGTGAATTGTGTTTCATGGAAGAAGTTGGATCTATAGGATCACGAGAACCTCATATATTAGCCAACCATCCTGTCATCTTTTCCCCTACCCCACGTAAAGTCATTGCATGAGTATGGTGTCAGGCATCCAAATTGCAAACTTGCCCATAAATGATGGATTATATGTACTGGTTTAATCTTTTCTATTACTTAGACCTATGAAGTCATTAAAGATTTCATGAAAAATGTTAAGCTGCCAAGAGTTCTACGGTGAAGTATGGAAACCGTACAATAACATGAAATGGCAACAGAGGGGCTCAGTTGTTTTTTAAGCATGAGAAGTGAGCTACCTATATATATATGTTAAGAGGGAGTAATATTCTTATTTATTAAGCAGTCTATACAAGGCACTCCCAACGTTCTCGAAATCTTTGTAGTTCTCATTAATTGGGTTTTCAAAGTTTGGAGAAGTAACATGATTGATTGAAGTGACAATGATGTTCCACCTGTATGTTTGTATATGCTTTTAGACACAATAAGTTGTTGAACTTTTCTTTTTTAATAAAAACCGAAGGACCTTTCATATGCTAAATAGAAGTTATAGGGTTCATTGTCTATTAGTCTAATGGATTATAAACATAGTGTTTCTTTCAATCATAAAAAAACCTGCTTTCCTACGGGGGCACTTTCGTAGGAGTTGGCACTTTATTTGTTTCATCATATGTGTGAGAAGTTTGCAAACTTTGGAGTGGGATTTTGTGAATTGCGGAGTGGAATGAATCATTGTTATGGGTGGTGGCTTGGGCACCTGGGCAACTACCTAGGTAGTAGATGGGTCATAGAATACTATGTGAACCTTGCCTAAACTGCCATGAGGTGTGTCACACACCTACCATTATATAGGTATATGTATATGTATATATACATATATTATAAATGTCTGTCTATATCTGCATGCTTACGTTTTTGCATGTCTGATTATGTGTTTAAACCACATTATTTTATTTTTTATTATTTTGTTTGCATTCATAGACCTTAGTGTCGGACTCCGACAAGATGTATGAGCAAAAAAAGCTGGACAGTTTCTGCTGTTTGAGCAGAAACAGCAATGCACACTACTATTTCTATTATACTTTGCATATGAGCTTGAAAATGTATATCTTGAATAGTGCTCTTTAATTTCAATGATTAATTTACAGTGTCCACAGAACATTCCTTGAGGCAAATTAAAATTTTAGTGATGAAATATAGTGCAGACTCTGATAATATAAATGAAGTAGATTAGTTGAAGGATAGAAACTTCTATATTAAGTTGCATGGATGATCATATAGGGACCTCCCTGCCTGGGTGGTCATCCGACAGTTTGACAACAACTTTAGTGAATATAAATTGACTCGAAAATTTTCTTGCTGTTTTCTGCTTGGAAGAGTTGTTTGTCGAAGGTTAGAGTTATCATCAGACCTTCTCCCAAGTGCATATACTTTGTGAAATTCTAAGAACTTTTGCGTTTACTTTGTGAAATTCTAAGAACTTTGTTGAATTTTGCTTCCATTTATCAGCTCAAAGGAGACCATTGCTATGATTAAATTACATCAATTCTTAAAACCAGCTGGAGAAAAGTTATTAAATGCAGATGAATGCTTGTTACTTCAGTTATTCTCGCTTATTTATAACCCTCTTTACAGATGACAGCTTTTTAAGGTGGCCATAGATATTTATATGACAATCAGGCTAGTACACAATATAAAGGAGAACATGCTATTTTCAAAACTGATCATGCTATCGAAGTTTGCACACCGTATCTTTCCATGTTTCCAAACATCTCTTAGAAGCGAATATATATTAAGTACTGTGTTTCCATTTAAGCGTGGTTGCTTCCATTTGAGTGTGATTGAGAATTCCTTCTCTTACCTGTCAAGGAGTAGGATCTTTAATTGAAGTAAGTTCATCACTAAACAGCTTTGGTTTCCCTTCTTTCATCTAGCATTTTTAGCAATGTTAACATGGTAGATTTGTTCTTAGCCTTAGATCCTGTCTTTCTCTGTGTTAACAATTGCTAACTTGTTGAAGTCTTCCATGGTAGATTGGGAACTCATATGAGAGGCATGAACAGGTTGGGGAGTATAATTTTCAACATGGAGAGGTTAAAGAACAATGTAAGAGGTCAAACACATGTAAAAAGGTCAAGAAGTATGGCCCAGGCAGGTTATTAGCTGTATGCTGGTAGGCTTGACAACCGACATTTACCACCTTGTTTAAGTTTCCTTTTAGCCTACTTTTGTTGTGTCAGTAGGCATTTGTCTTGAAGTGGCAAGATATACTGCTGAGGCCTTAGGTAACTTTGCATGCCTAAATAATATGCAGTTTAGTGTGGTGCTTTGTAGCTATGATTTTCTCCCAATAATGCCACACCTGTTTTGGAATTTTATTCCATCTCTTTCATCAGCTGCTAGGTGCTTCCAACCCCTCTTCCATCCATCTCTTTTTAGTGGTACCATATTTTATCAAAATCTACCTTAATCCATAAAGTACGTGCACAAGTGCTTGTGTTGTTAAGACAATTCCATGTAATACTCGTGTTTAGCACATGCTATGCATGTGGCTTGAGAATAGCGGACCATGTGAGAAGGGAAAAAGAGCCAGATTGGCCAGATGCAATTAAACAGCAACTGCATGGGCCCCACCTAATCAAAAACATGATGCCATGTACGGATGGCCATGATTGGTGGACAGGCCTTCTCCAATTCAACAACAGGGGAGGCTTCCAACTCTTAATTAGAAGTTGGAGGGCAGGAAGGAGGGAGTCAGAGGGTCAGGATTTGGTAGATGGACTTGAGATTTGAGTCTTCAACGCAAAAGCTAAATGTTTCTTTTTTTTGTTGTATTGGAACTTTAAGAAGGCCAATTTAGTCATTAAAAAGTCCAGCTATTTAGGGGTATCTAAGTTGCAAAAAAATCTGGTGACAACAGCTTCTCTCCTTATAATGGTAGAAACATTCTATAAATTTAACAATTAAATGAGTATTCATGTATCACTTTGGCGCTGTTTGAGACCAGTTGCTGGGTAGTTGTTCACCACTAGCTATGTAAGATAGCTGTTGGTCACAATAGCTAGGGCCAACATCTACTCCCAAATGGTTCCTTTATAGATTTAAATATTAAATAAGTATGTTTTTATGGCAGCTGAGTATGCTTGCATTCGATATATCTTTCTTTTCTGATCGAATATTTGTTATTTGTTGTTATACATTTTGTAGGCATCTCAATGCCCTTATGACAGCACATGGTGATCATCTTGCTTGGCACCCAAACACTTTTCCGATGGACAAGAAACACATAACTGCTGCTCTATTTGCTTGTTTGTACTTCTGTAACTATTATTCTGAGTTGATGAAGGCTTTCTTGGTATCTTATGAAGACTTTTTTGCTTTGAAATTCTCATATCGCCTTATTGTCTGTCTCTTCTCTTGATACTCCTTGGCATGGAAAGCAGTAATGGTCATTTCAAACGACTCAATGTATTCTACAATTTATGAAAGATGGCTGGAAGATTGGTTCGAAAAAAGAGCATGATGTCTTTCACTGACTAAAATAATGAAAATTCAAAGATGATGTTGGTTTGCATTCGGTCTCATCTGGAATGAATGAATATTGTGGAGAAATTGAAATGCTGTCTTGTTTTGTTTGGTTGAAATCCTCAATAACCTAATGAAGTTGCAGCCAGAGAAAAGAGCTCTTGGTAATGATATTTCAGAAGACTACAGTTTTCTATTTTCATGATTTATATTTTCTTGGGTTATAAAAATGTTTGGATATTTGGAAATAGGTACCTTTAACATACAATAATTTCTAGAGAGCAAGTCTGAAAACAGGTTTTGATGTGCGTTCTCATTAAATATAAAATGCACTTCTGTCCTTTGTCAAGGTGTATGCTGTCTATATCACCATATGGTAGTAGGTCTCTGATATATTTCGTCCGTCTCATGGACATGATGTTCCTCTACACAGTTTTCTTAATTTAAGACAAAATAAGTCTAATCTTCACTCTTTAGGAGTGTTCTGGAATTTTCATACTCTAGCAAAAGGTATTGGCTTGTCTGGGCTTCGTGGCAAAATGTCATGCTTCAGATCTAGTAGTGGTGATCCAGGGGTGACAATCCGCCGCATGCCAGGCATGCAAGGCATCCAGTGCAATACCATTAAAAACAATGAGGGATAATAACTATATGTCATACAAAATTTGAATTCTCCATATTACAAATTATGTAATGTTGGGCAACAAACCAAAAATTCAAAATAATTCCAATTAGGGTTACATATAACAAAATGTGGTTGAAGCTTCCAATTACCCATGTTGTTGCTCTTAATAATTTTGTGGCTCTAGAAAAATATTGTAAGATTTAAATGAGCTCACACTCAGTAAGTCTACTGTAACATAATATAGCCAATTAGGATTTTAATGAATCAAATACATGTCATGTTTCTAAATTTACAAACATTTCCTCATGTTATAGAATTATGCAAATCTCATGCTTAAATAAATTGAAAGCAAATATTATGTAATAATATTTCAAAATACCATTTCAATTCCAAATCACTGTAAATCTCATTTTATACTAATGTCCCACGTTCACGTAACAAAACATCTCAAGGATGTAACCTCCTTGTACACCCCTAGTGGAAGAAGAGTGCCGGAGTCATTTAGCATATAATGCTATATCTTGTCACAGCACATCCCAAGGATGTGTGTTCTCCATATATTTCTCCTGTGAAGGTGGGTCCCGAAGTCATGTAACATATCATATGGACTATGATGATATATAATAACACATTCACAAATATCATTTACATGCATTACTGCAAACATATAATTAATATATTTTTCACATTTTACCAAATTGGTAATTTCACATAATCATATCCATAATCAATTGCATGTATAAAATATCAATTTAATTTACAAAAATTAGCAATAATCAAGTCAATTAGTCATTTGCATGGATGTCGTACCACAATTATAATTTTTACAAATAATACTATAAATAAATTTCATTATTCCAATAATAACATAATTTAATAATGATTTATGAAAATCATTATAACTGACTTACTTACCTCACAACGCTAATCACAAGGTGTAAATCAGCTATATGGACCTCTGGGTACCTACAACATAATTTTTCAGATTTTTAAAATTTCAAAATTAGGATGTCAAACTGACTCCTACAGTCAACCAAATCTAATCCTATGCCCAACTTGGCGTTTGAATATCTCCAAATATAGAAGCCCAAATGAGGAAATAAAAATTTCCCGACAAACTAGGATCCAAGCTGATCAAAACCCTAATTTTCTTTTATTGGGCCCAGCCCAATTTGGAGCCCAAAAATTAGGCCCAAATGGACTAACTGGACTGGGCCAAACCCGGCCCAGTCCTCTTTCTTTTTCCTTTCCCACCCCTGGTTCACCTGAATCAGGGGAGGGCTGAGAATGGCCGGCGGCCTGGGGCCCCCCCCGGCCCTCCCTGGGGGTCGGCTGGCCGTCGACAATCGGCCCCAGGCCGGTCGCCGCCGCCGGCCATCCCCTTTTCTCTTTTTTTTTTTCTTCTTTTTCTTCTTTTTCTTCCTCCCGCTCCCTTCTCCTTGCCGACGGCGCACGGCCGGCCACGATGGCCGGCCCGGACCCCATCGGACACCGCCCGGTGCCGGTGGGGGCCGCCGGCCGAGCTCGGGCCTGGCGAGCCGGCGGGCACGCCGTTGGGCCCGAACCAACGCGGGAGCCGTTTCGGCTCCGCGTTAGGGAAGGGCCGTTCGACCCTCTCCCTCTTCTTCCCTCCCTATCGATGGTACGATCGGCCACCGCTGGCCGATCGGACCCCGCCGAATGTCGCCCTGGTGCCAGTGGGGGTCGCCGGCCGGAGCCTGGGCCCGGTAAGTCGGCGGGCACGCCGCCGGGCCCAAACCAAATGTCAGAGGAGGGCCATCCAGCGGCCCTCCCCTCTCTTTCCCTTTACCGGCGGCATGGCCGGCCTCCTCCGGCCCGCCGGACCCCACCGGATGCTACCTCGGCGCCGATGGGGGTCGCCGCCCGGAGATCGGGCCCGACGAGCCGGCGGGCACGCCACCGGGCCCGAACCAAGCGAGGGAGCTGGTTCGGCTCCTGCGTTAGGGGAGGGCCCTCCCGTGCCCTCTCCCTCTCTCTACACTCACTCTCTCTCTCCATTCTCCTCGCCGGTGAAGGGGGTTACCTGTCGGCGGCGAGGCGGCGAGGACGAGCGGAGGGGCGACAGCGGCGACGGGCAGTGAGGGTAAAGGAGACGGAGGGGACTGGCACGATCCCCTCCTCTCCCTTTTTCTTCAGCGAGGGGAGGGCTAAGCCCTTCCCTGCGGCCACGCACGCGCGTGCGCGTGCATGCAGCGCGCCGCGTGTCACGCACCCACGCCGATAGTTTTGTTAAAATATACTTTTTTATGATTGGAGGTTTACATCCTCCCCCTCCTTATAAAATTTTCGGCCTTGAAATTAATACACATCCCGAATAAAGCTTTTGAGACTCAAATTGAAAATTAGAAGCTTTATTTATCTTTCTGAGCAAATTACAACGGTAGATACTCTTTTGTACATATGTATATATATCTACTCAGATACAAATAGATGAGGATATTTCTTTTTCATTTTCTCTTCAAGTTCTCACGTAGCCTCCCGCTCAGAATGATTACTCCACTGAACCTTAACATAGGGAATGCTACGCCATCTTAAAACTTGATCTTTGTGGTCCACAATACGTATATGATGCTTTTCATATGTCAAATTCTTCTTCAACTGTACGGGCTCCATTTCTATCACGTGGTTGGGATCAGGAATGTATTTCCTCAACATAGAGACATGGAATACATTATGTACCCCAGAGAGTGTAGGAGGTAATGCCAGGCTGTAAGCCACTTCCCCCACTCTGCTCACGATCTCAAATGGCCCAATGTATCGTGGACTCAATTTTCTTCTAAGCCCAAACCTTATCACATCTTTGGTTGGTGAAACCTTAAGAAGACATGGTCCCCAACATGAAATTCCAGCTCCCTTCTTCTAACATCAGCATAGCTCTTCTGTCGGCTCTAAGCTACCCGGAGTCTTTCCTTAATCAGCTGCACTTTTTCTACTGTTTGCTGAATCAGCTCAGGGCCCAACAATTTTCTTTCCCCCACATCATTCCAACACAAGGGAGATCTGCATTTCGTACCATACAGAGCTTCAAATGGAGCCATTTTGATACTGGCTTGGTAACTATTATTGTAAGCAAACTCCATCAATGGTAGGTGGTTGTCCCAAGCACCACCCAAGTCCATCACACAAGCTCGTAACATGTCCTCTAAGATCTGTATAGTCCTCTCAGACTGTCCATCTGTCTGGGGTGGAAAGTTATGCTGAAGTTCAGTTTGGTCCCCAGAGCCCTATGAAGACTCTTCCAAAACTGGAACACAAACCTGATATCCCGATCTAACACAATCAACTCGGGGACACCATGAAGCCTCACGATCTGCTCAATGTACATGGTGGCCAATCTCTCACTAGAGACCCCAACTCTGAACGGTAAGAAATGGGCTAATTTTGTTAATCTATCAACAATGACCCAGACCACATCATTGCTCCTAGGAGTTTTGGGCAAATCAATCACAAAATTCATAGTGATCTTTTTTCATTTCCACTAGGGAATCATCAGAGACTGAAGAGGTCCCGCAGGCCTTTGATGTTTGGCCTTCACTTGTTGGCACACTAAGCACTTGACCACATATTGAGCAATTTCTCCTTTCATCTCTTTCCATCAAAAATTTTTCCATAGGTCTCTGTACATTTTGGTGCCTCCTGGATGTACAGTATAGGAAGAGTAGTGAGCTCCCTCAAAATTGCGGCCCTTAGATCCTCTACATTTGGTGCACAGAGCTTGCTATTAAATCTCAGGAATCCATCCTCTATTATTTTGAATTCATTCTGAACCCCTGACCGCACAACTTCATTAATCTTTTGCAGTTCCAAATCTTCTTTCTAGGAAGACTTAATCCTGTCAATCAGGGTTGGCTGAAGTATAAGTATTGCAAAAAGCCCATTGGACCGCTGTACTCGTAAACTAACCTCTAACTTTTCAAGATCTCTATGAATGTGAGGCTGAGAAGTAATTATGGAAGCTAGCTCTGAGGAGAACTTTCTGCTTAAGGCATCAGCTACCACATAGCCTTCCCTGGGTGATAATGCAGGCTCAGGTCATAATCCTTTAGTAGCTCCAGCCACCTCTTCTGCCTCAAGTTTAGCTCCTTTTGAGTGAAGATGCATTTCAGACTTTGATGGTCTGCATACACATCACAAGTCTCCCCATATAGATAATGCCGCCAAATTTTTAGAGCAAAGATCACGGCGGCCAACTCCAGGTCATGAGTAGGATAGTTCTGCTCATAAGGCTTCAGCTACCTGGAGGCATAGGCTATTACCTTTCCATTCTGCATCAAAACACCTCCCAATCCTTTTCGAGAGGCGTAAGTGAATAAAGTATATCCTCCCGATGTAGATGGAGGGGTAAGGATAGGGGCTGACACCGAGCGCTGCTTGAGCTCCTAGAAACTTTTTTCACACTCCTCTGCCCAAACAAACTTTGCTCGCTTTTGGGTTAAGCGAGTCAGAGGTAAAGCAATGCGAGAGAAGCCTTCCACAAATCTGCGATAATAACCAGCCAGTCCCAAGAAACTTCTGACTTCTGTTACATTGGAAGGCCGACACCAGTTCACAACAGCTTCAATCTTCTTAGGATCGACATATATGCCATCTTTGGATATGATATGACCTAAGAAAGATATTTGGCTCATCCAGAAGTCACATTTCTACAGCTTGGCATAAAGTTTTTTCTCCCGAAGAGTCTGCAGAACAATCCTTAAGTGGTCTTCATGCTCCATATGACTTTTAGAATATATCAAGATATCATCAATGAAGACCACTATAAACTGATCCAGGTATGGTTTAAAGATCCTGTGCATCAAGTCCATGAATGCTGCCGGAGCATTAGTCAACCCAAACGGCATCACCAAGAACTCATAATGGCCATACCTGGTTCTGAATGCAGTCTTAGAAACATCCTCAGCTTTTATCTTGAGCTGATGGTATCCTGATCGAAGATTAATCTTTGAGAATACCTGGATTCCTTGGAGTTGATCAAATAGATCATTAATCCTCAGCAAAGGGTACTTGTTCCGCACTGTTACCTTATTAATTTCTCGGTAACCAATGCAGAGTCGAAGATTGCCATCCTTCTTTTTGACAAACAATACTGGAGCACCCCAAGGAGAGACACTGGGTCTGATAAATCCCCGATCCAGAAGCTCCTACAACTAACATTTTAGCTCCTTTAGCTCAGCAGGGGCCATACGATAAGGAGCCTTGGATATAGCTCCAGTGCCAGGGGCTAAATCAACAGTGAACTCGACTTCTCGATCCGAAGGTAATTCAGTCAATTCCTTTGGAAAGACATCAGGAAACTCCCGAGCCACTGGAATATGCTCCAACTTGTGCTCTTCCTGCTGAAGGTCTCTGACCACAGCAAGAAACCCCTGACCACCTTTTCTTAGATATTTCTCAGCTTGCAGAACTGACACCAATACTGAAGCCAGGTGTTCCTGACTCCCAATAAAACTGAATTCAAGAAGATTACAAATTTTAAAAATCACCCTTTTCCTAAAACAGTCTATGGAAGCATGATAGGAGGCCAACCAGTCCATCCCCAGGATTACAACAAAGAACTTCAGTGGGAGGGCTATCAAATCAGCATTCAACCTTCTATCTTCCATGTCAATTAGGCACGATTTACATACTGAGTTTACCATCATGACATCTTCATTTAAGAATGCAATATGCAACTCTTACTCTAGAGGAACGGGTGTCAATGATGCATTCTTAGTAAGATAACTATCAGATACAAATGAATGTGTGACACCCGGATCAATTAAAGTTTGAGCATAAGTGTTGCCTACTTTAAACATACCTGTCATAAAGATTAACTTAACTTAGATGTCATGCAGTTTCATATGTTTTTCCCTTTATCAACTATCATAATCTATGCATTACACCAGGTATGAATGCAATAATTTTAAAGAAATTTATTAAGTTAATAGGCGTACCTGTCACCACAGAATTAGAGGCAGCAGCATTCTTCTGAGTGAGGGTATAGACCCTTCCTTGGGTCCTGGGCTGCTGCTGGCTCTTCCCTTGATCTAGAGGGGGATGCTGGTCCTTCCGGAGGGGATAAGTGGCCATCTTGTGATCCATCTTCCCACATATAAAGCAGGCTCCAGTCAGCCTGCAGCACTGTTTGCCCGGATGGGTCTTCTCGCAATGAGGACAGCGGGTTTCCTTATCCTTTTGCCCTGAAAGAGCCTGAAAGAAACCCTTTTTCTTCTTAGCCTGCCTTGAAAATTGACCAAAAGAAGGTCTTCTCCTTTTCATCTGCTGCTCCCTCATCTGCTGGATGGCAATCATGTCTCTCTCAATCACCAGAGCCTTGCTCACCGCTGCATTGTAAGTAGGGAGCTCAAATGCATTGACTGCTTGCCTCAGCCTGGGCTGCAGTCCCTTGGTGAATTTCGTGATCTTGGCTCTCTTAGTGATTACAAAATCAGGAGCAAATCGGGCCAGTTTTCTAAATTCAGCTTCATACTGGGCCACAGAGAGGTTCTTCTGCTCTAATCTCATAAACTCAGACTCCATCTGTCTCTGTACACTCCTAGGGAAGTACTGGTCATAAAAAGCCTCCTTAAACTATCCCCAAGAGATAGCCCGACCTCCCAATCGCTGCTCCAACAGTAGCCACCAATCATAAGCTTCCCCCTGAAGGAGGTAGGTGGAAAATTTAATCCGCTCTTCCTCCTGGCTACCAAGGGCCGTAAAGGCCTTCTCTATCTCTCTTATCCACCTCTCCGCATCAAGTGGGTTGGTGGATCCAGTGAAGGGAGTAGGGGCTAGGTTCTTAAACTCTGTGAAGCTACGACCCTCTCCCTGCCAAGGCTGAGATGGAGCGGGCTGAGCAGACTGTTCGGGCTGGACCGACTAGGTCTGAGGAGTAGGAGGGGCAGACTGAGTCTGCGGAATGGTAGAGCCAGATAGAGCAGACAGTAATTGCTGAATCTGCTGCTGCATAGCCTACACTACCTGAGTCACTCCCAAAAAGGCCCAGAGCAACTCGGCCTGTAACTGCTGTGGATTATGCCAACTGGGGCAACGAAACCCGAATCTGCAGTAGCTTCCTGGGCTCCCTGCTGGTCAGAGTCACCAACCTAAGAGCCCTCATCATGTCGCTAACTTCTGATGCAACGAGGCATTATGAACTCCTGCCAAGGTTAGGTTCCAATCAATATCTTTATAAATCTCCAAATCTCAAGCATTTTTAAACAAGTCACTTGAATTTTTTCCAGAGTTATTACCCTCCTAATGTTCTATCAATAATTAGCCTAAAGTTAATCAAGTGTTTGTCCCTAATGTCAAACCTTGCTCTGATACCACTATAAGCTGTCACGCCCCAGATCCAGTGGTGGTGGCCCAAGGGTGACAATCTGCCGCATGCCAGGCATGCAAGGCATCCAGTACAGTATCATTAAAAACAAGGAGGGATAATAATTATATGTCATACAAAATTTGAATCCTCCATATTACAAATTATGTAATGTTGAGCAACAAACCAAAAATTCAAAATAATTCCAATTGGGGTTACATATAACAAAATATGGTCTATTTACATCATGAAGCTCCCAATTACCCCTGTTGTTGCCCTTGATAATTTTATGGCTCGGAAAAAATATTGTAAGATTTAAATGAGCTCACACTCAGTAAGTAAGCCTACTGTAATATAATATAGACAATTAGGATTTTAACAAATCAAATATATGTCATGCTTCCAAATTTAAAAACATTTCCTCATGTTATAGAATTATGCAAATCCCATGCTTAAATAAATTGGAAGCAAATATTATGTAATAATATTTCAAAATACTATTTCAATTCCAAATCACTATAAATCTCATTTTATACTAATGTCCCATGTCCACGTAACAATCTCAAGGATGTAACCTCCCTGTATGCCCCTAGTGAAGGAAGGGTGCCGGAGTCATTTAGCATATAATGCCATATCCTGTCACAACACATCGCAAGGATGTGTGTTCTCTACATATTCCTCTATGAAGGTGGGCTCCGGAGTCATTAAATATATCATATGGACCGTGATGACATATAATAAAACATTCACAAATATCATTTACATGCATTACTGCAAACATATAATCAATATATTTTTCATATTTTACCAAATTGATAATTTCACATAATCATGTTCATAATCAATTGCATGTATAAAATACCAATTTAATTTATAAAAATTAGCAATAATCAAGTCAATTAGTCATTTGCATGGACGTCGTACCATAATTATCATTTTTATAAATAATACTATAAATAAATTTCATTATTCCAATAATGACATAATTTAATAATGATTTATGAAAATCATTATAACTGGCTTACTTACCTCACAACGCTAATCCCAAGGTGTAAATCAGCTATATGGACCTCTGGGTACCTACAACATAATTTTTTAGATTTTTAAAATTTCAAAATTAGGATGTCAAACTGACTCCTACAGTCAACCAAATCTAATCCTGGGCTCAATTTGGGGCTTGAATATCTCCAAATATAGAAGCCCAAATGGGGAAATAAAAATTCTCCGACAAACTATGATCCAAGCTGATCAAAACACTAATTTTCTTTTATTGGGCTCGGCCCAATTTGGAGCCCAAAAATTAGGCCTAAATGGGCTAACTAATTGGGCCAAACCCGGCCCAGTCCTCTTTCTTTTTCCTTTCCCTCCCCTGGTTCACCTGAATCAGGGGAGGGTTGAGAATGGCTAGCAGCCTAGGGTTGCCGCCGACCCTCCCCGGGGGTCGACTGGCCGTCGACGACCGGCCCCAGGCCAACTGTCGCCGTCGGCCACCCCCTTTTCTTTTTTTTTTTTCTTCTTTTTCTTGTTTTCTTCCTCCCGCTCCCTTCTCCTTGCTGGTGGCACCACCAGCCATCGCTGGCCGACCGGACCCCATCGGACGCCGCCCCGGTGTCGATGGGGGTTGTCAGCCCAACTAGGTACTTGGAATTTTTTTTTTTCAATACGCGGAAGCGTTCCCAACCGAGCGACCAGCCTTGGTGCGTTGCACGCCCCAAGTCAACCTCACAGAGTAGACTGCGCGCAATGCCCTTGGCAGCCTATTACGCTCTCCGACACGCAGGTAGTTGATACGTAATCTGGGGTACTACCAGTAGCCTATTACGCTCTTCACCCTGCGCGGTGCACCCAGCGCACCCGTCTGCGCGGGCGTGCCTCTCCGCGCGAGCCTCCGCCCGCGCGCGCATGCCTTGGTCTGCTTGCGCACGGACGAACTGCCTTACATGCGCGCCACTCGTGCCGAGCTTGGGCGCGCACGCTGCTGCCTTCCCGGATTTCTTTGGCCAACTTCGCCTTGCTCCATCGGGCGATGTACGTGCCTAGACGGTGCGGTGCCGCCCGCACCTTGAGTGTGTCTCGGCCCTGGCCTCGACGCATGGCTCGCGCATGAATACCAACCCTCGCATGCCTCCCACTTAGCTGCCCCTTGGCGTGCGCATGCATGCCACTTGGTCGATGGGTTGCGTCGTTGTGCTTGGCCCTCACGTGCCTTGTACTGGCCGATCTGCGCGCACCCTGTCGCGCAGCTCCCTACCAGCCTGGCAGGCACTCGACTGCCTACCTTGGTTGCACGCGCGTCTACTCACGCCGCGGGCTGCACTACGGCCCTTCCTGGCCGTGCGCTGCTACTGAAGGGTCTCTGTTACTGTTTTGGCACAGCATACTCTGGCCACCCTAGGGGTTCTGCTGAAACGAGCAAAGATTGCGCTTTCCCGAAGAGTCTTGGCCGCCCGTCCCGCTCGCGCCGCGCCACAGCCCTCTTGGCCGTGCACAACTATTGAGGGGCTGACAATCCTCCCCCACCTGAAGCTGTCGACGTCTCCATCGGACCTGCGCTCAAGTAGGCTTGAATGTCCTCCTCAAACTGCCATAGCTCTTCTGCCCTTCTCCAAGTAGCATCGGAGATATCTTCTCCTTTCCACTGTACTAGGTACTCTGTGTACTTATGTCCTTGACTCGTCCCCACCTTCCTGTCTGCTAAGATCCTGGTAATCTTCCATGCAAACTTTGGCCGAAGGATAGGGCGTACCTTCTCAGGTTGCTCTCTTTCATCTCCACTGAGATCTCCGTAGTAGGGCTTCAAGAAGCTCACGTGGAAGGTCGGGTGGATCTTCAACCGGGCCGGCAAGGTCAACCGGTAAGCCACCTCCCCCACACACCGAATGACTTTGAAGGGACCATCGTACCTTGGCATGAGGCCGCGATGATACTTCTTGGTTGCCTTCCTCCAAAGATAAGGCGTGAGCCTCAGCATAACCAGATCCCCCACTTGGAACTCTACTGGCCGTCGGTGCACGTTCGCGCGCTGCTTCATCTCCCAAGCCGCCCGCACGAGGCTGTCCCGTGCCTTGGCAATGCAGTCAGCCCTGTCCTGCGCATACTGATGGGCCGCAGGGCATGGACCATCATACTGCCGTGCTACCTCCAAGGGCGTCCTAAGTTGAAAACCCAGGCATACTTCGACTGGACTCTGTGATGTTGCTAAAGACTGGTTAATGTTGTAGAAAAATTGGGCCGCGTCTAACAACTCCAGCTAGTTGCGCTGGCTTGCGGTCACGAAGTGTCGCAAGTATTCTTCAAGAAGCGCATTCACCCTCTCAGTCTGGCCATCTGTCTGAGGATGATATGCTGTGGAGAAGTTAAGTTCCGAACCCATAATCTGAAATAGGGTTGTCCAGAACTTGCCTATGAAACAGCCATCACGACCGCTGATGACGTCGCCTAGCATGCCGAACACCTTGACCACATTGGCGAAGAACAGGGTTGTGCACATCTCCGCGGAGCAGGTCTTTGGTACTGCCATGAAGACAGCGTACTTAGAGAACCTGTCAACCACCACGAAAACTGCGCGCTTCCCTTCTACCTCCGGGAACCCCATAATGAAGTCCATGGAGACGGACGCCCATGGCCTGTCCGGAATGGGCAATGGTTGGAGAAGGCCCGCCGGCCTCCTGTGCTCCACCTTGTCCATCTGGCACGTCAAACAGCTTCGTACACAGGCCTCCACATCGCTCCACATCTTAGGCCAATAAAAGTCTCTGGAGAGTAGGGCGCACATCCGTTCCATGCCTGGATGTCCCGCCCACCTTGAGTCGTGGGACTCCTTGAGTAAGTTGCGCCTTAGAGCCTCGCTTTGTGGCACGACTAGACGGCCTCCATGCGCCCGCAATAGGCCATCTTGGATCCAGAAGCGCCACACCAAGCCGCTCTTCACGTCCACGCGCAACTTGGCGTAGGCCGCATCCCGCTCGGCCGCACGCCTGATGCGCTCAGTGATACTGGCCTATAGGGTTGTCACGGTAGTGATGTATTCCTGCACGGTCTGGCAGCTAAGGGCATCAGCTATCTGGTTTTGGCACCCAGGCCGGTGCTCCCACTCGAAATCAAACTCTGCCATATACTCTTGCCAGCGAGCTTGTTTGGGCATTAGCTTCTTCTGAGTCTTGAAATAGGTGTTGGCCACGTTGTCGGTGACGATCTTGAACTTAGTCCCCAACAGATAGTGCCTCCACGCCTCCAAGCAATGGATCACGGCGGTCATCTCTTTTTCATGCGCCGAGTATCACGTCTCGGCGTCCTTGAATTTTCTACTTTCATAGGCCACCGGGTGTCCTTCTTGGATCAAAACTCCTCCCAGTGCACGATCGGAAGCATCCGTGTGCACTTCAAATGGATCCTCGAATCTTAGTAGTCTCAAGACTGGCTCAGTGGACAACGCCGTCTTGAGTTGGTTGAAGGCATCCTCACAACAAGAGGACCAATCCCACCTTTGCTCTTTCTTGAGCAGATCGGTCAAGGGACTTACAATTGCCGAGTAGCCCTTGAACCTTCTGTAGTAGTTGGCGAGCCCAAGAATGACCTCAGCTCCACCACTGCAGCAGGGGTCGGCCAGTCCAGGATGACTTGGACCTTGGCGCTGTCCATCTTGATTGCGCTGTGACCGATCCAGTGTCCAAGAAAATGGACCTCGGTGCGACCAAACTCGCACTTCTCCCTTTTGACATAAAGGCGGTGCTCTCTTAGCCTTTGGAGCACCCGCCTCAGATGCGCCACATGCTGCTCCATGCTATTGCTGTAGATGACGATGTCGTCAAGGTAGACAACAACAAAGTCATCCAAGAAGACATAGAGGACATCCGTCATCAGGTTGCAGAAGGTGGCCGATGCATTGGTCAAGCCGAAGGGCATGACCAGGAACTCAAACGACCCGTAGCGGGTTACGCACGTCGTCTTTGCCTCATCGCCTGCTGCGATGCGCACCTGCCAATATCCTGAGCATAGGTCGAGCTTGGTAAAGTATTCGGCCTTTGCCAACCGATCGAATAGATCCGCTGCATTAGGGACCGGATATTTGTTCTTCACAGTTACCTTATTGAGCGCACGGTAATCCACGCACATCCGCAGCGTACCATCTTGCTTCTTTTGAAATAGGACCGATGCGCTGAAGGGTGTGCGGGATGGTTGGATCAGTCCCGCGGCCAGCAACTCGTCTAGCTGCTTGGGCAGCTCGGCTAACTCGCCTGGAGCCATGCGGTAGGGCGCCTTGGCTGGTGGGCGCGCGCCGGGCTCCAACTCGATATGATGGTCGTGCACGCACCGAGGTGGGAGCTCCTTTGGGAGTTCGGCCGGCATCAGGTCGGCAAACTCGGTCAGCACCTCTCCCACCTGTGCGGGCACCTCTTCTTCAGAATTTGGCTGGATCTCGACAAGCGCCGCGACATAAGTTTGTTGGCCCTTCCGCATGCCGCGACTCAGTTGCTTGGCGGATAGCAACCCGCCATCCTCCTTCTTGCGCGTGGCTGCGCTCGGTCGTAGCACAGACACGAAGCCGGGGCACTCCTCAGCCCCGATCAGCACTCCATCCAGGTGTGGCACGATCATTGCCTTGGCTGCCTTAAAGAACTCCAGGCCAAGGATGATCTGGAAGTCATCTAGAGGGATGATCATGAGGCTGCACGGCCCTCTCCATGGGCCGACTTCTAGTGTAGCCTCCGCAAGGCCGTTCACCTTTGCTGCCTTTGAGTTGACGGCCTTGATCAGGGTTGAGCTGGTGGTAGTCTCCAACCCTAACTCTCTTGCGACATCTTCAGCAAGAAAGTTGTTGGTGGCACTCGTGTCGAGCATGGCCTTGAGCTCTCGGCCATTCAGCTTCACCGAAACATATAGAAGCCCCTTGCAGGGTGTAGGCTTCTTGGTGACAAGCGCGTTAAGCGCCTACAACGGATTCACCCTTGAAGGCTCCTCCTCTGAGCCACTTGAGCCATCGGCCAGTTGGGAAATCAGGGCTGGTAATTTCCCCTTCTTCTGGCAATCGCGCGCCAAGTGTGTGCCTCCGCAAATAAAACATCCTTGGGCATGATTGGGTCTGGCCATGGTACCTCTGGCTGGCTGGGTGGACTCCTCTGATCGAGCAGCGGGCTTCTTCTTCTTCCCTTTCTTTTTGGGAGAAGCTGGCCTGCTCTCCTTGGCTTTAGCCTTCTGCTTTCCGCTAAGGGCGGGGTTGGGCGCCGTACGGAAGTCGACGAGGCTCTCGGCAGTAGCCATCGCCGAAGGGAGATCTTTCACCCCTTGTCTACGCAGTTCCACCTGCGCCCAATTCTGCAACCCCGATTGGAAGTTGAAGAGTTTATGTGCTTCTGACATGTCTTGGATATCGAGCAGCAGCGAGCTAAACTCCTTGACGTAGTCCCGGATGGACCCCGTCTGCCATAGCTTTTTCAACTGTTCCCTTGCAACCCATGCGACGTTGTGAGGGACGAACTGCACCTTCAGCTCCGATTTCAGGGACTCCCAATCCGCAATGGCTGGACGGCCAGCATTGCGGTCCTCTGCATTGCACGTGCGCCACCATAGCTTGGCGTCGCCAGCCAGGAACATACTGGCGAGATTGACGCGCTCCGCATTCGACACCCTTGCCGCGAGGAAATATTGCTCCACATCCCACACGAAATTCTCCAACTCCTTGGCATTGCGCGTGCCGCTAAAGGGATTCGATTCAGGGATGTGGATCTTAGGCGATGGGGCTTGATCCGCCATGGGCTGGCGTGCGCAGACTCGCCGCAGCAAGCCCACCTCATCTTTCAACTCCTTCAGGCGGTTTAGAACCCCCTCCAGCAAGACATCACATTCGTCCTGCTGTCCCATAGGCGGCGTGCTCGGGCCCGCTTGATCAATGGGCGCCGCGGCCGCCTCCAGTTGATTTAGCCACTCCTTATGCTCCAAATATCGGATGATCAGATCTGGGAAATCGTCGCTAGGGCGATCCCCGATCAGAGTCTCCAACCTTATCACACGATCTGTCAGCGTCATCTTGTGATGGAGAAGTGAACGCGCTCTGATACCACTTTGTCAGCCCGGCTAGGTACTTGGAATTTTTTTTTTTCAATATGCGGAAGCGTTTCCAACCGAGCGACCGACCTTGGTGCGTTGCACGCCCCAAGTCAGCCTCAGAGTAGACCGTGCGCAATGCCCTCGGCAGCCTATTGCGCTCTCCGACATGCAGGTAGTTGATACGTAATCTGGGGTACTACCAGTAGCCTCCCCGCAGATCAATCCTGATATGCCCTACCACACGTTCATTGGGAAAGGGCCCGAGGTACTACCAATAGCCTCCCTCCTGGGCCGTCCCAAAGTTGAGCACGATAGAAACTAAGGACAAACACAGACGCACGGCTTTGCGCATACAAGCATCCAATCACAAAGACACAAGCAGATACAAAGAAAAAAACCCCCAACCTTTATAGAGTATAAACTACTATAAGAATTCACAAAGCCAATGTGCAAAAGCACTTACAAGAAAGACCCTCCCAAAGTCCTCTTCTAGCCTTGCGATGCCCGGACGTAGGAACCACCTCTACGACGAGCGATCTCTCCCTTTTTTGGAACAGATCTGGAGGAAACTCTTCAAGCTTCTTCCTCTCCTCAGGGATCCGGTTGACCTCCTTTTATAGGAGCGCATGAGGGCACACCGTTGCCCTAGCTCCTCAAATTTCGCTTGGGCGCGTGTGATGCGCAGCTGAGGCTTATCAGCCCGATTTTCACGCACCTGGAAGGGCCAGGTCGTGTGCCGCGCAGCGCCTGGGCGCGCTCAGCGCCCACCGGGCTGTGCGCCGCGCGGATCAGCATCCGAGATCCGTGCCATGGATCTCGGATAGATAAGCCCACGATCATCTACAACCTCATCCCCGATCTTGGTACTGCCAATCTCGGCCCGGATGAGGGCGTGCGCCGCACACTTCGGGGTGGATAAGGCTTCGTTCCGCTTTTGGCGCCGCACACTTCTGAGCGGATCAGGGCATCCTTCCGCTCTTGGCGCCACGCACTTCGGGCCGAATGAGGGCATCCTTCCGCTCTTGGCGCCGCGCACTTCGGGTCGGATGAGGGCGTGCGCCGCCTTGCGCGGTGCGCCGCATGTGTGCCGCCCTGCGTGGTGCGCCAAGCGCACCCGTGTGCGCGCGCGCGCATGCCTTGGTCTGCCTACGCGCGGACGAACTGCCTTACATGCGCGCCACCCGTGCCGAGCTTGGGCGCGCCGCTGCTGCCTTCCCGGATTCCTTTGGTCAACTTCGCCTTGCTCCATCGGGCAATGTACGTGCCGAGATGGTGTGGTGCCGCCCGCACCTGGAGTGTGTCTCGGCCCTAGCCTCGACGCATGGCTCGCGCATGAATACCAACCCTCGCGTGCCTCCCGCCTGGCTGCGCCTTGGCGTGCGCAAGCATGCCACTTGGTCGACGGGTCGCGTTGTTATGCTCGTCCCTCGCGTGCCTTGCACTGGCCGGTCTGCACGCACCCTGCCGCGCAGCTCCCTACTGGCCTAGCAGGCACTCGACTGCCTGCCTTGCCCGCGCGCGCGCCTACTCGCGCCGCGGGCTGCGCCACAGCCCTTCCTGGCCGTGCGCTGCTACTGAAGGGTCTTTATTACTGTTCTGGCACAGCATCCACACTCTGGCCACCCCAGGGGTTCTGCTGAAACGAGCAGCATTGCGCGCTCCGCCTAGTAGGTCTTGGTCGCTCGTCCTACCGGGTACTCGCGCCACGGCCCTCCTGGTCGTGCATAACTATTGAGAGGCTGACAGGGGCCACCGGCCGGAGTCCGGACCCGACGAGCCAGCGGCCACGCCGCAGGGCCCGAACCAACATGGGAGTCGATTCGGCTCCCTCGTCAGGGGAGGGCCGTTCGGCCCTCTCCCTCTTCTCCCCTCCCTGCCAGCGGCACAACCAGCCACCGGCCGTCGGCCGCCGACCCCCGTCGAACGCCGCCGCCGGTGCCGGGTGGGGCCGCCGGCCGGGAGCCCGAGCCGGCGAGCCGCCGGGCACACCGCCGGGGCCGAACCAAATGTCAAGAGAGGGCCATCCAGTGGCCCCGGCGCCAGTGGAGGCTGCCGCCCCGAGATCGGGCCCGGCGAGCCGGCAGGCACGCCGCCAGGGCCGAACCAAGCGCGGGAGCCAGTTCGGCTCTCGCGTCAAGGAGGGCCCTCCCGCGGTCCTCTCCCTCTCTCTCTACACTCTCACTCTCTCTCTCCACTCTCCTCGCCGGTGAGGGGGGGTTACCTATCGGCGGCGAGGCGGCGGGGATGAGCGGAAGGGCGATAGCGGTGATGGGCAGCGAGGGTAAAGGAGACGGAGGGGACTGGCACGGTCCCCTCCTCTCCCTTTTTCTTCAGTGAGGGGAGGGCTCTGCGACCACGTGCGCGCGCGTGGGTGCGCGCACACTGACACACATGCAGCGCATCGCGTGTCGTGCACCCATGCCGATAATTTTGTTAAAATATGCTTTTTTACGATGGGGGTTTTACACAAAACGTTGCTTCTTTCTTTGGATGTAGTTTTCTAGTCTACTAAGAAAAGCTAAGATAGGCAAGTCTCCAAATATAAGGGAATGCTACTGTTAAAGCGTTAATGAATGTGATTTTTTTGTTTGTTAAATGTTGAGAGAAATTGCTCTCAACCAAAGTCCTCAAATTTGGTGCTAAGATTCGTGTTGATATATTATTAATTTAGTATTAGTATGATATAGTACATATTACGTACAACGTTCAATTTTTTTCTACTGACTATAATATCATTGGGTATGGTATAAAGGGGTGTTCATTGTTGGGTACTTAGTGGTCTGGATGAATGTTGTAGGATAGTTTTTCTCTGCTTTCATTCCTTAAATTGTTAAAAAATAAATTTTTTCCATTTTTTATTATTTATATTAAATTAAAATTTGGTCTTGTATTAATAGTTTATCAGCATAATATAATATAATTGTTTTATATTTCCTTCTCTATTTTTATTTATGATTTTTCTCATAATTTAGAAATTTACTAACAAAAGCATCTTTTTTCAAGTTTTCTTTTTCCTTGTTTATGCTAGAATTAGATATATGCAATGCACATGATTAAGGTTTAAGTTAGCCTAGGTTACACCTCCAAACACATTGATCCTAGGAAACTAATTTTTCAAAAGACATCCAATTAAGTTATCTATTTCTTTCCTTATTTCAGTTTGTAGTTTTATCCAGAATCCATAATCTGAAAAATAGCTAATTTAGGCTTCTCTTTGCAATTTTAATATTAAATACTACAACCAAATACATGTAGAATATATAACTGGGGAAAGCTAAGTTGTTTGGAAGGGGGTAGGGTTCAAAATCTTGAGGTTAAAATGCCGAATGTATCCTTCATAATTTAGAGTAAAACATGAGTTGAATGCATCTTGCAGAGATCTTGGGAGGTACAAAGTATTTTCTTTAAGATGATTTGATTACAAGCTAAATGGTTCGATTTTATCAACTTTTCTTATTAAAATAGTAGATATGTCATATTTTAGCATAACTAATAATTATAAGTGTTTGATTGCATGAAAATAACTAATTAATAATTATGTAAAATAGTTTAATTAGATGATGCATGTGAAGGATGGATCAACTCATTGGCTTCTAGATACTTTTTATGCTTAGATATTTTTCATATAGCAGATTGAATTTGTAGCTATAGTAAATTTTATATTTAAATAAATACAAGATTGTAACATCAAGCTATAAAAGTTCATGATGCCAAAAAATTTAGTTCCACACTGCACTAAGCTAAGAAAGTTGTCAACTCAAATTAAGATCGCATAACTTTAGTTTTCATCAACTCACTTGGAGGCAAAAAAAAACAAAAATTTTTCTATGCTTTACATTGTTTGCATCTTTGCCGGGAAATATATTTCATGTTTTCTTTATTATCTGATAAAAACAAGGAAGTTACCATAGAATTGACAAGTTGAGGGAACAAGCTTGTAATATAAGTGAAAAGAATTGTATTGTAAACAGATTTTTTCTATCATCAAGATCTTGCATGGATGGTATCACCTCTTTGCTGCTTGGGCAAGGAGGTGAAATTTTAATTGTGGTAAATGAGGTAGGTTTCGATAACTGATAAGAATTACCCTTTCTTAATCTTAAATAACACAAATAAAATCTTAATTACTTATTATTATCGCTCTCACTCAAGTAAAAAATCAAGTTCCCTCATTGTTTTGAGGCAAAGGCTTATAGCAAGACGATAAAAAGTGGTAAGATTGTGAACTTTTAATGTTTTTATTCGATGCTTACTTCGGCTTCATGAGGTGAAAGAAAAGATTTTTACTTATGATTATAATATGAAGGTTGGTCAAAATAAGATTTTATGTTTAGATAATTGTGCACATACTATGTAGAATTGATGGGTGCATCTTGCAGTAAGGTTTTTTTTTTTTTTTTTTTTTTTTTGTACTACAACTAGAATTAATAAATTATAAAGAATTTTTAGAGTGAAGAATGGTAAAAAATTTGAGCCCCAAAAAAATGCTAACTTGCACTGTAGCCTTGTAAGTCAAATTTAAGCGTACTTTTGGTGCTTGCCTTCCAACTTTTGTCACATGATACATAGCATATATAAACTCAGTTTAGCTTTAAGTTATTTAGCCTTTACCTAGAATTTAAAGTAATTTATTCTTTATTTATTCTTGAATCTATGTATGAGATTATAGCATTTGAAATAACTAGATCTATATAATTATGCGATGGCTTACTTTCACTCTCTTTATATGAAGAAGATAAAAAGATATTTTTTCTTCATATATTTTATTATATATTATTAGATAAAATTAAACCATATTTTTCTAAGTTCAAGCAATCTTTTGCTGTCTTTTTTAAAAAAGCTAGAAATCTTTTTTATCCACTGATCATTACTATGAATGTTCCCATTTTTTACGTGAGACATGCAACAAGCTGCTTCAGCTAATTTATATTAATTTTAATTTACATATAAATATATGACCAAAAGATCCAAGTTTCATCCTCATCCTTTTATTCTTTTTTTTCATGAAACAATGTATATAAAAATAAATCCTATCATTTTAATTTTTTTTCTTTTTAATATATAAAGATCAATTACACATCATAATTAACCATGGTGCTCTTTGTAAGCATCGGAAACATTAAATATATATATATATATATATATATTATTTAATTATATTAAAGTATTGATATGTTCTCTCTCTCCCTCTCTGTCTGCATTAGTTTGCTGTGAGATCAATACATGTTGAAGCTGTGTTCTGGATCTCTGAAATCAGCTTTCTTTTGATTAAAAATTTTATCTCAAAGTTTTAATATCAATTATCATCAAACATTTAACACAGGGTCCATGTGCAAAATAAATGCAATTGCAACAAAGAGATGGGAAGATTTAAATTTATAATATACTAAATAAATATGCACAAGATTAAATTCAAAAAATATATAAAGATCAATAAATATAAATTAGCCATCAATTATGGATGGGTGTTAAGTCTCAAAGATTAAACATAACATCATCCGGGTTGTCCAAGTAAATATAAAAGGCATTATGGACAAAAATCAAAATATAAATATTTTGCTAGCATTTTCTTACTTAAAATCCCGTCAGCAATAAGGGCCAGTCCTGTTATGCCACGTAGCTTTAAAAAAAAAAAAAAAAAAAAAAAAAAAAAAAAAAAAAAAACAAGGCCGGGACCCTCGGGAGGCCGTAAATTTGGTGTCGGCCTTTCCATCCTGTCCATCGAATCTAGATATATCTTCCGATCGATATCCTCCTCCCCGCCATGGAGCTCTCGCCATCGCCCGCCATTCTCGCATGGCTTCCTTCGCTTCCCGCCCTCTCCACCGAGATGTCCTCCTCTCTCGGAGCCTCCCATCTTCATCCGGCTCCAAAGCCCACTCCTTTCCCCGCTTCGACTCTCACTCCACACCCCGAGCTACTCTTCTCCGTGAGTTCCCTGCGCTCTCCGTTGTTAGATCGCACGCGACCCACTTAGCTGAGAAAATCCCCAAGAGAGAAGAGCCCTGTGAGAAGGATGCTAAAAACCACGCGAGACACGGAGGCGCTGCCTCCCCGCTCCCTTCTCCGAGTTCTCTAGATGAGAGGGTGGAGAGAACTGATCGAAAAGCTGAGAGACATTCAGCGGTGAAGGAGAAGGCGGTAAAACTTAGAGCTATGAAACAAAGGAGTGGGTCGAGACTCAGAGGTTTGGGGTCGGGGTCATCTTTCTTCGGGTCAAGAGATGGAGGGGGAGTTAGACAATCGGAAAAGATCGAAACTTTGGGCAATAATCGTATTGAAATGAAGGAGAAGAAAGGGATTAAGGGAGCTAGGGTCAATACAGCAGAAGTTCAGCTGAGACTTGGGCTGGACATGTGCTCCAAGATGGGGGACGTCATGGGGGCGATATCTCTGTATGACTCGGCTGTGAGGGACGGCGTCAAGATGGAGCAGTACCACTATAATGTGTTGCTTTATCTCTGTTCTTCTGCAGCCATTGGGGTCGTTCGTCCTGCAAAAAGTGGCACGGGTGGTAGTGGTATCGCTTCCTTTAAAGAGGACGCTGGTGACATGGATGAAAACAGGGTCTTGACTGATGAGAGGCATCCACAATGGCGGCTTTCAAGTGATATCAGAGGAGAAGGTGGATTACAATGTGCTCTGCATCATTATAGAACAGAGTCCAAGCGAATGAATCCGTCCAAGTTTGATGCAGGCATGAGTAGAGATGGTTTCTTCAATGAAATAGGTGAAAGTAGTCAGAAAGATGGTGTTCCAATTCAATTTGGTGATGATGTCAGAGACTATGCACGAAGGAGGGGATTTGAAATCTATGAAAAGATGTGCTTGGAGAAAATTCCTATGAGTGAAGCAGCCTTAACATCAGTAGCTCGAATGGCAATGTCCATGGATGATGGAGACATGGCTTTTGAGATTGTAAAACAAATGAAGGCGTTGGGTATAACTCCAAGACTGCGGTCATATGGTCCTGCTTTATTGGCCTTCTGCAGGAGGGGTGATATTGAGAAAGCATTCAAGGTAGAAAGGCACATGGTCGAGTCTGGGATCAACCCCGAGGAGCCGGAATTGGAGGCACTTTTAAGAGCTAGTGTGGCAGCTCGTAAAGGAGAGAAGGTTTATTACTTGCTACACAAGCTTAGAACTAACGTGAGGCAGGTTTCCCCGTTCACAGCAGAATTAATTGAGGCATGGTTTAAGGGTTCAACTGCTTCCAGAGTGGGAAAAAGGAAATGGGATCTGAAGATGGCAGCACAAGCCATAGAGCATGGTGGAGGTGGTTGGCATGGGTTGGGTTGGCTGGGGAAGGGAAAATGGACTGTGACACATGCAAATGTTGATGCAGAAGGTGTCTGTTTGGGCTGTGGCGAGAAGTTGGTGACCATAGACTTAGATCCAATGGAGACTGTAACTTTTGCCAAATCTGTAGCATCTATAGCCAGCAAGAGGGAAAGGAATGCAAGCTTTCAGAAATTCCAAGTACAAGAGCTTTACCTATAAATTTACCATTTCATAATGTAACCTTTTTTTTTTTTTGGTTAAAATTTCATAATGTAGCTTTAGATACTATATAGTTGCTTCTTATAGCATGCTGTCTTCCTGCAAAAAGAAGCTTTTATATTCTAAATGTTCATGGAAGTAGGTTTTGCACTTATGTCCAATCATAATGAATTTTCCAGCAGTAGCATTTTTAACTTTTCTGATTATGAAAATAATTATGAAATACTAAATTTTGTCTGAAGGATCAGATAATCTTTTTTCCAGTCCATTTTTCATCTTTTTCTTTTAAATTTTAAATAGATGTTCTTAGCTATCCGTTTAACAAAACTTCTGAACCTTTTGATTTCCAATTTTTGCGTGCACCAATTCATTACTTTACTCCAATTAAGCTCCATGATGTCTTATTATCCATGGATTACACACATCTAGATATGAGGCTGATAAAAAACTCATTTTCCACTTGTAGAAATGGTTGGACTACTATGGCCCTTTTGAAGCTGTTGTAGATGCTGCAAATGTGGGTCTTTTCAGCCAAAGGCGTTTCTCAATAAATAAGGTTTGTTTTGAGTTCAATAATAAATTGTGTCATAAGAATATCAGGATTGCATTTAAATTTCCTTGTCTCTTAAATTCTTTGCTATTGCTACCATTTAGGTCTTATTTTTTTATAATGTTTAGGTGAATGCTGTTGTCAATGTCATTCGCCAGAAACTTCCATCAAAGAAATGGCCACTGATTATTGTGCATAACAAACGTCTCAGTGGAGGAAAGATGAATGAACCTGTCAATGGGAAGTTAATAGAGAAATGGAGAAATGCAGATGCTATTTATGCAACTCCTACTGGATCAAATGATGATTGGTGAGTCTGTCTTGAAGATTATGATTATAAAAGCTTCCAGACTGGCACAAGCCTATATTTGCTATCCAACTTCTTTCAGTGTTCTGTCTTATATTCAATTTGCTCTATCAAGTGATTTAACAACTTCTAGCAAGAACTTGACATAAGTTAATTTAGGATTTGAACCATGAAAAAACAAAAATTTTGTAGCAGCAACAGCATCCATAATTGTATTAGACCTATGATTATGAGAGGACCTTTTAACATTATTGAAATATACCAACATTTCTTTGGCATGAACCTATTTTTATTACTTATTTTTGCTTTTCCAACAATCAACTTGATCTATGGGTGGAAGAGGATGGACTTTTTAGAGAAAAACTGAGAAGCGCAAGTAAGAGTGATTATGAGCCCTTAAAATTCAACTACATAGAGAAGACTAAAATTGGGGAAGAATGGAAAGAATGAGGGAAGGTGAAGACAGAAAGAGAAAATTGGGTTTGACATGGCCTGGCACTTCCATGTGATATTCCTTGTTTTTTATCCATAAGATTACCCTTGTGTGAATGGTGGAAAGTGATAGAGAAGGATTGTAATGCCTTCCATACTATAGGCCCAGAGGTGATGGCACTTCTCCTCCAGTCGGCACATAAATATCTAGCACAATTTACTTGCGAAGAAATTTGGTTGTCAATTTTTTGCAAATTGCCCTTCAGTGATCACAAGTGCAAGACATCTTTTTCCTAACAAATTTTCTCCAATGAAATGATAATATACTTCTAGATCTTCACTTTAGCCCTGCTGAATGGATTATGCTTAATTTCAAAATTGAGCTAGATTATGCTTAATGTCAAAATTGAGCTCAATACAGTGTCAAAAATCAACATAAGAATAGGAGTATTCAGAAGCAGGAAGTAGAATCCCTGTGGAACTAGCTGTGATGTGTGAAGGCAATAGCAATTGGCGAGAGATCTCTTGCTACATAGTTAAAAAGAAAGGAAGGAAAGACTGATGGGAAATCTTTCTGTGGACTAACTTATAACTTTCTCTAAGATGAATGTATGAAAAATCTCAACTTTAAACTGAGCCATAACTTACTGCTGATGACAGTCCCAAAGTTCTGGCATCTAGGTATACAACATGGGCTTCTTAGCTGGAAACTCCTGTGCCATATCAGTGCAATAAGTAAGTCATACATGTATAGAACTGCTAAATTCTGCCATCCAGTCCTCATAAATTTAAAAAAAAGGGCAAGAAGTAGAATTACTCAATAAGTTGATTTCTCTATTTGGCTGGATGACCCATTATGATTGTTCTGTCAGTCCCTTTTCTTGAATGGAAGATAGGAAGAACCATCCAAATTTATTAACCATGAGGAAAAGAATGTACAAAAACCTTCTGAGAGGGCATATAATTAAAAATTACAAAGCTTGCTGTAGAGGCCAGTAAAAAATATAATTAAAAATTACAAAGCTTGCTGTACAGGCCAGTAAAACTAGAAAATTGCTTCTGATTGCAAAGCATTCCTCTCATATACCCAAAAGGTGTATCTAATTCACAAGAGATAATTACTTAATACTGGCCTTTCAGTCAGACCATCCATTTGCTCATTCATGTTATATGGTTGAATCTTCATGGAGATAAGATTAGGTAGAAAAGTTAATGAGGGGTATTGAGTAGGCATCATGGTTGGTCCAGTGGAGTTTCACATGATGCACACCTATAAATGATATACCTGAAAGGTGTATCTAATTCACAAGAGATAATTACTTAATACTGGCCTTTCAGTTGGACCATCCATTTGCCCATTCATGTTATATAGTTGAATCTTCATGGAGATAAGATAGGTGGAAAAGTTGATGAGGGGAGTAGGCATCATGGTTGGTCCAGTGGAGTTTCACATGATGCACACCTATTAATGAATGCTTGGTGTGCTAAGCTTGTAAAATCAAGAAGAAACTAAGGGGGCAACAATCTCCCTCGCTTCCTCAGACCCATTGCAAAAAAAAAACTTGAGAAAACATTATGAAAATTTAGAGAGATAGGAAGAACTATAACCAGATAAGAACGCACAAGAATACCTTAAAACTTGTTTAATTAAGAACCGAATTAGCAGGGCATCTCTAACTGCAACTAACCAGTTGTAAATGATTGAAATTTGTAAACATGATATTTTCAGTAAATGATGCATGGGAAGGTTAGCAAGATAAATGAACTCATGTGGATTTGGATTGCTCTCAATCAGAAAATAGAACATATTTAGGAAAAAAGTTGTTATGAGGCCGGTAAGAGAGCCTTTTAATCTCTCAGCTAACTTTTATTGAATGAAAGATCCTAAACCAGTGATGGGGGGAGAGGTACCAAAATTAGATAGGATCATTTAATGGTTAAGACTTTATGGTGAGCATTTTGTGATAGCAAATAATAACTCTGGTTATTTACACCAATAAGGAAGATTTGATGTAGAATTTATGGAGTGCTTATTTTGGTACCTAACCAAAGTCATGATTCAGAACCACCAAACTCATCTATTGCTACATATCATCAAGCAGTTGAAGGTTCTCAAGTTGCAAGATTCTGGAATAAGTTTTATGGTTGCAAAGGGGTATGTGATTTCAAATTCAGTGGCGAAGATGAGCTCTGAAGCTTGACTTTTAGGGAAATCATACTCCCTATAAATTGTGCAAGATGAATTCTCATACCATTTAGCCAGGAGAATGAAAGATTAATTATGTTGATCCACTGACAAGGATGATAGTTACTTAGCTAGTCAGAAAAAAATCGGAGGTGGTATGACCGTTCTGGTGGTAAGCATATAATTGTGCAGATATGCACAGGATGCATGCTAACAATAGTCTACACTAGTTATAACACTACACAAATCTACATTTATTTTCATTGCTTATGTCTATTGGATGATTAGATGTGGCACTTTGTTTACAAAGAAAAGCCTGCAGAAGTTTAAGCAAGACCCATTTACTGTTTCTTCATTATCTTCTACAGTGGCCATCAACCCAACACCCAGAAACCCCAACTTTTTCTGCCTAGAAACTAATAGCAGCTATGCTTCTTTATCATCTACAAGATTTAAGGTTATTCAATATGCATAACCACTGTCAAATATGTCCTATTTTACTTTGTTGTCACAGTCAAAGCTCAGGTTGGTTGATAGTTAAGATGGAACAGAAGAATTTGGTTTGTTTTTTGGTGTTTCATTGTACAAATCATCAGATGTTAAGTCTGTTACTCAAGTCATCTCAAAATAAACACATTATGGTACTGGGGCCTATACATCACATTTTACAATGTCTATCTCAACATATTTAGAAATCATATCAATCACGACTCAGCTGTTGCATGTTAAAGTTAAGCAACTCTTTGTTTTTATTCAGAAAACTCTCACTCAATAGCATTGTTTTTCTCTCTCCTATTGCTCTTGCAACATCTTATGTGCCTTTTTGCCCAACTACAATAAATCATTGTAAGTAATAACATATGGTTCAGGTACTGGTTGTATGCAGCTATAAAATGTAAGTGCTTGATCGTGACAAATGATGAAATGAGAGATCATATATTCCAGATACTAGGAAATAATTTCTTCTCCAAATGGAAAGAAAGACATCAGGTATGGATGCATTTTTGAAAAATAAAATTCACTCATTTTGAATAGGGGTTGTGATTATGTTTATTCCATGCATAGAACAATTTTTTGGTCAAGAAAAGAAGTGAACTTAAACCAGATGTGATGACCAGAAATGCCTAAGTGGTACACCCTGCATGCAACGACAGCACCACTCTAGGTTTCTAGTAGACAGCAAGTTTTTGATCTCCTTTTGTGATGCATCTTTGATATAATTCTCTGAAAGTTATATGCTTTTCTGGTTGTTAACGACAAAATTACTGTTTTAAAAGCTAATGGCCACATGAGTCACTGATCTTTTGCTCTAATAAGACAATCTTTTGCTCTGTTGCTAGGTGCGTTTCAGTTATCATGATGGCAGTTTTGAATTTCACATGCCCCCTCCTTGTTCTGTTGTTATCCAGGTCTGATTCAGTTCCACTTCACTCTTCACTAGACTTCATTGTCACATCTTGTATTTTCAAGTATGAACTATGAATAACAGTAGAATCTATGCCAACTAATATGCTATATTTGCATTATTTAGAATGGATAGGTTAGATAGGATGTCTTCCCCTTGGCTTTCTATTTAGTTATTTTATCTCAAAATGCATGTGTACATGCTAAAATGTTAGCTAATAAGGAGATTCATATGGGTATTGAAAGCTTAAATTAATCTTGATGCAACTAACTGCATTGTTATGCCCAACCACCAGAGGAAAAAAATAATTTAAAATTGCACTCTCTGGCCACTGGTCACTTACATTTTGACTATAAAGCATTGTGCCAGTCTGATATTCTGATGGAGTTAATCCAAATGCATCGATTGTCAGATATGATGGACCACAAAAGATCAGGAGGGAAAATAAAGAAAAAAAACTAATATGTGGCTTCAATTAAATGGAAATCCATATGATAACTAGAATTCAGTTATTTTATATTATTTTTCTTTTTAAGTGGATCTGGCTTTTCATAGTCATGATATCTACTTTATCTGAAGTTCAGGAATCTGAGAAAGGTCATTGGCATATCCCCATCTCAGTGGAACATGAACCAGAGAGAGAAAGAACCTGGTTATGTGTAACTCGTGCTCACTCGCATTTGATGACAGAAGAATCTTCAAATTTGCCTAAAGGTTTATTGATTCTTTCCTCATGCTTGTTAGATATCTTGGCAATCTTTTATCTTCTATAAATGTCATAGTTCCTTTTATCCTTCTAGATTGGCAAAATTCTACATTCAGAACACCTAAAATTAAAGATATACTTAAAATGAAACAATTAAAAAAAAAAAACTTAGGTAGCCCATCAACAAACCATCATGCTTCAAAAATGATAAAGAACTGTGTAGCAACATGATGAAGAAATTAAGAAAAGCTTAGAAGGATGAATATTAACCCAAGAGTAAGTTCATGTGGTATAATGACCTTTATATGTGGAAATAAATCACAGAGAGTTTGAGCTAAGCTAGCAAAACCAAAGAGAAGATTTAACGTACTTAAAAGTCATGAGGTAATGAAATATATTTGGGAAAAGGCAAGATGATTATGACTAGAGTAAGGAATGACAGCTAGAGGTTAAATTAAGAAGAAAATTGTCTGTATTTTAAGATATTTCCATATGGTGAGCCATTGGTAGCTAATCTTGAATCTTTGGCTTCTCTAGCATCTTTCTACCTTCCTTGTCTTCTGGCGCCACCCACCTCCAGTCAACTTGGACGCCCTTCCAGCAGAGAGGGGTTCCTGAGTTGTCAGATGGTGATGGCACTGGTAAAGGGAGAGGGGTGCAGACAGTGGTGATGCTTGAAATTAGGAGAGAGAGTAGTTGGATTGATTGGCTTCTAACTCTCCAATAATTTGGCAAAACTTGCTTATAGGTGTAAATGGATAGATACATGCATGATACAGATGTACATATATGCATGCAAACAATGGTGGTGCTTGAAATTAGGAGAGACAGTTGTTGGATTGATTGGCTTCTTACTCTCCAATAATTTAGCAAAACTTGCTTTTAAGTGTGAATGGATAGATATATGCATGAATAAATATGTACATGTATAGGTGCAAACTGGTTTTCTTAAGGTTCCTGAGTCCTTCATAGGTATCTTGCAATTTTCCAAGTGGAGTCAGCTTTGACAAGAAAATAGTGTTGAGGAAAAGAAGTTGAAAATTGTAGTCAGCAAAAATTATACACACTGAAGATTTTTTTTTCTGCTGACTGAAAGATAATTAAGATGTGAAAATTTTTTGAGTTATGGGTCACACGCTCGTAGGGATAGGAATGCGAATATTGTAAGTCAAAATATCTCTCCGTATGTGGATCCCTTAGTAATCTAAGAATCCTCAATGATAGGTTAGACCATGTTTTTTTTGGTGTAATTCAATGATGTATGGAAGCTGAATTGTCTTTTCTAATTTGGCAACTTAATTTGTTAATCGGAAAAGCTAGAGCACAAATTTGGTTTGGGAAAAGATGATCATTATGGATGTGATTGTCCAGCCCTATGGAGCTGTAAGCATGACGGAAAACATCTTAATAGAAGGCTGCTCCACCAACATGTCATTCTTTAATCTGGAGGACCAATTGTTAATTAAAACGAGTTACTTGCAGTTGAATTAATCAATAAGGAGCCTGCTTTAAAAAAAAAAAAAAAAAAAAAAAAAAATCTAAATATGAGTAGCTTACAATTGGCCCTTGTAAAAATGCATAGTTCATCTTTGTTTATTAAGATATAATTGTTTCTGCAATATCAGGCCAACAGCTCAATTTAATATGAGAAAATTTTCTTGCATATAATATGTTACCCATGCAACACACCTTTTAAAAACTTTGTCACATTTTACAAGCAGCAAATACTTAACTGAAAAAAAAAAAAAAATCTAATTCCAACATGACGCTGAAAAAGAAACATATCAGAATGGCTAACAGTAGCTGGAGTTAAATATTGATTTATTTCTTTTAAAATAGAACAACCACCTGAGAGTGCTACTTCATCCACTGGAACCAGCAACCAGATCAGGTCCAGCGAATGCCCAAAAGAGAAGGTCATGAGAAGTCCCCAAAGAAATATGGCTGACAGGGAAAATCAAAATGCAATAATATCCTGTATTGAGGCTGCTGAGAAAATGTGTGGCTGCGTTATTGATTTCCAAATCTGACAGGTACTGACAAGTTTTACCAGTCCTTTCACCAGAAGATTGTTGTGGTCTACCGGCCAGGAAAATTTGTTGTTAGATGTCAGGAAATATTAGAGAATCATGAAATATTAGAGAATCACAAAATATAATTTTCAATTTTAGTGATTCTTGTGTATATATCTACTTTGTTCCTTAGTTTCCTCTATCTTCAAGAGTATATGATATTCTTTTCCTCTTTTTTTTTTCCCTTTCTATTTTAATGGGATGAAGCCCACACTGAAAGTGCTTCATGATATTTGTCAGTTGCAAAAAACTTGGAACAGTATTATGAAAGACGTTGTAGAGCTACAAAAGAAATGGGACAAAAGATGACACATACTTTCAGCATAAATACATTAGCAATATGCTGACAGTATCATCTTTGCATCAATACTGTAAAATAATCCAATGATAAAATACATTCAAACAAAAGGTTTGCAGGTTTTACTTGTCAAAGTAGATATCTGAAAATCTCCAGATAAACCGCTCGCTGAAAGCCAGCTATCATTTATGGTGAGGCAGGAGAGGTATCCAGAATGAATTTTAATTAGCCAAATGGTAGCAGGAGTGATTATAAGTGGGCTAGAGGACTAAACAGCCATTCTTTCTTTTGATTTCTCTCAGACTCACTCAACTCAGAGAAAGCTTTCAGAGTTACTCTCAGAAATGTAGCCATAATTTGAGACTGACTGGTTAGCCAAATGGCCTTTTCTGATCATATTTAGTCAATACCATGCTGTGTTAGTGGCGAGAATGAAATCCAAGTTCTTTGTTACGCTCCTATTTCGCATCATTCCTTGCCCTTTGTTGTTTGAACAGTTGTTTGAATTATATAGTTTCAATAATTGTTCATCGAAGTCAACAGGCTGCATTTATTTTCCTAAGACGTTGACATTCAAAGGTCACTTGCCAAATAATTATGTCTGCCACTCCTAATCTCACCTGCGTCATCTCCAAATGTATGGCACGGGCCTTTGCATTGGACTTCACAGTATGCAAAATATAACGCTATTTTTTTTAAAAAAAAAAAATAGTAATTTGATAAACACGCCATCTTTACAGCCACCCATCTGTAACAAATATACGTCAAATTGAAGTATAATTTTCAAATTATATGAATGTACCTGTTATTTATGTAATTTGATAAACACGCTCAAATTATGGGAAGGTGCATTTTCTTCTTGTTAATGGTAACCATTATGCTATCCATTCCTCCTCCTTTTTTTTTTTTTTTTGTTTTTTTTTTTGTGGAGTCTAGGAGTCCAATCGTATTTTTAATAATAGAGTTAACAATTTTCTTTTAACTGTAGAAGTGCAGCAACGCCCCTTAGCCTTTGAAGGCCTGCTCGGATAAACCTTTGAAATCCCTTCTTCCCCCGTGCGCACGAGAGCGAGAACATAAAATAGTACCGCGAAGAGAGATTCAAATGAGAGGAATCATTTGCTTTCTCGAGCCTAATTTAGCAAGCTAATAAAACCTTCGACAATTGCATCAAATAACATGAGATTAGATCCTGCCTTCACCCAAGATTGGGAGGTTTTTAGTGTTTGGAAGAAGGATCACCCCACCGTAAGGCCATCATGCATAGATCCTGTGTTTTTTTTTTTTTTAATTTTTATTTTTTTTTTTTAAGAAAAAAAAAAAGAGAGGAGCTCCCATGCAAACAGGTCTTAATCCTGCTTGAAATAAACTACTTTTAACTGCATCAGAAAAATAGAAAAATAAGCAAAGTAAAATTTGTAATGCCAGCAAGAGCAGAATGTAGCAACTGATGTGTGACAATGAGATGTATTATTCTTCAACATTCCTTCTTCGCACATGGTTGATCCTATGAAAAATGCTCTGCTTGTAGCATTCGAGAAAGAAATTGAAAATCAAACAACATAAGTTGAACTTCTTTTAGCCATCCTTGGACTAACAAGAGAACGTGTGAAGGATAAGTTCCTGAGTTCTTCAGCATTTCTGAAATTTACTTTCATCCATGAAAATGCCGCTTTCAGATTGTCAATGTCTGATGCACCCAGTTCAAGGACTTGCAACATTATAGATAATGTTAAATAACAAGAAATCTGAAACCTGGTGTTAACAAAGATAAGAGAATCTCAAATCACTATTTCCCTTTTTCCTTTCTAGATAATTTGTACATGACTGAAACCAACAGACAGAACATACAAATGGGAAGGCAGAAGAGAAGAATATATATAAAAGAAAGAGCCAAAGCAAGAACAACAAATCATTAAAAAAAAAAAAAAATAAGGAAACAAAATAGAAAAGGGCCCACTCACTGATTTTACAAGCTCCCAACTTTATTAGAAGAAGGTTTGTTCGGCTTTGATTTAGCCATATTAACAAGATCGCCAAATAGCTTATCTTCAGGCTTGGGTTGTTTGCTGGACTGCTGCAGGTAAGAAGAGGACATGGGTGTCTGATAAGAGGGAGTCATGTTGATATATGTGCGGGTATCTTGCATGGAAAGCCCATACATTCTCTGAGATAATTCATTTGCACCAGCATTAGGGTACATAAGTCTCCACTGATCATAAAACTGAGCTTCAGGCAGCTGTCCATATCCATATACTGTCAGCTGACCGCCCTGCATGGGTTGTTGGTGCATTCCTGCCATCTGTCCTCCCAGAATCTGTTGAGGATACAAGCCTCCAAGCTGGCTGTTCTGCATCAGTGGAGGATACATGCCAGCAAACTGGCCGCTGTGCATGGTCAGCATAGGCTGAGGTTGCAAACCTCCAAGCTGACTGACTGCCCATGATTGGGGATGTCCTCCTAGCTGGTTGCCTGGCGTTGGCTGGGGAAACACACTTCCCAGCTGACCACTTTGCATTGGCTGAGGCTGCAAATTAGGCAATTGGTTACTCGGCAATGATTGAGTCTCCCATGGTGGAGGGGGGAGAGCTACAGCTTGATCACTTGCACCTGTTAAGAGAGATGATAGCAATCATAGGCCAGCTAATATGCACACACAAAATTTATCAAAAACGTCCTTCATATTGGATACTTGTGTTCACAGGAAACAGTTATGGGAGCAGAATACACCCAGGAACTGCTCCTTATTGTCAATCAATCAGTAGTTTTATACAAGACTTGCTTTATTCTGTCTTGATCCATAATTTAGCAGCCTCAATGAATACAGCATTTAGTAAAAAAACATTTCAAGAAGGTACCCATAGATAAAATGTAGGCGTAACTAAAATCAAAAAGCAGTTTGGAATCAAGGAAAAAAGGTACCAGTCTTTACCATAACCTAATGCCTGCTGCTGTGGACTTGAGCCCTGAGCAACCTGACCATTCCATGAGGAACTTATATTGTTCAGTTGGGCTCCTTGATTGTAAGCTGCCTGCTCATACTGAGGAGCGCCTGAGTTTGGGACACCTCCATTAGGATAAAAGGTAGGCTGTTGGGGCTGCAGCTGAAGCTGGGGTGCAACAGGATATGTTTGTGATGCTGGAAGTTTGGAATGTGAATCAAGAGAGATGGTAGGATTGCCATTGCTACTGTTAGTGTTGCTTTGGGGAAACATGTCCACAAGAGCTAAGAGGTTCTGATCAGAAGAAGTTGCAAGTGGCTCATTGACAGGAACAAGGGCCAGTGGATTCTCATTTTTAGGTGTATTGTAGTCCTCCCCGCTAAGAAGGTCCATATGAGGATCAAATTTTACTGTTGGAGTTGCTGAACCATTGGATGATGGAGGTGCAGGCAACAATAATTGCTGAGGAGGCTGGTTACTTGTGCTACCACCTGTACTGGACCTACAGATTTTTTTCACAAGCATGAAACATGGAAACTTTATTATGTCACTGATAAAAAAAAAAAAAAAAAAAAAAAAAATCATCTGCTTAATTAGTTACTCATTTGCAAATGTAAGCCAAAGAAAACCATGGCTTTCAAATATTTAGCTAAATATTTTCATGAGTCTAATCTTGAGAATAATCAATAAACTACAAATATGAAGTTCAGGTTGATAAATTTCATATAATCCAACTACTGTACATATCCATATACTGGAAAACACAAGCAGGATGTTCAGATCAAGGAGATTTTTGTAAAACTTGGTAGCAGCTTATATGTTTTGAGCAAATCAGCTATGATGCACTCGATGCTTAAAACTGACAAAACTTCATCACATAAACTGCATAAGAGAACAACAAATGACTTAGTAAGAGAACATGGATTACCTGCGATCCGGCTGTGTTGCAGAATTATCATCTACTAATGCCTTTAATGATTTGGGTTTTTCCACACGAACAGCAATTCCTGCAGCAATGGCATCATGTTTTGCTAGCACACGCTGCAAGTCATCATTCAGAGAAAGTCCTTGAACAAGTAGTTCCTCATCCCTGTAACAACCAAAAAAAAATATTATGCAAGTTGATAGACTATAGCCCTCTTTACAATGCAAATAAGTTCAAGGGCTTTATGATACAATATAACAAAAGTTAAGTTCAGTAGCGATAATCCAAGAAAATAGAGGCATTTAACCAAAAGCATGACTTCACACACTTTGATCTAAAAACAACATTAAATGAATGAATGAATGAGAGAGAGAGAGAGAGAGAGAGAGAGAGAGAGAGAGAGAGAAGGGGGAGGAGCTCCATAAAAGAAGGGGGATATTCACCTAAAAAAGATGTAGAATATGCAAAAAGATCTTCTCAAAAAAATTGGTATCCCAATGCATGAGACTCCTACCCCTTCAAAGTTGTGGGGAAGGTAGATACATGTAGCCTTACCCCTATGTGCAAAGAGGCTATTTCCGTACTTCTAAACTGTGACGCTCAGGTCACAATAGAGCAACCTTACCTTTGTATCAAAGCTCACCATCATAATATGCAATCTTCCAAAATTTTATCTATTTCCATTTAAATTTATGCTGGCACAAGACGGAAAGAAATGCTACAAAGACTTACGAGGTCATGTTCACAAGCTGTACCACTCTCTGTTTGTAAATACGGCATTGTTCGAGAAGGTCCACAATTACCTCCTGCCTGAGTCCCTGCGTATCATCACTAACATGGCTCAGCAGTTGTGATTTTAGTGATTATACCAACTTGGTATTGAATAATCATTGGACAAATTGGAGAAAAAATATTTTAATGAATAAATCATCATGTGAACATTAAGGGACTCAAGTTTTGAGAATTAAATCTGATAAAAATGTTTGGACAATCAGCCCAGTTAATGACATAATTGATATTATCTTCAGCTGCAGAATTTGGAGGTCATGATCCTGAAGAAAAAGATGCATCCAATGTTTTCAAGCATTAACATAGATGGTTTAACAGAAGTAAAAAAAGGTATCAATAATATTTTCTCAAAAATATTATAAAAAATCAAGTGATAATCAAAAGTTTCATATTGCACAATACCTCTCTGTTTCCCGGATCTAAAGCATTAAGCATTTCAGCAAGAACGTCCATGATTCCACGAGCATTCTGAATTTCTGTCGGGCTGAGAAAATAAAGAGAATTTTAATCCCAAACCACAACATTGGAACTTAGAATCAAGGTTTTCAATCTCTTGGGACAAAGGATTTCCAGTTTTTCCATGGAATGAGATTCCCCTTGCGTCCCGTCCTATCTCGATCTCCAATCTGATCAATCATTGTAGTACTTACTTGGAATGCTTTTTTCTTAAAAAAAAAATAATTATGAAACTTTAGTGTTTTATCTAATTTTTAATCATATTTGAACTTTCAAAGTTATATTTTTATGATAAATCAAACTGATTTAAAATTGACACATAATATATTAAGGTCGAGATAGGATGGGATGGGATGGCTTGATATTAGTCCCGGAATATCTCTAAGATGAGATGTCTTGACCGTCTCGGCCATCGTCTTGCCAAGACTTAAATCATTGCTTAGAATGCTAATATGAATGAAAGAAATTGGAAGATAGAACTGAAAGCATGATTCTAAATAAGGGAAAGGAATTTCTACTAGCTTAGGTGATGAGAAGACTACTTCTAAATTGTAGAAATAACAATTGCTTTATTTGATTCAAAAGACGAGTTTATCTTTTATACTAATATACTTGTCATATTATTTGAAGAAATAAAAATCTCACAATATAAAGTGATCCAGTAATGAATACTTTTTTTACTACCTCCAAGTTTTATCTTAAGTCGAAATGAAGTTAAAAGAATTACAAGCTATCAATCAAGGTCTGCCATACCAACCCATACCGATCTTATTGTACCATACCTGTAAAGTATGAGTATAAGTACGAAATCAAGTATCAATTTAGTATGAACTGAACAGGTCCAAATTAAGTGGAACTATCTAATACCGATCCATACTACCTGATACCGAGTGGAATTATGGTTAAGAGTAAGAAAGAATAGGCACCCTATCTCAGTATGGGATGCAAACCTTATCGTACTAACCCATATTATACCATACCAAACCAATAATGTATTGAAACAGGTCTCGGTACCGGTTCTGCAAACCTTGGTACCAAAAAATTATCCCATCTTATTTCCAAAAGAAAGTTTCTAAACCTCATGTTGGCTATCAGATTTAATATGTGGCAAAACAATATAGTGAAAATTAGAAAATTTGGCATCATAAACACTAATCATATGCATTTACAAGTATCGTACTTTGCTTAAGTCGTATATTCCAAAATGTAGATGTCAGAAGTTAGGCACTGCACCTCAAAGCAGGAAACTCAGATCCAACAGATGACTCAGGCACTTCTTGTTGATAATCAAGAGTTCTCAAAGATGGTGGATAGGATCTTAGAGGTTGCGTCTGTGGTGGAGTAAATATAGGTGCGGACCTCTCAAGTCTCTGAGGAAATACAGCTCCAGCACGCTGATGGAGGGGGAATTTTAAGAGAACATTTAATTAGAAAGAATTTTCTCCTTGGCAAATTATAAGTACTAAAATATAAACCATAACAATGACAGTTCTCCTACAATTAAAACAAAATAAGAGCTTTTGTCAGATAGTGTAACTTGCTTGGTAAAACATTTAGATAGTACATATATAGCTTGCAACCTAGCTCAAAATATTATGAACATAGTCTAGTATATATACCAAGAGCTCCTGGTAAGCTGCATAATATTGTGGATATCTTGCCCGTGGACCACCAAAAGCTTCTTGCCAGTTATCTATTAACATTAAGATCTTCTCCTTGACATGAAAATCAGGCTGCAGAATGAAAAAGCTTCGGATTAGTTGAGATCTCTATCATGAAGAAAGAAATGGTAAGAAAAATTCTAAATGTAACTTTGCAACCTTTCTTTTCACTATCTTCACCATCTCATGCAGTACATCTTTCTCAGCCACATGCATATGGACAATGTCACCACAATTTTTTATCACTGTTTCCAACAGCTGAAATACAATAAAGAGAATGAAGACTTGATTAGTGTAAAATAGCTACAATATGAAGCTTTCAACCAATACAAGACTGACATAGAAACAAATGATACTTGTAAAGTACTAAGAGCCTTAACATTAACCACCAAGCCCCATTCAATTTATATGATCTAACTTTAGTGGCTATAAACCGCATGCTCGTCATCAAAATGTTGTAAGACAGGCTATCAACCAGAGCGCAAAATTCCTGAGGAATCTTTAAACAAGAACGGTTGCTTGCCATGAAATCTGAAGGCCAATTGGCATGCAGGAAGACCAAAATTTTTACATTTCACACATTTTGCTCATGCAGCCAATGAATGACTCATCAAAGTTCCCTTAGGCTAAGAAGCCAAATGCAACAGGAAGTAGAGAACTACTTGCTATAGGAAATTGCAAACAATTTGAGACATCAATTACTAGCCAATGAGCCTGCTTACAGCAGAGTCCTCCACATCTAGTCAAATAAACATAGAAAGAGAAAACATTTATGAAGAAAGCAATACCCTCCTTATCGTTTCCTCAAAAAAAAAAAAAAAAAAAAATCCTCTAATTACTTGTTACATTATTTGGTCTTTCCAAAAGAGGATCCTTGTTACATCTATGAAGCTCACATAAAAAGATGACAACTAGGGGCATCCATGGAAAACTGGCTCCTAAAATTAAGATCACTTGTTGCAACATGACAGAACATTGATGTTTCATACTGAAATGAAATAACTGGAATGAAATAAGCCATAATTTATCAACTTGTCCCAAGCAATGGTGAATAAACTTTAGGAGGACAATGCAGACGGTAAAGATAGCTATTCAATGTTTTAACCTATACAAAAAGCCAAACAATATCAAAGTTCTCATTAGAAAGTGCAGTAGGCTTTAAAAAACAAGCTTAGAAGCAACCAAAAATCTTCAAAACCAAGATTACAATCATGAGAGGAGTTTTATAATTTACGACAAATGGTAAACAACAAACAACTACAACAACAAGAAAGCCTTAATCTCAAACTTGTTGGATTCAGCTAAATGAATCCCTTTTCTCCATTCTACTCAGTTTTGAATCATATTTTCAATAAGATGCAGAGATTTTAAATCTTTCTCTATCGCTTCCTTCAATGTAATTTTCAATCTATTTATGCCTCTTTTTTCTTATACATGTATCAAGTCATTCCTTTGTATAGATGCATCTCTAAATTTACATTGCACATATCCAAACCATCTAAGTCCTTCCCTCAATTTGTCTTTAGTTAGTGCTACCTTCACTTTTTTATAAATGACTTCATTTCTTATTCAATCTTTTCTTAAATTACCATACACTTATCTTAACATTCTCATTTCAGCTACATTTATCTTATGTACATGTAATTTTCTAACCATCCAACATGCTGTACCATAAAGCATAATAAAATTTTTCTTCTACTAGATAAGTATTATACGATCACACAATATTTTAATTGTACTTCTCCATTTCATCCAACCTACTTTAATCTTAGGAACAACACCATCCTCGACAACACCATTCTCAACAACACCATTCTCAATTTCTCCTTTCTTACGAATAATCGATCCTAAATATCGAAAATTATCACTTTTAGGAGCTTCATAATCTCCAATTTTTACTCTACATTCATCTCTATTTTTAATAAAATTACATTCTATGTATTTTATCTTTGTCCTACTTAACCTAAAATCTTTAGATTCTAATACATTTCTCCATAATTCTAACTTACAATTAATCCTAGTCTAGTTTCATCTACTAGTATTAGATTATCTGCAAATAACATGCACCATAAAATATTATCCTGAATATGTTTAGTAAGCCCATTCATAACTAAAGCAAAAAGGCAAGGAGTAAGAGTAAATCTCTGATATAAATCCTGAATATAAATACTAGTACTAGATTATTTTTTAAATGTTATATGCCATTCTAGCAATAAAAAGAGGGAAAAATAAGTAAAGAGTTCCCTCACCTTAAAAAGTTTCAAAAGGCTCTTATTATCACTTTCTAAGACTTAGAATGCAATATGGATGCAAAAACAAAAAGAGTTAGAAAATTCAGATTCCCATAGAATCCCATGTATAGATACACTTAAGCTTTGCAAAACATAAAATAATAATATGCTGCTTTGAGAAAAAGAAAAACCTGATCAAACAGGTTTTCAATAGATGGACAATCAGATAAAATATCTCCCCATGTCCCCCCCCCCCAAACCCTCCCACATGCCTTCCAAGAAAAAAAAGGGGAAAAAGGCCTATTAATTACAAGATCTTTAAAACAAAGCAAATCCTTCAACAATCATTGACTCCATGAATATCACAACAAGAGGAAATCTGATCTTATATAGGAATCTAAGTTTGAGTGGGATTGTTATCTCAAATAGGAATATTGATATTAGAAAAGGAATAATAAAAATGAAGACTGCTCTTATGCTTCTAATTTAAAGAACGGTAAAAATCCAGAACAAGCAAAAGAGTGATACTCTAGCATTCATTTTGAACAAAACAAAAGCATAGGGTACATCAAATTTATTTTTGATACATTACATAAATGAATACAGATTTTAATTATCTTGAAAAGTTTGGAAAAATTATCGAAGGTTAAAAATTTCACATGCATAATTTATGCATTATGTAGTAGGCTAAAAATTTCACATGCATCATTTATGCTTTATGCAGTAGGTTAAAATTTGTTTACCCTTGTTCGAAAAGTTGTGTTTGATTCAAAAACCACCTAGACAACACAGAAAACATTCCAGCTGGGTTTGATTGCCTAAAAAACCATAGGGAAATTTGAAACACATGAAAACAAGCTTTTTTCGTTTTCTTCCCAAAAGGAATTAAGTTTTATATTTTCTAGAAAGGGCAAAGCCCTTAAGGTTGAGTATTTTTTCCAAGGTTTTCAAGCCTCCTCTATTAAACTAAATTCCAAACATGGAAAAGTGAAGTATGTGCTTGAGCATACGTGTAGGCATCAAATCAAGAAAAATTCTCTTCAAAATGTTAAAAATTCTGACAAGGCATGCCCACGATTGGGATATGACTACCAGTACAATTGAGATGCAGTAATAAAGCAAGAGATAGAGAAAGGTGTGATAGGGATTATGATGGATTTCAAGTCTGCACAAGGTGAACAAAGAAACATCCAAGCCTTAGGATTGTCCAGGATGACCTGGCACCATGATGGGAGCTTCATGAGCATCATCAACAATCATTGGAGCTTGCCAAGTTTTTAATCCTAGTATTAATTCGTGTTTTGTTTTCATTTGATTTTCTGTTTCAGTGATTCTAGTCTATGCTTGATTCAGTTTATGTTAGAAAAAGGACCAAATTCAAGCGACTAAGTTCAGTCACATGATTATTCAGAAGTTCAAGGGCATCTTAAAAATAAAATTGGTGCAGGTTACCGTTCATGGTACTGTAACATGAACAATAACATTATAGTATGTGACTATTTAGGGCTTCTTTTATGGTTTTTGGGATGATGGTATGTTGTATGCTTGCTTTTCACAGAATGAAAGAACTCTTTCTTCTTCCTTTCTGTGTATGAGGCATGGAATATGGTCTGAGGCCCCAGAGAGCGAAGCCTTATTAAACCAGCCGTGAGAACAGTAGCCTTCTGCACTTTACAATCTTTTTTGCATCTAGTTTCTTTTTCTTTCCTTTTCAGTTCTTTGCTCATTGTCTCTCTATTGCCAAAGCCTTTCATCCAGCAGCCTTAACAGCGCTAAATGTAACATCTGTCAGCAGTCACATAACAGCCTTTTCTAGGCTGATCTGGACCGCCAAAAAGCCACCTTGCCTGACTAATTTCTGCTGTGCAGCACTTCTTCTAAGCTTACACGCAGACTCCAAACTTGTGTCCGTTCTTTTTCCTCTGCTGACTTGTGTTTCTGATCTAAAATAAACAAATTTGTAATCAGCCTTTGATTTTCCCTCCCAAAACCCTAATCCTGATTTGCAGGGATCCTTGGGCGCCAAGCCTACCACTCACTCACAAATGGATCTGATTCACTGGCATCAGTACCTGTTAGCATGCAGGAATGTATGTGTATGTCTGATGCCTCACAGCGATCGCAGTGTATTTATCTAGGCAAACGAAGATCCACTACTTTGTATCCTTCAAAAGATTTTTGGCAACTTTCGATAATTTTGCTGCTAGATCTTGCATTTTAGTTGTGAAAAGCTATTATTTGAATGTGACATCAGCAATTTGCATTTAGACACCCACATCTGGCATCTTATTTAGATTAGAATAAGTTATAGTCTGATCTCAAGCTTCACAGTTTCTTAATTCTAATTTTCAAATTGCTGTTTGGTGTTGCATAGTATCATAATTTAGATTATTTGTGTCCATAACATTTAAGGTTTGATAAGTTCAAGTAGAGTCTGTCATATTTGTGTGACATCGCTTATTAGGTTCCCTAGGGTTGTCCTGCAGCAAGGTGGACTCTAAGATAAGCAAGGGGCAGAAAAAACCTAGAGTACTAGCAAAAATGAGGATGGAGGTGCTGCTATGATGGAGATCATGGATAAAAATGAATAATGGAAAGTGATAAATCTTGCTAATTAAGATGATGATGACATTGTCTAATTATGCAAGGACATAACTATTAGGAATGCTTATTAGAAAGAAAAAAAAATTTAAAACATAAAGGCAAAGACCGAAAAATTTAAGAAAAGGCAAAACACCATATGTACACGAGCATAAGTATCATCTCATGGTCTCTGAGAACAATTTCTAGGAGAAAAATGTTTGCGTGCAATGCACATTGCAGCCAAAGTGAAACTTTTGGCTTCTAACCCAGCTTCCTCTACTCAAATATCTCTAAGTACAAAAAGGCAAGTATTATCCTAATAAATGACTGATAATGTACCATACCAGTTTCGCAAGAATAGACAATGCTCTCTACATGGAGGACTATAGATACCCATGATAGTCAAACCATTCTCAAAACTCCTAAAAATATATGCACCAAATCAAACAAACATAAGCCTTTATTGATCATTAATACATGAAACCTTGTCCCCTCAGGGCGAACTTTATGAATCTCTGTTTGCCAATCATTTCTACAAAGCAGCATGCTCAAAATCCTTTCTGAAGACTTACATATAATTTAGCTTAGGACATCTCATCTTCTTGATAACCCTTTGAGGTTTTGACACAGATTTGTTGTGGTGATAGGAAAGCCATCATTTCAAGTGAAATGAGATTAAGGACAAGTACAGTATGCAAGACATAAATCAGGCAAGAACAAGGTGTATGCATCTTCAGCAGTGAGTATGGTTTAAACAAAATATGTGCAAACGTAAAAATTTCATGAAGTTTAGTTAACCCCTTGAGGCTTTGATTCAGACTTTTGCAGCGGTAGGGTGAATTTCATGTCAAGCGAAATGCAATTCAGGACAAGTACAGTATGTGAGATATAAATCAGGCTAGTAAGAACAAGTTGTATAAATGTCAACCAGTACGTACAGTTTAAACAAAATACATGCAAATTTAAGCATTTCAACAACTTAGCACAAAAACCCATTAAAAGCAGTCAGTGATTAAGAGTACATAAATAAAAAAAAAAAAAAAAAGGAAATGAAAGCAACCTGTGGAACTTACTGTCAGTGCGAGAAGTTGAATCTTTGGATTCTTATGCCCAATACGTTTCTTGATGGCTTTTACAGCATCTTTTGCTTGTCTGTAGTCAAAAGAGGAAGAGGAGTGTGCATAATGATACCATGCAAGTCTAATAAGCCAGAATCAACAATTATATGACTTTGCATCAGAACATGAGAACTATATATAATTATAAAGGTATATGCTAACACATGCATAACAGCGTCTTTTTTGTAAATATAGCATCATTGATATTGCCTCCATAATCCTCCATGATTTTGCATTATCATCCTAGGGGTTACGTATGTGCATATTCAGAAGCAAAATCTCAAGGATAAATGTCCTAACCCGAGGGAACATATCACAGTATCATGCAATTAAAGTTCTCATCATCGGTCAAATAGGCAGCTCAGTTCAACCTCAAACATATTAGGTGTGCCAGTGTTGTGGTATGTTTTCACCAGAAATGCAAGAGTTGGTCATAACTAAGAGATTGACAGCGTCCTAGGGAGGTAAGATATCCTGGTGGTATAGTTGCACATAAGTTCCTTGATGTCTATCTAGATATGGAGAACTCAATTCTTGCATATTGTTGCCTAAATGACAATGAGCATGAAGCCATTTGGCAAATGATAATATCTAAGTTGGAGATCTCAGAATGAGGAAAATTACCTCACCTTGCACCTCAACTAATAGAGTACATTCTTCAGATTCTTTACAGCGTTTTTGACAAAATAACAAGGGAACGGGTAAGATAAAAGGCTTCATTGTCAGGGCATGGACTGAAGTCTTGCTAAGGGTGTGTTTTATGCTGCTTAATGATATTCCTTTGGTAACCTTTGAAGAAAAAAAGTACTCTGGCAACATTATCTGAGAAGTGATTCTAAAAGGATAAAAAAAACAAAAAAGTGATTTCAGGAGAAGCTAAAAAATGTTTCTAAGGGTTAAGGCTTGATTTCTTAACTCTCCAATAATAAGAAGATTTTTCAGAAGGCATGTTAGAGAGGGAATGCAACTAGACTTAAGGTACCTTGGCTAATAAGCTAATGCAAGCTAACCCCATCAGCATCTTGCATTTCATGATGCCAAGCATGAGGTTCATCAATAGTTCCACAAAGAGGTGTTTTGCTTTTTCATTTTTAGTGTTCACAAGGCCAGGGTCATGGTTTCCTTTAATCCAAGCCCCACACCAAGACCAGGTATACAAAATGGCCATCACCCACAATTGGCGATAAATTCTTGTTGAACATGGAAGTACCCTACTCCAACTAGCAATAAGTCTCTTGCTAATTCCAGCATGCTGTCTATGGCTAATGATCACTTGCTTTTCTTAAGTAGTTTTCTTGAAAAAAGCTGGCTTAAAATCAATTTTGATGAGGTCACAAATAACCTCAAGTGAAAGCACTTGATTTATGTGATTCAAGATTTAAGAAGTGTGATAATTGGGGGTGGTTTTGGCTAACAGAAAACTATATTTTATATGAAAGCAAATATGGTATTTTTTTTTATTATATGGCACATTGATTATTCTAATCCAAATCAGTTGAATACATGATGAAATCTATAAACTTGTTCTGTGTTGCACTTGCATCTACTCTAAAATCTTGCTCCTACTCATGCATCCATTTCCTAAAACTTCCATGTCTATATGATCGCAACAAAATTTACTAGAGTTAATCTTAGATCATACTTGTGTCATTTATTATCTTATCATCTTTGAATACCTCCATCAAGCAATTATCTAAAACTTAATGACCAAATAAGTAGATAAGGATTAGCTATTATTTAGTAATATCTTAACCCTAGAAATACTAGGCTGCTGCAGGTCAAAACATTGCTGACGCATTTGTTTGGTACTCGACAGTGAGGTCAAAAAGTTTATACCAAACAACCTAATGACAATATCACAAAGCAATTCCTGCATAGACACCATTATTTTATCTTCTAAGGCTTGTATCCATATAATCTTCATAGCTACTTATAGAGATTCAGATGGGATGGATTCATTAAGTGCTAACATTTGTGCTTGTTTTAAAAAATTTAATTTATAGGATTAGGGGTTATCTGATGAATTGCAGGCATCTGAATTTTGGTGCTACCCACTTGCAAAATCAATCAGCTGGAATGGCTACTTGCAATGCCAATGATGATGAAAGTTGACATCTCACCATTAGTTTTGTAATTCTGCTATTAGTGAAAACAATAGATAGAATTCAGAGCAGATTTTATTCTTCCATAGAACTAGGAGGGTTGATGCCACTCAAAGTGAATTTCTGGACGTTGGTTTCCATGAAACAGGTCTTCTTGTCTTCACCTCTACTTACACTTTCTCATTTCAGGTATATAACAGCTGGTTTCAGAACATTGACCTGAACTATCATCACACTGCTAGGGACCTTGGCAATAATGCACAACAATTTAAAAATAATTAAGATACTTGTACAAGAACTGGTAGGGAGATAATGAAGATTTAGAAAAGAATTAGACCAAATCAGTGTTTTGACAAAAGATGTGGATGCTTTGACAGTGGAGAATTTCAAGTGGGCAGCAGTGATACTGACATGTCAAACATAATGAAGTTGTGGGTGATGTCTCAGTCATCTAAGATGAGTCATTCAAGTGACCTTTCATTTCTAAGAGTTTCCCTGATTAGAAGGCAGGTTACAATCTTCTTGCCTTCATCATTGTCCACAAAGCTGATGCTTGCACAGGTCAAACTCCCTTGCTTAAAAGCTTGCACGGTAGTGACTTTTTGGATTTCAACCATGATGACAAACCCAGCTTGAGGGTGGAATCTTATGCACCAAAAAAAAATTACTGCATCTAGGAGTTCTTGATTAAAGGCATCTAGTTATTTCTTCTTCTAACTAGTTAAGAAATCAGTTAAGGTCGCCATTTGTAATGGGTCTAATCACAAGAGGAGCATTGATGGGTTGGCATCAGACCAGTTGTCACCTTGTTCCAGTTAAACTCTAGTATCAATGAAAATAGTACAGTAATCAGATCAAATTTTGCTCGTTTAGAAACCTAGGAGGTCGATGACCCAAGAAGTGAATTTTGGGAGATTGTTGCCAGCAAACCTTATTGTCGTATTCTCCCTTTTACCATCTTTATTTGAATCAGGAACCTACCAAAGTTCCCATCTTTTCTCCTAGAACAAATACTTCAAACAATCCAACCTTACAATTCGAAATTTTTCCTTTAAAAAACCAACTTTTGTTGCTGACTACTACCTACCAATGAACCCAGTTCAAAAAAGCAATGAAACTTGCAAAAGAGATCAACTGGGGAAAAAAAGGGGAAATAAATCAATAATTCCTCAAATTCAAACGGAAAAACATCTCATCTTATGATTACCTCCAAGAAATCCATGCCAGAAGCGAATACAACAAGCAAAAAAAAAAAAAAAAAATATTAACAATCAAAGAATCCAACAACAGAAAGGAATAAAGACTAACAAACCATACCCAGGGTCGTGATTAAGGATATCGCAGATCTCGAGGTTCATCGCCCAATCCGGACCGATCAGCACGTCGCTCGTGGCACGCTCCACCGAAGAAGCCGCCATGGTTCCAACAACACGGACCGATCCCAGAAACCAACGCAAAGCCAAAGCCAAAGCCCTCGAACGCGATCAAGGCGAAATCCGGCGCCGCCCCCACGAGATTCCGCCCCCCGCCGCCGCCGCCCTCCTCTACGGGAGGTCACAGACGAGATTGGAACCCAAGCAACCCCAAGAAAAGAATCCCCTTAGCGAGTCGTCGGTGTAATTTTTTGCTCCAAAACCCCGACCCAAGAAAACTTTAAAAATTTCTCACCTTTCCGTCGGCTACAACCCCCTTTTCAAAATTCTCTCTCCCCCCTCTCTCTCTCTCTCTCTCTCTCATGTTCTCCTCAAAAATTAAAAAACTCAGTCTTTTAAGAGCAAGGGGGCTGGTTCGACCATAGCTTTAAAGATTCGGCGAAAGATCTACTGCATGTACGTTAGAAGTCTGGGGGATCAGGGCCATTAAAGACTTCTTGAATGCAATTTATTCGAATTATTTAAGGAATGCAGCCATTTAAATCCCCAACTTTCATCTACCCCATCTAATTAATATGGTCAAATTGGGAAGTCTCCTATTAAAATTGAACCAAGAAAATTTGGACTAAATCGATTCAGTCCCATTCATTAAAATTGAACCAAGGAAATGATGTCACTATCTTGCCCTCTTCTGTATTTTGTTTCTACGTGGATAGGTCGGGCATCTCAATCGCTTAAAACTCCTTTCAAATATTATCTACATGCTGGGAGTTTGCTTGAAGATTAAGCAATTCTCAAATCTAATAAAAGTCTAGACTAGATATTTTGTCGGCCGTTAACTTTACATGGCCTGGTAGCTCGATAGAATACAACATATGATATGTTTATAAGTTTATATTGATTGTTAACCCATCGTAATTCTTCTTTTTTAATCAAAATTAGGCTAACTATGTATAAAAATTTAATAAAATAATTATAGTTTTTATTATATTTTACCATGAAATTAAAAACTATAGCTAAATAGATAACTTTTTTTTTATAATCATTTTAACACTATTTATATTGACTATTTGCTATTTATAATCATGCTATTTTCAACTATTGATCACATAACTGTTAAAAAATAATTGATTAAAATTTTTATCATAATTAAAAACTAAACTTTAGCATAAAAAAATAAAAAGACTTGTGATTATTACTATTTTTTGAAGTTATTTTAGGATTTTTTTGGAGCAAAATATTCTCCTTTAGCTTTTATTCTTTCTATGAAAAGCTTTTGACAAGAGTAATAACATGATGAGCATATTTCATCCATAATACATTCAATACTATTTTTGTCAACAACTATCTAGCTGACTAAAATCTTTATAACAATTAAAAATTCAAGTCTTTTTAAGAAAAAATAAAAGAATTTATGATTATATAAAAAATTATTTTAATTTTTTTTAAAAAATAAACAAGCTAGTTAGAATTTTAAGCTAGTCAAAATCTACTCTCAAATCGAATCGTTTGTAAGAATGGCTCCATACTATAATGGCATTCTACTGATCCAATTAATCCATTAACGAATTGAAAGCACATGATTCAAAAACTTAAGTAAAAATTAATAAATAATAAGTAAATTTAATATAAGTAAATAATTTTTTTTATTTAATATAAAATTATTTTTAAAATGTTATACTATTCATAAAACATTCAATATTTTTTTGATTTTTAGATTTAAGTCCTAAATTGGAAGGATGATTTTGATAAGGCCACCATTTTTTCGTTCCATATTTTGGAATCCGAAACATTTAGATTAGCTTCTTGCCTGTGACCATCATCTCACTCCTCACATCCCATTATGATAGTAGGGTTAAATTTGGACGGCCCTCTAGAGACAATATCCACGGCCGACTTCTCTGATGGATCGATGGAGGCGGTCGTCAACGCAGTTGCGTTTGGGATTTGGGGAAGCGTCTGATGGATCGATGGAGGCGGTCGTCAACGCAGTTGCGTTTGGGATTTGGGGAGGCGACCGCCACTTGAACGATCGGCAGCCATTCAACCTCCGGTCGCCATCTCTTTCAGAAGAAAAGGCTGCAGGTGTTATCCTAAGTCAACATTCGAACAGTTCTGTCCATAAAAAAAAATCCACTGCCTGCTCTTCCGTCCGCCGTCACTTTCCGAACCCCAGAATTCAACGCTTGTTTGAACGCTTCGGAGACTTCTTCATTACATTTTTGCACCCACCAGATTCTCTTCCCTTTGTGCTAATCAAAACCTCGGTGGTCCAGCATGAGAGATGCTTACCGGCTGAGAGGGAAGTAGTCCAAAGGCTAAGAGCAGGGCTCTGATTTCATGGCACAGCCACGGTTAAAATACATTATTTTTCCGTGACTTCGTTGGAGTAGTTGCAGTAAAACTTGCTCCCGTCTCGAAAGGAACCAGTTAATTTTAACTGCAGAACTAATTTACATCCCATTCCATAGATTTTCTTAAATTATATTTTTTTAAAACTAAAATATACTTTTAACCTTCAAACTTTCATTCAAAACTTATTTTAATCCTCAAATTTATTATTATTATATTTTAATTTTTTATATTTTAAAATATTACATTTTTTACATCTTATTATTATATAGAATCAATTAAAATTAATAAAATAATTGAGTTATCATCTGAAACAAAAATATATAGACTAATTGATAGGATGACATATTAGTCATTCCATAAATTTTAATTAAAAATGTAATATTTTAAAATATAAAAAATTAAAATGCAACAACTGAAAGTTTGATGATCAAAATTAAAAGAAAAGTTTAAAGATCAAAAATATATTTTTGCTTTATATTTTTGACGCAATGGACGCTAAATTACATGCAAGTCTTTAGGTTTGTTTTAAGGTCTTATTTGAATTGGCTTGGATTGTTAGGATATTTTTAAGTAATTGTTGATCAACAACTAATCTAAATAGGCCATAAGTTTTACTTATTTAAGTTTAAGTTTCTATACGTCAGCTGTAATTACCCTCGTACAGTCAATGACATACTTATTTTGAAATGAACTAAATGATAAACTAAATTACTAGCCAATCTATTAGCAAACCTTAGGGTCTCTTTGAATAGTGAGGAACAGGAGAGGGAAAAGGAGGAGGAGGGTTATAAAAATTTCTATTCGAGAAGGAGATGAAATAAGGATAGAGAGAGGAAAGAGAATTATTCATTCTCCTTCGTTCGTTCTCTAAAGCTTAATTTTTTTTAAACCCTGAATTGGAGATAAAAAGAAGAGGAAAATATTTTATAAATTTTATCCTTTTTTCTTTCTTTCTTTTTTTTCAAAAGGAAATGAACAACAATTCTATCTTCAACTTCCTTTCCTTCTCCTCTCTTTTCCTTTCTTTCCTTGCCCTCCAAAGATCAAACAGATTAAAGAGCTAGATTACTCTTTGGCTGCACAAGAACTGACTGGTTGGTCTGCGGATGCTAAAAATTTTGCTTCACACTCTGCTGCTGGAAAAATGAGCCAATAAATGCAAGTGGAGAGCTACGACTAAATTACCTGTGCAAAAATTATTTGTTTCCCTATGTAAAAATTATTTTATTCTGATTTAACATAATAGTTGAAGTGAACTGATTATAGTTTAGTCCAAGCACTTGATTTTGACATTTAAAACCAAGTTTGCATAAAACTGGCAAAATAGGCTTTAGGGAAAATCATACTTCAGTATTTTACAAACACTTGCATGCAAATTTTTAAGCTTCAATTGTTATTTAAACTCTTCGATGTGTGTAATGTGTAATTAAATTTGAATACATAGAAGGACTCTTACCATTCTATTTGATTTCAATTTATGTAATCATCAAGGAGGGCCGCCCTCTTTAGCATCATTTTCAACTTCTAGTTTTTTTTTTAAATTATTATTTTATTTCTAAAAATGCAGAAATTGAGACCGAAAACTTGTTTAGTTACTCACATTGTTTTTTTAATCTTCTGAACATGCTTTCCAATTTATTAAAAAAAGAAAACTCTTAAAAGTAGCCTCGACTTTTTCTGAAAACAAAAGCCATCTATAAACATGACCACTGTCCTTGTCACCACCGCTTGCTAGCAACACCAGCTGCAATCAAAGTGATTACTAAATAGATTTTGGGTTTCATATATATATATATATATATATATATATATATATATATTTTAAACAGAAGTAGTTTTAGCCATAAAATTGAAAACTGGAAGTGGTCCCATTTCATGTTAACCTCTGCTCAATGTTTGATAGCTTTCACATAGATGCGGTCAGAGATTTGAATCCATGATGTGTCACCAAGAAATCAAAACAATGTATGGAGGAACTCGAGAAGCTTGTGACCAGGCTAAAAGTGGGCCTAATTCCTTGAAGGGACCATGGAGCTTGAGACATCAGCTTTATATATTTAGCAGTTTTCCTGTGAAGCAGTGTGTAAGAAAGGAAAGAAAAAGAAGAAGAATGCAGCCCCTCAACAGTGAATCAATTGAATGCATTGTTTCCTGCATCCGTAATTGATTTGTACCATGGAGGGAAGCATAATCCCTCCCCTCTGTTGTGGGGTAACTTTTTGTTCCAATATAAACTTGAAAGAGTCATTAAATTTGGCATCTGATTTATTGTTCTGCTGCAAATTAATGGCACTTGCTTGATAAGAGCAGGCAATTAAACTAAATCTTTCCAAATCAAAGGATCTGATATGGTGCATTGTTTAAAATTAAAACATAAGAATTTTTGAGATCTTACAGGCCACAGGTTCAGTTCTCAATCCATAATTTTTGACAAACAAATAAAGAAGGGAAACAGCCAAGCAAGTTCAGTAAGGTACAGGTACACGAACTGGCGGAGGACCAGACTTCATGCCCTCCAGAATGAGATCAAAAAGAGCTTGGGCCACAGGACCCTCTTTGCCTGTAACAACAAAATAAAAAAAAGATCAGCATTCCAGTAATAGAAGGTTCATATATTTGAAAGAGGCTGCAGCCGTGAACATTTAACCTCATCGACATAGATATTATTTAGCCTTGTATGAGAGTCACAGGATATTTTCAAACCCAGGTCAGCTGATATTTCTTTAAGAAATAAAGACTTCTAACTGCTCTAAAAACAGCCTAGTTAAGACCTGTACCAGTGACTTCCTAGCCATGATGTCAGGCTGAAAGCAGATGATCATAATTTAGAATTCAAAGCTAATCTCAAAGCATGAATATAACTCTTAAACAATAACAACAACAAAACCTTCATCCCAAACTAATAGAAGTCAGAAAGGAGAGCGAAAATCCAACAACAATAGGAGGAATACAAGTTTTTTCTGATCTATAAAATAAAATCAAAATCCATAGATGAAATCAAATTCAATGCGACACTGGATGACAAAATTATGAAACTACCAGAAGAAAAATTTAGTGTATTAATCTTATTTATGTTCCTATATTCATGCTCATGCTTCCTAGCATCTACATGTGTTTGACTAAGAGCATGCATTTGGTGCTTATTTGCTGCCCAAACTAAACTACTAGAAGAAAAGAAGGAAATTTGTTAAACCATGGAGGTAAACTCAGTACACCAGAACCAATGACTTGAACATCCCATTGCAGGACAGGCTTCACAATAACACCACTCTCAATAAGCATCATCTCATCAGCCATCTTCCCTTCCTGGACAGCTACATTTCCTAGTCTGATTCCTCTAAGTCTCCCATCAGCCACAAGCTGTCCAGCAAGAACCAACACTCTTTTTGCTGTGCATCCACTAAGAATTTAGTCAAAGTGGGGCTAAGAAGCTCTCTATCTGATGTCACAAAAGCAACATTCATGTTAGGACCCTCAGCAACAAACCCTTCATCATCAAACCAAACTGCTGCAAATGCTCCATTCTCTTCAGCTTTTATCTTGAACAGTGCATTGGGCAAGTAGTTTACATTCTTCATTATGGCAAACTGTGGTGATTTCATTGGGATTGATAATGTCATGACTTTAACACCCTTTCGTTCTAGCAAAGCTCCACCATTGATCACAATGGCATAGAGAGCAAGGTTTGGACACCCGGATGGAGATAATAAGAAGTCACCAGGACCTGGAGAGAGCCAGTACCTCAATGATCCTTGCCTACATCTTGATGCGCTTACGGTTTGTACAAGGATGCTTCTCATGGTTGAGAGGTGAAATGGGAGACGAATTTTGGCCACGGTCTAAATGTTGATCCAACTTGTAAAGGTATCTGAAATCATAAAAACATACAAAGAAACTATGTCAAGATTTGGAACATTGGCTACTTGATGAGTACACATGGTTGATTGACATGAATGGGATTCCTCTTTCTTAATCTTCTAAATTTCTTGCATTCTGCTCTTTGCTCGAAAGAACAACAATAGAAACCACCCTTTCAAAAGAAAGAGAGCTTCAAAATTTATAGATGTTTGTAAGGTTATCTTTTATATAAAAGAGGCCCAGTATAGGTAGTTCATAATAGATTCCTTCAGAAAATCCAACATGCATTCTCATACATTTCTAAATTTCATGCATTGTATATTTGCAATCATCATCCAAAGAAGAAAATATATGACAAGTCCACTTTGTTATCTTAAAAAGAATAGGTAGTGAAAGAAATTGTCAATGAAAAACAAATCAAGTGCATCAATAAATGATCTAAGTTGCCTTCTATGTGCAGGTCATGAGTCGACTTATTCCTGTTTATCAGTGGAATCTTAGGATTGTTGGGATAGAATAATGGAGAGTCTAAGTTCATGAAGAGAAAGGCTTGGGCAAGTGATCTGGAAAGACCAAAATTCAATGACTAATCATCAACCACATTGTACCTATCTGTTCTGTTAGTTCAATAGTGCTAAAGGATAAGAAAATATAGCCTCATTTTGCAGGACAGAAATTAAAGCCAAAAGATTTAAGCCACTCCATGCATCACTTTAAGAAAAGCATAGACAATGACCGCATCTTTCACATGCCCAGAAGTATCTCAATTGCCAAGGTTCTTACCCATCCATTATGGCTGCAGTATTATTCAGAGTGAAGAAAAATAATTAGTTAATAACAGAGCACCTAACCTGAAAAACAAATTACAGTAAAGTAAATATTGATGGTATCACTCTTCTAGTCTATTGCCATACTAGACTAGCCTCTCGATGATGGAGAACATAAGCCTATTTAAAGGATAGGATAGCGATTCCTACTTGAAACAAAATCTTATCACTTCCTCCCATCAAGAAAGTGGTTAAACTTATCTAACAGCCCATAACCACTTAATTTTAGGAATAGATAATTATCTCTTATTTATCACCTAATATAATAATATTATCTCAACCTATGTGGGCCACTTTAAGTCTCTACAAGGAGACATGTTTAACATATCTAACACACCATGTCCTCAATGGACCATGTGATCATTTGTGGGTGTCACCATGGCTGCAAGATCTGCAGTTATTCCACCAAAGATGCTAGAGTGCATGGCCATGTAGTTTTGCTTTCTAGTTCTTTTTTTCCTGGAATTCCCTAAGCTTTTCTGCAACCTTGGCACTCATCAAATTAAGTTTATTCAGAACTAAACTCCATTGACAAATATTATGTAAATATGTTCTAACAGCAAATAAGTTAACATGACACACAAATACTATAAAAAAAAAATAAAAATTAGGGTACTGGACCACCAATCAGTAGGGTTGGTCCTCTAAAATAAAAGGAAAAGATTAGCAATCTAGTTTTGAACTAGAGAAAGATTTCAAAAATATAGCATTTCCTTAGATATAATATATGGAAATTATATTTTTCAGCTAGTGTGCGCACCCAGGCAGGCATGTATTTGATATTTTTTTTTTCTAAGAAAGGGCAGGATGGAACCCACCCATCCAATGTTCGTTTTGCCAAGGCAATACAAATTCTCAATTGTTTGAATTAAGATAAAAAATTCTACAAAAGTAAATGCTTTTTTAACAAAGTAGTTTTAAAGTTCATATACGGTCATAACTCTTTGTTTAGCAAAAATAATAAGAACCCTAGGAAGCTAATTAAATTAGAGCTCTGTATGGCATCTACATGAATGTCCTAAACACTAGACCCATTCACTCTGCAAGAAAGCATCTCTTCTGTCCTCTCATTTCACTGCCAAGCTATGCTCACCAATTAATCAGCTAGCTGGAGCACCTTGCCCTCTCAAAATGTGTTGTATTTTAAGTCCCTAAGCAGGAAGAAAAAACAGCTATTTGAATTGCTATCCATGGTCAAACAGTACAAAGTTTAAAACTACAAACAAATTAACTCTCTCTCTCTCTCTCTCTCTCGGGCAAGATCTTAAGGGAGGGCTGCCAATCACTGGATCCAATTTGTGTTGGCAATTAACTCGGGATACTTTGATCATGGCTGCATTTGTCACTGCCTCACCAACCAAAGAGCTCCCTGAAATATTTCCCTCATTTCCAACATCTTGTAACTTAAAAGTAATGCTGATTATCAGGAAAAAAAAAGGACCAATATTTTGATTTTGGTATTTTCTTCCATGGATATTTCAGTCAAAAACATATATATATTGACAAATAAGGTATTCTTCCAACATCATCTCTTCCACATGCAAAGAAGTCATACTTGCAAAAAAAAAGTTTACTTCTGTGCAGTGACCTGCCAGCACTAAACAAGTGCTTATTGCGTATAATTATAGATTATAAAATAAAAGACAGTTTATGAACCCAACAGCTCATTTCATACATTAAGAAACAACCACAAATAGATAAAAAGCAATTGAATAGTGAAGGGAAGGCATTAGTCAATGCATATCACCATGAAATGAATTTTATTGCACCCTAAGTTGGCAGTTTAGCAGGAAAGAGACATCTTAATATAAAATCATCAGAAAAGAAGAAACCAACAGTAATAAAATATCAACATTAACCACCATAAGCAAGCTTAGTTTTATCAAATCATTCTATATACTCTCTGCTGATGATCATAATAAAATAATTATAGACAAGAGTATACCTCAGAGACGGATCTGCTAAAGAAGCAAATTAATTTATCAGGTGATGCGATTTCTATGGCTCAAGAAAAAAAAATCTCAACTATGGCAATAATAATGCAAGCAATAGAACTTTCTATGACAAAGATAGATCTAAAACCAGCTAATTAACGCCTAATTTAAAATGGACAGAGTCATGGAACACCTTCTCTCCCCTTCCCTCCCCTTCCCCCAATCAAAACATTGGATGAATTTTATTTTATAGTGATAGAAAAGACCAATCTCTCGACTCCCTTCCGCATCCCTTCAGCTTCCCCCTCTCCAGCTCGGGCCGATGCTATGCGCTGTTCGTTTCCCAATCCCAGGCCTTTATATGGTGCAACGCACGTCATCCTTCAGCGCTTCATCATTCACCGTCGATGGCCTGATAACTTCACGATCTCCAAAACGAACGGTCTAGATTAGGCGGTCCTTTCCAACTCCATCTCCCCCAATCGCAACGTCTCCCCGTTTAAAAGCCCTGCTCCCGCCTCCGCTTCTCGCTCTGCGATCCGAGCGGGGGGAAACGCTATCTCCTTGCTCTCCCAAAACCCTAGCGATCGATCAGCGAGGATGGCCTCCTCCTACGAGTACGAAGACGCCTCCTACGACTCCCGCTCGTACGCGCCGTCGTCCCAGGACGTCGGCTACGATCCCAACTACGTGCCGGACTCGGTGAAGACATTCGTCGTCCACCTCTACCGCCACATCCGAGAGAAGAACGTGTACGAGATCCACCAGATGTACGAGGGCAGCGTCCAGCGCCTCAGCGACCGGATGTTCCGCGAGAGCCCCTGGCCGTCGGCGGAGGCCGTGGCGCCCTACGTCAACAATGACGACGTCTTCGGCCTCCTCTACCGGGAGATGTGGTTCCGCCACGTCTACGCACGCCTCTCCCCCACGGGGCGTCAGCGGATCGAATCCTGGGACAACTACTGCAACCTCTTCACCGTCGTGCTCCACGGCGTCGTCAACATGCAGCTCCCCAACCAGTGGCTCTGGGATATCGTTGACGAGTTCGTCTACCAGTTCCAGTCCTACTGCCAGTACCGGGCCAAGCTTAAGAACAGGACGGAAGAGGAGTTGCAGCTGCTGCGGCAGTATGATCAGGTATCAATAACCAAAAAAAGGGGATTGGATTTCTCTGAGTTTAGGATGTTAACATTGTTGTTATTCAACTTCGGTTTTGTGTTTTGGTGGTTACAGCGCTGGGAAAATTTGTCTTGATAGGTTGGTGCAGTCTTAATTTTGTTTCGTATTCTTCAAGTTGTTTTTGAGTAGATTTAGGTGCGCTGAGAATGAATTAAATATTCATGTCTTCTATTGATATTGTTCAAGTTTACAGAAAAAGTTGAGAACTTTTTTGCTCTTGACGTGTAATTTGAGAAATTAGTACTTATATTGGAGATGCAAATCATTCAATTTGCCTATAAGAACGAAGGCTGTAATAAATATTCTGTGAATAAAGCATGCTAGGAAGTTCTATTGGTGCTAAGGTTTTTTTATCAGTGACAATGATCTCTAAAATTGATTGAGATTTATATGAAAGGCGTCCAACTGGAAGACCTAGTCATCATAATGAATTTAAAATGTTTTTTCACTACCTTAGGTATGCCATATAGTTCAGTTTTTATGTATAGTGGAAGGAGAGCGCTCAGAAAGATTGTTTGGCAGTAAGGAGAAACATTTAGGGCAATAACATGCAGATGAGCTGGTTGTGGTGTGAGTATTGACGTTCAAAAGGTGTAAAATAAAATTAAGAATCAGGAATCATTCTTAAGCTCATTCCTCATCGTCTATTGATTGAGAAATCACTTTTGATCAGAATCTGCTTGATGTCTGTTATTTCTGGATGAATTGGTTTTAGTGTTAATTAATGAGATGCATAGTTTACCAGGTTTATGCAGTCATTAGTATACTAGCATTCCTTGCATGCTGATTGAGAGACCACTTTTTGGCAGAATCTGCATGGCATGTGTTCCATGAAGATGACCTAGATGTAGTGTTAACTGCTGAGATGGATATATGAGTAGGTTTATAGTGCATGTTTATTATCTTTGTATGGCATTCCAATATAGAGTAAAAGTATGTCGCTAACCATATACTAATATTAATGTTAGGAAGAGAACTGAGTAAGATTAGAGAAGGGGAAATGTGTGGGCACAAGCAGATGGTAAACATAATTCTTTTTCTGAAATTTCTGGTGTTACTGGGGATAAAATTATGTTCCTATTTTTTAGAGGATTTTTGTAATTTTAATCATCAAATTTGATGGAATGTAGAAATTAGTTAAGTTCTTGGTGCTTTAGTGAACCATTTATTTATTTTCCACCCAACTTCTATCTTTAAAGGGAACACCAATCTTGAGGTGACAGTCTCAAGAGCCCAGTACATTAGGGAGGGTCCACTGCTTAAGGAAAAGAGAGTTTCTGGAAGGATCAAGGAGGTACTCGACTGCAATATGAGGAAAAGGTTAAAAAAAAAAAAAAAAAGATGGGAGGTGGCAATTCGTAGCAACCAGCTTTGGGAGGGGCCCAGATTGTCATTGAACTCACCTCATTGGCATATATTTTTTCTTGTGGGAAGCTTCAAGGCATCTATTAGGCTATTACTACAAGAACTTCTGAGCATGCCTTGAAGCCTCAGCAGATTAGATTGGACTTGTGAAAGAAAAGGTGAACCTAGACAAATTGAGGGAAATAGCATTGGATTAGGCTACTAGATAAAAAGGAGGAAGAAGTGGAGTTTTTTGCCCCCCACCCCCTGCCTTCTCTCCTGTTGCATTTTCAGTGAAATTAACTCACTGGAATGCTTAAGCCTAGAGTAGATCATAAATGTATATCCCCTCATATGGTTTGTTCTGAAGAATGTTTGAGTATGTAAATTTGTGTATCTCACAGAAGGAATTACTTGTCCCATTTCTGATATGGTTGCTAGATTGTTGTGGTGCTTTTTTTTTTTTTTTGTATTTTTTGGTTTTTTTGGCCTTTTTCAGTATGTGAAATCCTCCTCTCTTTCACTTTTCATCTTTGGTTTTCTTCAGTTCTTAACATTCCGACTGAAGTTCTATGGAGGTGCATATCTCTATGTTATTTGTAATGGATTTGATGCCATATTGGTCAATGCAATGCAGCATGATAGTCTTGACACTCAGTTTGTCATGTTTTCTGTTAATGCTTCTTGATTCTGTTAAAACTTTGATCATGATGTGCACTAATGCTTCTTCATAGCCAATGGCTTGTGTCATGCTTGGGGTGCATAAGTGGAAGCTTTCTGTCAGAATTCTATTCTTTGTTTTACATCTTAGTTTGTATGCATAGCTAAATTTCATTACATCGTTATGTTATATGGACTTGGTTCATTCCTGTCATGTCTATTTCTTGTAAGTAATTGCAGTCTGACATGGATTTGTATGATTTCTGTTGTGCATTTGTATAGCAGTCTAAGACTAATAAGTGACTTTCTCGAAAGTTAGTACATAATAATAATCATTACTTTTTTTTTGGCTGTTTGTAGACATGGATTATGCATGGTGCATGTTTTCTTTTACACACACACACACACACACACAGAGTTATATCATGCTTGCTGTCATCTTATCATCCTGGTTCTTAATAAATCTTTGTAGGCATGGAACGTATATGGTGTTCTCAATTACTTGCAAGCTCTCGTGGAGAAATCAATGATCTCCCAGATTTTGGAACGCGAGAAAGAAGGTTTGGAACAATTTACTGCTACAGATGGGTATGATTATGAAGGTGGAAGCAATGTATTGAAAATGTTAGGTTATTACAGCATGATTGGGTTGCTGAGAGTTCATTGCCTTTTGGGTGATTACCGTATGGGCCTAAAGTGTTTGGCTCCAATCGACATCAGCCAACAAGGTGTTTACACCATTGTGATTGGAAGCCATATATCTACATTATATCACTATGGGTTTGCAAATTTGATGTTATGAAGGTAAGGTGTTTTCTTGGCCCTTTTTTTCCTAGTTCATCATTTTTTTTAATCATTTGCTATGCTTCCAGAGAAAAAGTTTCTTTACCAGTTGGTCTGTATTTAGGTGCATTTTCTCTTTTGAAGGAAGAGTTTTCATGGAGATCATTTGTCGTTCTGAAGCTTCTTTTTTGTTATTTCTGTTTTTTTCCCCTTTTGCTAATTTCATGGTTCATCATATTGTATGTGTTCCCATTTTCTCTTTTGGCCACTTCCATGGTCCAGAGTTCTAAAGAAATTGTAATTTAGAATATCATTTTTGTTATATGTCATATTTTACTCTCTTTTCCTCTTTGAACATATGCATGTGCGCATGTGTGAATATTTTTGGCTATGTCTTGCAACAATTCTGGATAGCACCTTGTAACACCCCAAAAATATTCCCACATTATATGGTAAAAAAAGTGTTATGTGCTTATAATTTAATTCTACTTGCTATCCATTAACTTCCACTCTAATTTTTGGGCCACGTGGTTTTGGTTCGCTAACGAGTTAATTGGATCAATAGATGGGCTTGGAATGTTATAAATGGTATCAGAGCCGATCAGAGTGTGTAAAAGTTGGTGGGCATGAGGAAAGGGCTATCCATGGGACGGTGATGGAGTTCCGCTATGGCGTGGAGCCACCCTTGTAGCACCAATGATCCGGCTCGAGAGTAGATTCTGGCTAGCTTGTGGCGTGCGACGAGGACGTCGTATTATAAGGAGAAAAGCTTGTAATACCCCAAAAATAGTCCCACATTGGATGGAAAAGAAAGTGTTATGTGCTTATAACTCAAGTCCACTTGCTACCATTAACTTCCATTCGAGTTTTTAGACCACATGGTTTTTATCCGCTAACGGAGTTAATTGGGCCAACAGTTGGGCTTGGGATGTTACACACCTGCTTCAAAAATTGCATCATAACAGGTGCTTAAACTTGTACTTTAGTGCATATAATTTGGCAAGAAAAGTTTAAAACATGATTAGGCATTATAAATTTCAGCTCTCCAAATTGCTCCATGCAGATCTAGGATTCTTGGAGGAAGGAATCTGTGCACATTCACTCTTCATTGCATTACTACTGGGGCCCAATGTTAATTGTTTAATGATCATATAATATAGCAAGGAAGTATTGTTTGGTGGATGGGGCTCTTTCTGAACTGATAGGATGAGAAATAAAATTGAGATATTGCGTGAGCTCTTTTTTATATTTCCTAATAAAATTTAGACCAGTAGAAATTTGTGATTTACAATCACTTTTGAATCATGCCCAATCTTTTCAGGAGGTTGACTGGTCACATGTTGATAGAGAAATGTGTTGGTCTGACTATATGAGAGATACTGCCATATTGGTTCAACTTCAAGAGTATATTTTGGCCCTTATTACTATTTTTAAAGAATATGTTTGTTCTAAAAACTTGTTTGGTTTATATAAGAGCATGTGTGATGCTAATAATTTTGTTAGGTGTACCTCACTTCAGGTCATGGGTTGGGGGATACCTTCTATGATAAGGTAGAACACTTCTCATGGTATTTCTGGTAAAATCATTTGCTGGTACACTGAGGCTGTGTAGGATGTTTACTTGTTGATAGTAAGAACACTTCGCATGGTCTTTCTAATGCACCGAGGCTTTGCACAATTTAACCTATTTTAGTGAATTTGGCATTTGGCTTACTATGATGAAGTTTTCCTGTCCTTGTAACTGATATCTTCCCTTGATATCTTACTGATAACACCAACTACTTCTCATGTTTAGCAAAACAAGTTTGATTCGGTATTTTAGGTGTGTGTGTTGGGGGCCCCAAGGGGGAGGGGGGGATGACCGCTTGGGTAACATGGAAAATCTACAATATATTTGTTAGAATTTTCTGAGATTTTCCCCCTGCCAGAGCTTGTGTTCCCCTCCTAATTGGTGTGCAATTTATATTGTGGTTTCTCACATTTTATTTTTGGATTCCTTGTCAATCATATATTCTATCGTCGTTTCGTTGTTACTTTTCTTTAATTACATGCTAGAAAGATCTTACATCCTTCATTAAGCTCTCATCTTACTGCTCTCATCTCACCATTGCTAAGTTACATCCTTCATTAAGCTCTCATCTTACTGTTGCTAAGTTATGTGCATATTATTGTTTCCTTGATCTTTTAGATCTATTCATTTTCTTGCAATTACCTTAGGTTGCTTTATTTGATCACTAAGTTTTTCTATATGCTTGTGAAAGGTATGCTGAGGCAACACATGAGTTCAATAAGATCCTTCTGTACATTCTGAAGTACAAGCAATGTCATCAGAAGTCTCCACAGTATGATCAGATACTAAAAAAAAATGAACAAATGTATGCTTTGTTGGCAATCTGTCTGTCACTGTGTCCACAAACAAAACTTGTCGACGAGAATGTGAGTGCTCAGTTGAAGGATAAGTACAATGAGAAGATGTTGAAGATGCAGAGATATGATGATGAAGCATATGCTGTTTATGATGAGCTTTTCTCATATGCCTGCCCCAAATTCATCACTCCATCCACTCTGGTTCTAGAGGAGCCACTTACAAATTACAACCAAGTAGTTGCTTCCTTCATTACATCTTATATTGATAGTATTGAATCTGCTTTTGGTTTGTCATCTAGATGAATACTGTTTTGATTGTCATGAGTTAGTTTTGGCATCATCATGCTAGATGGAGATGCTGAGCCATATCAATTTTACTGGATTTAGTTGTCTGAGCGACGCACAAGGTTTGTAACTGAATGATAGGAGTGTTTTGGACCCACTTTTGGTAAAAAGTGACTTCAAAATCTAAGCCACAAGCTAAATAGGCCAGCATCTCCAATTATATACAAATGCACTATTACAACTTTGGTTGTGACAGATAACAGATATAGGCATCTTTACAACATCTGTAGTTTGGTTTAATAATGTACTCTAGTTAACTAATAATTGATCAAAGTGGCAAGTCCTCAAGATCTGTTAAGGTTGGTGGAATTACTGATCAGCACCCTGGTTCACTGCAGGATGCTTATAGGCTGCAGCTGAAGTTGTTCCTTTATGAAGTGAAGCAACAACAATTGCTTTCTGGTGTTCGCAGTTTCTTGAAATTGTAGTCAACCATATCGATAGGGAAACTCGCCACGTATATGAAAGTGGATGAACCCACATTGAGGTCAGTGGTTTCTCAGTCCTTTTTCCTTGATTATTGATATCATCTGTCATTGTTAAAGAAGCGGCATGCCTTCGTTATGTTTTGAAAAATGTGCATCAGGGAGGGGCTATGCATTTATTCTTGATGCCAGGAGTCAAAATTTGACCGTACTTTTGGTTAATGGGGGCTTTTTATCTTGTTAGACTGTAATTATACTATGACCTATTGCTGACAATTGCTTGCCAACAGAACAATCTTGATGACGTACAAGCATAAAATGCATTCAGTTGATTCTGATGGAAAGATCATCCCAAATGCAGACATGGATTTCTACATTAGCCAGGCAAGTTTTGTCTACGTTCCTTGAATTTGGGATCAAATTTTTAACAATATCTGGCAATAGCACATTTACATTTTAATAATAGTCAGGGCTCGTAAAAATATTAAATTGTGTTGTCATCACCCTGGTATTTTATTCTTCATGTTACATGCTAGTATCCTGATTACTATCAGATGGTTGATGGTTATGATTATTATAAGGCCACCAGATACAATAGGATAAACAGAACTGATCTCTTGAAAAAGGAAAATTTTGTTTTTTAAATGTTAAAATACTTGCTTTATGTTCCATGTCATCCTTTGATTACTTTGTAGGTTTATTGCCTTATGATCAGGTATGGTGGTTTGTAATTGTTTGTGTGCTTAATCAAACATATTTTCTCAATGCGGGATGTCATACATGTTGTTGAATCCAAGTTGACGAAGAGATATGGTGATTATTTGCTGCGTCAGATCTTAAAGGTTTGTTGTTTACTTTCGCTCCTCCTGCTGTTTGCTATTTCTGCCTCATCTCTCTGCTGCTGCTTCTGTTAACATTGATACCCGTAGTGCAGCAGCACCGGCTGTTACAAAGACCATGAACTGCCTAGTTCTATCACCTGTATGCTAATTCTGTATCTGGTCTCTTTGATGATGTGCTGCAGTTTGAGGAGATGATCATTGAGTTGGACAGAGTAAAGCTGGACTGAGTCTGTCCATCCCAGAGTGGTTCATGCTGTTCTTTGGTAGCCATCTTGATTTGTTTCTCTGCGCTATTCTGAAGGGCTCGCTAGCTTGACAATCATAACGGGAAGATATTTTGATTGGATATGTAGAGTAGCATCTATTGTTTTTGTGCTTGCCAATGATCATTTTTGTTCATGTCAATAATTATTTTTGTGCTAGTCAATGATTAGCGAGCTTCCTTGCGGCTGAGTAATTTAATTCACTCATTTAATTATTTCTAATCTTTTACAGTGAATTGCTAGTGGTACCAATGTAGCTTCAATTATAGCGAAGACTTATCTTCTGGGGGTCCATGTACTGCATTCAGTCAGAGTGGAACACCTGAATATGGATCTGTATGGTTGGGTATGGCTCATGATCAATTTGGTTTCCTGACTCCCAATTTTGCCGCATGAACTGATTGGAACTGTAGTTATTTATTTATTTATTTTCCTCTGGTTTTCCCGACCATCACCTCAATGTCATGATACAAAAGTTAGGCACTTTAATCCAGTGGCATGAGCCTACAATATGATGTGAAGGGGGGTAAACCCCTTTTTATGCATGGATGGTTGCTGGCTACCTTTATTTATTTATTTATATTTTTGGGGTAAAAGAGGCAAGCCTCGGTGTTATTATGTTGTAGTTCTTTCGTGGACTCAGGACCCCCGCTCTTATCCAACCAGTCACAGCGAAGGGACAAACGCGCCATAACAGCAGCAACCATTTGAATGGTATTAGAGTGCACCGATTCTGCTCTCTGTTTGTGTTCTTTAAATCATGCCTTGATGAGGCACCATTTAAGTCATGCAGGTTTGCAAAAATCTTCTGGCACCACCTCCGTTGGAATTTAAAACTCTTGTGATGAGGCACCATTTAAGTCATGCAGGTTTGCAAAAATCTTCTGGCACCACCTCCGTTGGAATTTAAAACTCTTGTGATGAAGCTGGACCAACTGGTGATCCAATACAGGGCGTGCACGTAGGAAAGTCCATAACTAATGGCTATCAGCATCTCTCTCTCTCTCTCTCTCTCTCTGACAGTTAGCCTTGTTTTGCAGGCCATTATTTTAATGATAGACCATCATGTTTCATATTACAGTTTCTGAAAAAAAACTAAAACAGTAATATTTGTAATGCTGATAGTTTTATATTCTAGGACTTAAAATAGGCAAGTGGCTGTCAAACTCTAATGGAATTTTACAAAGAATGGAAACCCATTCTTTCTGATAAGATTTGAGCTGCAGCTGATACGGAGAGGAACAACAGCTCGGGCTTTAGCACGTGAAGATATAATAATCCAAAAAATCCTTTTGTGCTATCATTAGATATTCATCATAAAAAATAAAAAATAGAACTTTCTTGTGCAACAACCATAGAGTGATCCCCAATTGCTCTTGATTTATATTATCCCCTGTTAGCAGAAACGTGCAGTATGCATGCCATTGTGTAGATTTTACTGTTTATGATTGCAGAATGTTAACCATATTTTGAGGTTAGCAACTCATAGGCATAGCCATAACCGTTGATTACATTCAGATTATATCGTTGCCATGGGTGCTATCAAGTCAATCCTTTGCATAGATCTTTAGGACAAACTTTTTTTTAGAAGATGACAGGCGAGGCTTATCAAGATTCATTGAGATCATGAACTGCTGTAACATTCTTCAACAATTTCATTATATTGCAACAATAAGGAGTCTCTTCTATATCATTACTAATTTTCGTCTTCCAAAATTGTTCTTGAAACAATATTTGGTCTTTATAAGCACGCAAAGCACATCGAGGTTACTTACCATGCATCCACCGTTCTTATAATAGTCTTTGCCTCACTTTGTCAACAATTAACCATATTCTTCAATTTCTTTGAGAGGATTGAGCTAAGTCCTGAGGATTATCAGGCAGAAAGTTCCTCAAGTCTCAAGAGGTATTGGTGTTAAATAAACTGCTGTGTATAAGCAATATATTGCGTATAACTTCACAAAGATTTTTTTTTTTTTATATACATATATACAATTTAAATGATTGAGAAAAGGCAAAACTATTAGAATTCTTTGCAGCATCAATGATTATATAACTTACTGATGAAACATGGAAATAATTTAGCATGAACTGTCTAGAAGGGAAGTCTCCATTGCTCTCCGATAAAAAGGAGATTCACGCAATCTATACGGTACCTTCATGGCATCCTAATAAATAAGTTAACTATAATCTCCTTAAAGATTGTAAGAGATCTGTTTGGATTAGCTGTTGAACCGGCCAACAACCATATCAACAGCCACTTCCAAACAAGGTTAGGTGCTTAGGGGAAGGATCTAAATATTTGCATGACTTCAGACGATTTTATCCCACCTACATTCGGAGTCAGCGTATCCAGCCTTGAGTTATGAAATCCTACACTCGGAGTCAGCGTATCCAGCCTTGAGTTATGAAATGGGGAATTGATCTAACTCAAGGGATGGGTTCTCCTCAGCCTGTGTTCTGTGAGAGTCTTTGTAGCATGATTTGGAACAATAGTATATAACCACTACTCAGCTACAACTAAGGGGTGCCACTAATTTAGCTAGCAAGCTCCTCAGCGATGCTAAGCAAGAAGCGGGCGAAGAAAAGGTGACCAGTAGCTACAAATGTATTTGTATGGCATTTGAGACAGGGGTGGAAGAATCACGTAAACAACTAATCTATTAAAGTTCTAACATGCTTCTGAATTATATCTACATTTAAATCTGTTGTGATTGATTTTATAGAGCAAACCCTCAATCCTCTCCATTAGAGTTACAAGTAATAACAAACATAAGTAATATAAATGTCAGCAAGTAAAAGAACAAACAAAGATGCACACATAGATTTTATGTGGTTCGGCAAGTGTTGCCTACATCCACGGATTAAACTCTAAGTAATCTTCCACTATATCAATAATGAGTACACAAGGTCTTTTCTAAATTCACTAGAGGAATAAATCATCAAGAGAAACAACTCTTGGAACTCTTAGAATCTCACCACACAAGATTTTCTCTAGATTCACTAGAGAAATAAATCATCAAGAGAAACAACTCCTGAAACTCTTAGAATCTCACCAAAATAAGGTGGAATCAATAGCATTAGCAACTGACAAACTCACCAGCAAATAGAGGACGTCTTGGAATGTAACATATCCGAATTTCAGCAATTTGGAAGTAATATAGGCCCTCCAAACAGATTGTAGAATTCTATTACAGACTGCAGAATTTTTTCTGCAGAAAACTCTCTGTCCACTTCTTTTTGTTCTTCTCAAGTGTTCTTTTTTACTTGGACTCTTCAACTTCCTCTCTATCTCCAACTCTTTATATTCCAAATAGATAGACTTTGACTTTCTTGAATGTTTAATGGAATCCACGTTATTCACATGTGAGGGATTCCCAACAAAATCCAAGTTCTCCCTGCCTATGTGTGTCCATTTTCACATCTCCCTTGCAGAATTGCTTTAATGGCGAGCCGTTGGGCTTCTCAAGCCACCCGAGATCTCGAGCTTCTGTATATAGGAACAATTCTTTGTCGCAATGCTAGGAGGCTTCTTTAGTTTTTGCCTGCTTTCATTCAAATTCCCTGAATCCTTATTTTCTTCTTCTGCATCTGGATCAAAATGCCAACCCATGAAATCTGACAGTGTCATTGATGTGGGAGCTTCCTTCAACTTCTCCAACTCTTCTTTCGGGTCCAGTTTCTTCACCATTCTTGTTGTGTCTGAATTGGGCAGTGGTTGTTTTCTGTTTGAGTCCTTGTCTGATGGATCTCGAGCAACAGAGTCTGCATAGAGAACATCTTCAATTCGCGATATCACAGTGAATGCCAAGCTTTCTAGAACTCTTGAGTAGCTTTCCAAAACAGACTGTCCAACATCCTGTGGAAAATGATAAGAGTTGGTCACATTGTTTCTATAGTTGAGGGAAAAATATGTTATTTTAGTATAATGAAAAAAAGAAAGAGTTTGTTTCTTACTCTGTTGTACTGGATTTTGCTTATGTCAAGGGCTGATTGAGGAATGCCAGGAAACCTTTGCTTGATAAGGTGTAAGATGGTCTCTGCTCTCTCTTCAAACTGCTCCCTCTTCTCTAAGCTGACAGTAGACCCCCAAGATGACTTGCCATCTTTATTGTGCATCTTCCTCTTCCAAATTACAATGGATGCTTCCATCCGGTTTTTAAGGTCAAGGACCTTGTGCTCTGTTGACAAGTCCACTGATGCAAGAAATTCTTCAGGGTCAAACACATCAACAGTAATGCTCTTGTAGATTGCATCTCCAAGGCTTGACCTTCCATTCTGCCACAAGGAGAAAAAAGCCCAACTTAGAATATAGATATTGGTAACAGATAATTGGAGAGTAAGGTTGCTTCTTTTTCTTCTAACAGTAATGAGGATCGGGAAAATGATACAATATTTCTCATAAGCAGGTTCCTCCAGAAAATGAATGCATACTGTCGAAAAGGGAAAAGATCGCATTTTCACTAGCCAGATGTTTGAATATCTGGTATGCAGACTGATACTTCTCTGGTGCATTAAAATTTCAACGAAAATGATATGGGGCCATGCATAATGTTGAAAGATGTAATTTGCTATCATAGATAATCAGCAAATCAACAAACATGACACAGAAGAATATAGTCCTTTTCATTATTTATATATGATTAGAATGATAATTGGACTGAAATGCCAGAGTCAAAAGAACAGGCACAAGAATCATTCAGCGAAGAAGCATAACAATGAAATTCCTCTTTCAGAAGTCATTTTGGATGTCAAAATTCCTGTGCCAAAGTGTTAATTGTGGTATGCATTATTTATGCAATGGAATCACTGAATATTGAATCTGCATTTATAATCTGCAACCTGATTGTGCCAAGTAAAAAATGATATCATTCTATGATGGCATCTCAATAGGACTTCCATGATTTTGTGGACTTGCAGCACGTATTAGTTGGATAATAGAAAAATCCAATAAGAGTATCTACCTTTGGAAGAGATTCAATATACGCCTCAGGGACCTCCATTTCCATAAGAACCTGAGCATTTATGGCCATAGATGCCTTGAGAACCTGGTTCACAGACTCTTTTTGGTATAGCAACCATCTTCTGGTGACCTCAGAGAGCCCATTTGGAGGAACTTTGACAGTGGGAAGCCACCACTTGTCATCCTTCCTCTTTGCATTCCCCTTCTCAGACTCATCAGCATCCCGTGATACATACCAAAATTCACCCTGGTCTTTGAAGTTTTCAAGATAGCCCTGTATTCCCATGGAAAAGGATATGAAATGAGAATTAATATCTTCATAAGTAATAAAAGATTTCTACCTTTATCTTTTTTTAAAAAAGGAGGAATCAGATATCTCACAATGAGCATTGCATCAAGCTTGCGCAAGGCAGGGATGTTAAAATAAAGATCTTTGCGTTGCTGAGTTACCATTATCTGTAAAAGAAAAATGACAATCAAAGTCATGCAGATTTGAGATGGAACACTATGTGTATAGAGTGCTTAAATTTTTAAGTATTAGTATAGCGATGATTATTTAAGAATGGAATAAGAAAAAAAAGGAAAAGTTCATCTATCACCTCCACATGTGATCCATCTTTTGATGTCTGTTGTGAAGGAACAAATTCTACAATATGATCAGTGACAGATAAAAGCCAATCAATTTCTCTATGCCATCTTGCTTTTCTTTCAGCAGACATGGGCTCTAAATGCCATTGCTCACCAAAAACAGAAGCTGAAAAGATCAGAAAAAAAAAGAAAATATTAAAAACTGTCTTAATTTGTGCTCATAATGAGTTATGAAATATATCTAACAGTCTACAAAGATGTTTATGCCAATATCTAACTATACTAACACCAACAAAAAATTTCCACTTCTCTTAAAAAATTATATATAGGACCTGATTTTTTATTAGCGGGACAAAACAACCCATGCTGACCATTAATAATCGTCTCAATTTCGTTATGTTAAGCAACAGTAATATCTATAATCTACTCTCTCCAAAAAAAAAGAAAAGAAAAGAAAAGATATTTTTTCTGACTGTAACACATCCTTCTTGGATGATCCATGTCTCCGCTGTCCCAAAGGTCATGATAGTAGACTGGATTAAGGGTATGATCATCATTTAATATAAAGAGATTAAGAGATTCATTAGTTGGATTGGAGGAAGTCAAGAATCAAAAAAAAAAGTGGCATCATGACAGGGATATACCCACTGCTGTAATTATTTGGGGTAGTTGGCTGGAGAGAAATGCTAGCATGTTCGATGTTACTAAACATAGCAAGATGAAGGTTATCCACAGAGTGAAGAACTAGCTCAAGGACTGATATCAAGTTCTTAAATCCGAAAATCTGTGAGAGGTTGCTGGATTATTCAGAAAACTCAGGCTGATAGCTAGACTTTTGGTCAAAGAGTTATTTTGCTGTCTTTTGCTTCTATGCCTCTGGTGTTCACCTGAGATCATATGGCTTTCTATGTTCTTTTCTTTCGCTTAATGAAAATTGGTTTGGTGTTTCTGCACCTAGCTGCTTCTTAAAAAAATTTGAAATAAATTGCAATCTTTTTCTTAAAACCAGAACATTTCATTCTTTTTTTTCCTCCCTAGATGACATCTTATAGCACATATTCTACAATGGCCAATGATAAATCAGGAATTGAATCCCATGTTGTCAACGCTAGAGCTATTATAAGTCCATGTAAATCAAAACAATATGCTCCTCAATCATTTCCAGAGAAAGAAGTTGATTGCAATTAAAATAAAGATGTCTAAATATATAGATCAGCTTTCAAAGGATTTCTATTTTTGAAAAGTTAGAGAATCATTGTAAAAAAAAAAAAAATTGTTTTCAGTCAGCAGTTCATTTGATTTCATATAAACGATTTCTTATAGACCCAATGCAAGATATTAATTTTCTTCCAATTGCCTAGACAAGCTATGCTTGGTGTTTTGTGCTAACAAATTTGTATATCAGGAATGAACAAATGACAGAGAAAATTAACCATACCAGCAAGATTGGTGATGGCATTGGACAGAGCCAGAGCTGAAGAAACTCCTTTTCCACCACCTGACATGTCTTCACCCAGAAGCAGCTTCGCAAACCTCTCCTTCATTAGCCCCATATCTGAATCAGATTGATCAAAATAGAGATTATCATCGAACCCATCTACATAACTCTATCATATCATTAAAGCTCTCTCCAAACACCTACCTACAACTAAGCATAATCTCCAGATAAGATGATCCCCCAAAAACAGGATCACATCAAATTAAAAAAATAAAAGCCTGACATGTTTAATCTAACCTGATCCAGACTTTTGATTGCTTTCTCCACCAATATATTATATACCTCATTATTTACTCTCTCTTAAATTTCCTTACCGTAGATCTTAGCATCAAATGTCCTCAAAGTTCAAACGCCAAAATTATAAAATAGCTTCCATTTGGATAGAGGGGCTTTTACCTGAAGGCATCCCACCATTGCGCAGCCGAGATTTTGGGGCATTGCCGGACGACCGGTCGAGCGCCCAGCCAATCTGCTGCCCGTCAAGAGGACGGCCTATGTTTGCTCCCTGGCTCCGGAAGATGATGTTGTCCTCATTTCCTCCACCCACACCGTCCAGAATTAGGCTATGCGCCTGGCGTCCCGAGACCTCGCACATCTCCTCCCTCCCCTGCACCGGTTCGTCGAGGCTTGGTCCGCGCTTGAGGAATCGAACCACCACACGTTTCACTGAGTCGACCTTGGACCAGATGCTGGGCAAGGAAGAGAGGTCATTTCTCTGAGAAGGAGAGCCACCAAGTGGGAGGTGGGTGGCCGTGGGAGAGGAATTTGAGGAGACCGCAAGTAATCCTCCTATCAGATGAAGCTAGGAGCCGGAATGGAAGGTAAAGGCGGCAGCTTGATGGCTCTGAGAGCTATATTATCAAGCTAGGAGATGGAAAGGATGGCCAAGCTGGGAACTTGATGGCTTGAAGACCTATGAAATCAAGCGAGGAGATGGAAAAGAGAGGAAAGGTGGAAGCTTTGATGGATTTCACAGATGGAAGAAGAAGACCACCTCTCCACTAAGGCCAAGGAAATGGAGAAGGAAGAAAGGGTGGCAACTTTCTCGTGTTGGAGAAGGTTTCGAGGGGGATGGGAGAAGGAATTTACTTCTTTAAGAAGAGCGGGAGTTGGGAGGGAAGGTAAAAGTAGGAGCTTGAGGGGGGAGATGGTTGAAGAAATAAGAGAAGAAACCCATCTTCGAAAGCCAAGGAGTGCTTGGGTGGAGTTAGTTTGTCTTCGGTTGAACTGCAGCCAAATGAGGGAGGGTTTGGGGGGTGTCTTCTATTTTTAAGAGCTCGAACGTGGGGTGCATGCTTGAGGATGGGTTTTGGAGGGGGGGAAAGGTGGTGGAAAGGTGTAGAATAGCACAGAAAGGAGGTTTTTTTCTGTTTTAAATTTATCTACAAAGGAGAGGAGATCAGCTGATGTGGTCACCTGGAGGGAGGGCAAGAGATGGAGATAGTTTTCTGATTGAAGGTTATGGCTGGCAAGGAGCCCGGGAAATGTGCAGGAGAATCCTCCCTCCCTCTCATTTTGTGGGGACTCCACAAAAAGTCCATTCTGTCAAAGCAAATGGCAAAGCCGTTGAAAATTGAAATGTTATCTTGAGTGGTGGTGGACACCAAGGAAGAGACCTAAGATAATGGCTCAACTAATGGGCTCATGGCACCACTGAACTTGTGTTTGGAGTTTGGTTTAGTTTTAGATGCTTTTTATGTTGTTATCTGGATAGATGGTAGTTGGCTAATTTGTTTATGTGAAAGGCACAGAAGGGAAATTATATGATGTGTGAAGAAGGTTTTACCATCGAATTATGATTTATTTCTAGGAGAGTCAACCATAGGCGAAATATGCTTGCTTTCAAAAGGTTCTACCTCCTCAATGCTGATGAAAGGTTTGGTCAAAATGAAAAGAAATAAAAGACTTGCAGTTATCAACCGGGCACAAAGCCCCAGGTTTCTTTCTGAAAACTCGCGGTCCCTGGTAGATGGTCCACCTCTGTTCCTTTGGCTTGAATAATTGTAGCAGAATAGGATTCAAAAATGTCTTGAAACACCATGCAGTTCCAAGTTGTTCTGTCAATGCTATAACTTTACAAGTGTTGCTCATAAGAATTTGGAATAAACTAAAATTTTTCAATAAGAATTTGGAGATCATTTGCAAGCGAACAGGTCTCACACCTGATGATAACAAAAACAGAAGGGTGAGGGTGCGGATAATAATCAGTATTAAGGGGTGAAGACAGTATTTTACAAGTAGAATGAGAGGAAGGATCCCAAAATGATCTGCATAAATAGAGTTCTCTTAAGGTCTCTCCTTGGCTGAACAAGGCGAACGAGGCAATCTCTGTCAAAAGTTCAGAAAGATCAAAATTTTGCTTCCATCCACTATAACTTGATCCTTGGGAGCTGCATCATCCACTATAACCACCTTCAATCCCAAACTAGTTTGGGTCCACTGCATTTTAGTGTAGATATACCATTTAAATTCTGGAGTAAAGTTGAGGGTTCTGACGTTTTATCTAATATAGCAAAGCAGGAGTACTTTTTGGCCCTATGTTGATCAACGGGGTTGATCATATGGAGTAATCTGATGGAAAGTTGCCAATAGGTTTTAGGTATCACTCAATTAAGGGGTAAATAATGCTTGATCCAATTAATCTTAGATTCTAAGCATTTCATATATCTGCATCCACTCTTGGTTAAGCCTCACCCATAACCGACGAGGGCTGATTAGCTGTAAAAACCGGTCATCAAATTGGAAACATTTTCTGAGAACACTATTTCCTTTTACCTCATATTGGTGTCCAATTAAGATAGCATGGAACTCATGGCTGTGCCAATTTTTGAAAACTTGAATTTGGTGCAAGCCCTGCGCTCCCAGAATAGAGGAGCAATTGATGGATTCATTCATTGTGTCACTGGGAGACCCAAGATTGCGTACATTGCCTACTCTAAGCTTAACATTATTCAGAATTTCAAACGAAGATGATCATAATCTGTGTGCTTGCACTGCATTGAAATGGACCAAGCAAAGATTCCTGGATTGTTGAGTAGCAAAGTTTTCAGAGATGACAATTATTCAGAGACACACATCTGTTCATCTGTGTCATATCACACCTCTTATCATTATAAGTTATTTTGATGACAGGTCTGATACTGTTTATTACTCATGGCCGAGATGAGAAGAGCAACCGAATCCATGTTCCTGAGGCAGCCAATTGTCCCCCATTTGCCTTGTATCAAAACACATGGTAAAGAAATGGAAAGGACGTTAGGTTTTCCATTAGTACAGGGCAAGATGCCACTCATTCCTGTGCGCCAGTAGTATTTCAGGACCATGTAAGACTAGAAAAACTATTAAGGAAACTTTCTAGCCGAAAGATCATAAGCCATTCAAGCAAGTTAGGATCATGGCTAATGTATTATAGTAGATGATATGAAATATGCAGAAGTTTTCATTCTATGCTGAAATCTGTTTAAAATTATGCAACTGGTCATGGAGATGGAGTGCCATTAAGTACCCATGGAAGAGCATTTTGGTAACAGAGTTAGTTCCCATATCTTTTTCTGAGGGCAATGGTCGGTGTTCCCATATCAATTCACAAGTATCCAGCACACATGACATAGCGAGCATGAGTGGATAACCTGTTGATATGCTTCACTGATTCCATCTCTCTTTGAATAATCCTTAGAAGAGATAGGCTTAAGTTATTTGCATCTGCTAGAAGCGATCATAAAATATCAGTGGAACATAAAAAATCTTGAGGTTTATGGTACATTGAACTTCAACCATCTACATGATAGCTTTGAGTGGATGCCAGTTCCTAAGTCTCATAAGCAGAGAAAAGTGATATTTACAATCTTTAACTTACAATTCAGTATTCTTCTGTCAAGGATTTCCTGTTAAATATAGATGATGCACTCTTCAACAACTTTATAATTAACTAATATTAGCAATGCCTCCTCAAGTTTCTCTGTGTGATTTCATTTCTCACAATAAGGGGGCCAGATGACAGGAAGAAGGATTAAAACATTTCAGAGAAAATGAGTCAAATGGGAAAGTAAATAACATGATCCAATGGGGGAACATAAAATTATATATTATATATTTGGACAAGAACCTTCATCCAGGGCCCAGTTAGCTATCTTGCAATTGCAAAAATGCGAGACTGAATTGAACTTGAAATACATAAAAATACCTCAAGAAAAGAGAATAAAATAAATAAATAGAGCATCTACAGCAAGGCGCATATATATATATATATATATGTATCGCTATAATAACATCAACATAATATGGATATTTACTTTTGGCATAACCACAACCAGCTACCGGCAGCCCTTCATAAGATAAGAAGATGGGCTTGAGAGGTTTACTGAAGTTCCTGCATTGCCTACGTTCTTTTTTTCCATTTTCCCAACAGGTGTTGCACATGCACTGAAATCAAGAACCCGCGCCTCCGTCTGGGAAACATTCAAAAGGATAGCAGAATAAATCATTGACAATATACACAGGCACAGTTGTTATTAAATCTTAAAATTAGCATTTTAACTGTTGGTTGTTCTCCAAAAAAAAAAAAAAGAAAGAAAGAAAAGATAAAAGGTGTTGATAAAGATGAAAGAAAAAAGCTTCCAGACAAAATGTATTAAGGAGACAAAATTTCGGAGATTACATTTCTAGCACATAAGATAGACATGCTAACAAGTCCAAAAAATGTTAAAACATATATTATCTAGACTTATAGATGATGCAACAACTTAGAGAAAAATTTCTCCAATGCCATTTTAATAATCACCTATCACACAATAACAAAAGTTTGGTACAGGCTAGACGTCTTAAATTCTACTAACAGCTTTTTTAGTTTTAGTCGTCTTAAATTCTACTAACAGCATTTTTAGTTCCAGAAGACCTAGAAGTGGATAATGCTTAAGTTCCAAAATGTCCTCACACAACATCCCAGTTCAGGTGGCTAGATCTGCTGTCTATGTTGCCCTATGAAAGCATTCAAGCCCTTCATGTTAAGTGTCACATCCACCTACTATAGGAGGATAATCTGGATAGGATGTCAATGCAGATGGCAGATCCATCAATGGCAATGGAAAATACGACCCAGAATAAGAAAATTGCACTAAGAAATTTTTAATGGAAAATACGACCCAGAATAAGAAAATTGCACTAAGAAATTTTTAAGTTCCTCAAGGTCCTATCAGTGTACAATGCTAGGTTCAGGATTTCCTCATATGAAATTGGTATTGTTGAAGTTGCCAGATATGCTGCCCCCTTTTTGCCCTATGGAAGCTTTCAAGCACTTTATGTATCACACATCCAATTATACAGAGGAGAACAATCTGATGAGAATGACAATTCAGATGGCAGAAACTGGCACTGAAAATGTGGATCCAACACTAAGCAGGTCTAGTGAGAACTATAGTATGAGAGAGAGAGAGAGAGAGAGAGAGAGAGCAAGGTACCATGAGTTTTGATGTCATATGATGATCGCCCAGTTCTTTGTCTGACTGAATATTTTCTTTCTGGAAGTTTTCCTTGCCAGAGTGCCTTTTGTCAAAAGCCACCCCAGGGCTTCCACTTGCCAATACTTCCTGTGCCTCAGCCACAGCAGAAGCAGTGTGTTCACTCAACTGTCTCATCAGTCCAATGGCATCATAGGTTCTGTCTCCTGGACTCATGAAGTACCCTATGTCCTGCAAAGATCAGAGACCAGAACTACTGAAAATGAGTAAAAGAACTCCAGGGTTCATGAGATACAGAAAATGAATCACAAAAAGTTATTAATAACTTTTAAGTCATCAACCATACAATAAAGCTAAAATATCTCTAGTTTAAATTTGAGATAAATAATAAATGGACTGACTTGAAAGCACTGAAAAAAAGGGAGCCATGAATTGTAACTTTTCTTGAATTAGAATTAATGTGAGCCAATTTGTCAGTGTCTCATAATGTAGCACTAAAATTTCAGGTCACATTTGTATCTTGTAAAGGTCAGTCAATGCGACCATCCTTGCTAATAAATTTACCCAAACAAAGAAATTCGACTCAGATAATCAGAAATAGAACTTCAGCTACCTCAAATGTAATGTCTGTATCAATTCTGTGTCCCAGGAGAAGTGGATTCATAAACCATGGCGATTTCCATGCTGAAGGAGATTCTATCCCTCTTTTGATGCCTGGAGTATCAGCAAAGCTGTTTAAAAAAAAAAAGAATTAAAGACAGTTAAGAGTGCAGGCATCCACCACTATTCCATATTATTTAAATAAAATATGTCACTATCTATTAAAATATTTGCTAAATACTCAAATCTCTGGCTTATTAAAAGTTGCAGATATCAAAAAGATGGCATAATTATGTCCATGACTTCAGTCATTATATAAAAGAATTCCTTTGCTTCTACTGGTATCAGCAACTTGAAGTAAAGATCTTAGAATACTATAGAACAAATTTCAAGTCATAATGGTGATATAGAGTTAAACAACAGAGCTATTTATGAAGAATCCATGTAAAATAAATATTTGAACAGAAACAAATTAAAGAAGTAAATCTGTGCTACAGAATACATGCATCTAATTCACAATGCTATGTTGGAAGGAACTGGTCATCTGAAGAGATTACTCGAAAGGTGAACAAAGGAGACTTGGTGGAGACAAAAATGAACCAATTAATAGAATCTGATGCTCCCACAGTTTCATGATGCTTACTTAAAAAACGGAAATAGGCATATCAATAGCAAATACGTGACATCTACTATCTATGTAGTGTCAATTCCTGCATAACAGCAGATAAGATTTTGTTTTTTTATCATTGTGTACAAATTTGATTTGCATGTGTATAATTCAATGCATTTCATTTCCTTGGACCTATTATACAAACTACTGGAAAGCATATATGTGGCAAACATAGACATCATGTAGCTATAAGTGTATAACTAAAACAAAATCGCATGTAATTGTACTTCCTCAGCCAGACACCAAACATTATTTAACTAACTCACACAATGGTAGCTACCAATATGAAGTAAGACAAACATATGGAAGAGGAAGACAAAGATATGGAACAGGACTACTTTTCCTATTGGTCCAAACAAGACTACAACACACTTTATACTGCTGTCCAGTCAAACTAGAGACTAATGGAAAACTCTTGCTCAGATGCCACTCATACCACAACTTGGCATAATTTTAGCTCTTGAGAATGCAATTGAAATTGATTAGGATGTACAAGAAAAATTACTATTGTATACAGCAAAAAACCTCAAAACATTTCGCTAATCAGCAAACTGCTGCATGGAAAGTAATGATAAGGTACTCAAAAATCATTTAGGTGCAGTGAAAAGGGCAAAAAGGAGAAACTGTTAGAATTGGCATAATCATGGGTTGCTTCATTTGATCTTACATGTTTAAGTTTTCAAGCTCCGTATCAAGGGATGAACCATGCTTTTGAACTGAATCCTCTGATGGATGCACTGAAGGAGCACATTGTGCTGATGTAACCAAAACTTGATGCTGTACCTTCTCACTTTCACTTACTCTAGGAGACAGAGAGGCAGAAGTATCAGATAAAGACTTAGAACGGGCATCTGAGTGAACCTTATCAGAAATATCAAATAATGTCTGGTCTTTGAAAGACCTGGCAGCTGCACTCATATGTCTGTCTATGGGATGCCCGTCTTGATCAGTGGAAGACAATAACATGTTATTGTTGTTATTTTCAACCAGAACCCCAGCAGGAGGCTGCATGAAAACCACAGGTGGTGCAATTGCAATGTTAAGCACTAAGAGGTTGAACAGCAGCAAAAAAAAAAGTAAGATATGCTTGAAAAACATTCACAGTCATATCAAAATCCCTCCAGAACAACTTTGTTATGTACTGAAAACCATTTAAGAACAATGCATTATCAGTAATCAAAGTGAGGCATTTAGTCCACAACAGTCATTAATCCATATCCATACAAATAGAGCAGCAGCCAATATACTGCACTTATGATCTAGCTCCAACAATTAATCCATCCATCTTCATTCCTCAAATTTCAACCAACTACCATAATGTGAAATTTGAGAAGCACATGTTGGACTAAAAGCAATAGTTGAAAATCAAAACTGGACACCTGCTTAAGAATGTGAAGGCCTATTCCAAACCAATTCAACAAGCACATATAACATGGGAAAGATGGCTTTCTTCTCCCAAACATCTGTCCCCGCTGGTTTACCACATGATTTTTTGATATTCTTACCAATTAGAAATGCTTGGATGGTCCCAAGTTGGAACCATATATATCTGATTAACATATGAAATAGTTTAACATCACCCATAAGGTATAATCTTATTACGATATTGGAACTAACTTTCAAATAAGAGAAAAAAGGTAGTCAAAAAAATGAAGTGCTTGAATTATTTGTATAAATTACAGTCCTGTTCAGCCATTATTTAAATCAAATTTTTACCATTTCTCATAAAACACAGACACACAAACACAGATATATATATATATAATAATATGCATTCATGCATGCGTTATGAGTTAGAAGGCACACTTTAGAGTTTAGAGCATGTATATTTGTACAAAATCTCCATAAAAAATGTACCAGCATACAAATTGGATCAGTCTCAATCGAAATCATTCTAAAAACTGCTCGAGTGTTAGAAGGTTTGGCTCATGCAGTTTTGTTGAGCTTCAGTCCACTCCAATGATCTCATGATTTGGTCAAAATCTACTAATTTATAACTGAAATCCTAATTTTAAGGATATTTACTTTTAAGCAGGACATCAAAACTGAGGACGCAACTATGAATTTCCCTTATATATATTGATGCATGATACATATATGAAGAACAGAATATATAAATGAAAAATGCACCAAACTTGCATTGCCGATTTCTGCAATAGTACAATACAAGAGGCTATGACATGAGTTTTCTCCAATGATGCGAACTATTAGATCACTTATATACCCATGATTTGGTCAAAATCTACAAATTTATAACTGAAATCCTAATTTTAAGGATATTTACTTTTAAGCAGGACATCAAAACTGAGGATGCAACTATGAATTTCCCTTATATATATTAATGCATGATACATATAAAGCCTTGTATAAAGAACAGAATATATAAATGGAAAATGCACCAAACTTGCATTGCCGATTTCTGCAATAGTACAATACAAGAGGCTATGACATGAGCTTTCTCCAACAATGCAAACTATTAGAACACTTATATAACAAAATCACTCCTTTTATTTTTGACACTAGCTTAAATTTCAATGATTGATAGATTTAGTAGTTTATAAATTATTTATCTATGGTTAAGCAATAACTTCCTTTGCTACATGCACATGCACTAATTAGGACCAATAATGGTCATTTTGCATCATTGGATGACACAAGCATCCTTGGATGTCAACAATTGACTGCAGTGCATAAGCATGCTTGGTTTACAACATCACCATCTCTAACATCATCAAGCACAGACAAGTATGAAGTTGCATGAGAGACTTCTTAACAAAATGCAGCGCCTTTCTAGCAATAAACAGGAAATTACAGCCACTTGGAATCAGAAATAAACCCAATTCTTTTCCAGCAAAGTCAATACACATCTTTATGAAGATATGCTAAGGACTATAAAAGGATAAATGATCATTCTAAAGCAGATATAATTCAAAGCTCATAAACCACACAAGATACAGCACATGGTTTTGCTATGTGAGCTTCACCTAACTTGGTCTAGGCACTTTTACCGCTCCACCAAAGCTAGCACATGAAAAACAACCAAAATGTCAGCACTTTGAGTTGCCTTTGCTCAGCTCAATTGATCTTGCACCAACTAAGGCCAAAGCCCACATAAACTATAAAGATTTATAATTCCAGAAATATTAATTAAATAGCCATCACGTCATTATACATTCATGGTGAATTCATTGTGCATTATGTATATAAAAAAGAAAAGCCAAAACTTCTAAGCAAGGAAACTGAGGTGGGGTCATCTGAAAGCCAAAAACTTCTAACATTCACTTATAACAAGCCAAGAAAGCTTTTTATCGTCAACTCAAATTCTCAATGTAGAATACTGCAAAAAATGGTTACCATGATATAGTAATTGCAGGCAGCACACCACCAATTTTTTTTCCAGTTAAATGCATGAGATTGTTTTTCCATGCCATGAAAATGCATCATGTAATACTGCAGAAAAGATAAAATACTAGCCATGAAATACTTACTTCTGTTTCTGTAACATCAGCCTCAAGTTTAACAGGGGCACTGATGGTAGTTGCACATTGTTCCATTGTAGCTTGAAAATTACTGGTATTGGATTCTTTGCTTGAAAACCTGGCTTCCATGGAAGAAGTTTCATCCTTTTGACCTGGAGAGCAGTCCAAATTTTCTTTCTCCTCCAAACAAATTTCATGTTTCTTTTTCTGATGATTTGAAGGGGAAGAAATTCTGTGAGCAACACCTTCATCACTTATGGAATCCAAATGGGATTTATCAGTTCTGCTTATCGAAGGTGTCGAAAATAACACACAATCCATCTCTGTCCCAGATTTCTTGTCAATTCTCCGTTCCTGCAAAGGTGACAATAATTCACGTTGCCGTTTCTTCATAATGGATGGGGTGCATATGAAGCTTTTGGCAGCACTCTTAAGCAAAGCATCAGGACTCTCGTCATGGGAGGGTGAATCCCATAGGCTGTATGGTGTAGAAGACATCATCAGTTGCCGAATTCCTAGGGGACTGTATGCCTGCTGAAGGTCGCCAGAGGATATAAGGTCGCAGCTGACAAATGGAATCTCCAAACTTGGAAAGCGGGGAGGTTCATAAAATAGAGATCCAGAGTCCTGATGTTCTTCGGTCTGTAGAGCTGAAATTTCATCTGGAGTTGTAACGTTGCCAGTGGCATCTGGAGCTTCGAAACCCATCATTTCCATATAGGTTGGCTTTGGAGCTTCATTTTCCTTGCCCCCATCCGCAGGCACACAAATCTTAGTCATGGCACCACCACTAGGGGATAAATAAGAGCAGTTGGAATAAGCAAAGCCATCATGCGTGTATGTCATGAGTTCTGAATCTGTAGTTACCAACGAAATGTCTCTCGTCTCAACACCGTCACTTCTATACATTGGTTTTCCATCACTTGGACATCCATAATATGGAGAAACTACAGTCATCAAACTCTGATAATATAGATTACCTAGCACATCTGATGAATTGGTTGGATATAGAGGCTGTGAGCATGAAATCAAATCCCTATAAGCCAAAGAACTGCAAAAATCAGGTTGGGAATTTACAGATCCAGAGTAGTAATCCATATTTGTAATGCTTGGTGCACCAATAGGATCTCCCAAGTTAATATCTTGACGCATTTCTGCCCCAAACAGATTATCACCACAGCAATCAGCTTCAGCCATCAAAATTCTATCCTGGTTGCCAGAACCTAAACCACTGTTTGCGATAGAAGCAGGCATTTTCATTCTTACAGTGCCTGGTAACAAACCAGATTTGCTTTCATGATTTTCCACACAGTGTGTATGGTAATCTGTTGTCGTTCTTAACTCTGGTGATTTCTGGGTTGCCTCCAGCAAAGAGTCAGTCAAATCTTGTGAAATCATTTGGCCAGCCAAGCTTTCCGATACTTCAACCTCGTGTAAATTTTGACAGGGAGCAGTTACCGAGATCATACTTCCACATTGTATTTCAGGGACAATGCGTGCAATTTCCTCCATGGAAGTGTAATATTCTTCGGAGCACATTGACAACTGAGAATCTTGTATATCTTTTCTCTTGGCATCCTCCCCAAGTTTTATATCTTCATGCAGTGGAACTGTATTAGCCAATTCATAATCAGATTGAGAACAACTGACCAAGGCTGATGATGATCCTTGACAACAACTGACCAAGGCTGATGATGACCCTTGACTACATTCTGATGAATCTTCAACCTCTTGCCTGTCTTTCAAGCCACTACATTCATTGTTCTGTCGATTCATGATGGATGAAGATACGCGCTGGGCAGGATTTTCGACATGAGGCAGACCTTGGAACTGGGCAAGGAGACCTGATGCCAGATACGAGTCCAATTTCTTCTTTACGGAGCTGTTCCAATGATTTTTTATAGCATTGTCTGTCCTGATGATTCATAGCACAGTGGTTTTCAATATTCACCAGAAAAAGCAAATTGAATAAAAAGAAAAAATGTTGAAATTAATGTCACTTTGCAATCCAGTGAGCAAAGAAAGAGTTGAGCGAGCACCAATATATAATCACAGGAAAGGTAAGATCAAAAAAGAAAAATAGACAAACAAGATGTATTTATGGACAGCAGTATCAGCATACATGTTTTCAACAATGCTAAAAAATGTTCAAATGCTTAAGATGACGGTGATAAACGAAGATTGGAGATACTGAACAAACATGGATACATGCACGAGTGCATTAGCACACATGTACTTTTCTGCAAGGCTGCAAAACATAAACATACACATATAAACATCAATCTATTGCAGAACATGTTTCACTGGGCAAGAAATAAAAGGAATATATATGCCTATTACCAATACAGAAAACTGCCAGGAGAGCCCGGACAAGTGTTTTCAAGGAATTTTTACAAATTTCTAACATTTGAACTAAAACATAATGTTTATTCTCTTCAGTCGACAGCTAAAGTTCCAGATTCACACCTGCCTGGTAAAAATTTCGTCAACTCTGCCCACTTGTTTCCATAAATTTGATGAGCATGAATCAGGGCTATCTCCTCTTCTTGAGTCCATGCCTGCTTGTTAATGGCAGGGTTAAGATGATTGTGCCACCTAAAATGTAACTCTTTCACAATTAGTAAATTCATTGGTAGTCAAATGACACATCAAAATCAAAAGGATGGAAGAGTCGAGAGAGTGGGGACACAAATGGTTTTTAGTTCAAAAACTAAAGAAGATATTGCGGCAGTTTCCAAATATTATTGCAGTATAAACTAAAAAAGAAATTGCCAGTTACCAATCAGTAGTTCAAGCAACCAAGGCATGATGCATTAAACACACTATTACAAAATAAGCTTGACTTAAAAGAAATTCCTCAAGAAGTTGGGTAGAGAAGCTACTAAATGCATATTAAATATGTAGATGTTGCTCAGTTTAGAAGCTTGCATTGTATTCAAGGCATTCAAATCTTTATAAACCTAAGATAAGCTACTGAACGGAAGTTTAGCATGTAAAAGTAGTTTAATAGTGCAACATTGACAATCAGCAAGCCTTGCAAGATGAGCAATTCACTTCGAGTACATACTATAATTTCCAAAATTGCATGTAAAATCTTCGAGTGACTTCAAAGAGGAATACCACTAGTAAATCAAAACTAAAGGTTGAATCCATGAAAAGCACAATCCTTAATTGCCTTTGCCTGTGGCTAAACCATCACGAAAAACAGGTAACTAACTCTTTTAGTAAGCAGACACCAGAGAAGTGACAGTTCCCTGTTCATTTCCTGGTAATTTGAAGATTCTCCAAAGTGCCCAACCCTGGTGCACATTGATCATCAGAAAATCATCACAGTTGGAGTTTTTACTATCAAATTCTTTTGAGAACTAGGAGCGGAAGCCTTGCTGAATACCAGAGGGAGGGCAGGACTGAACTTGGGCCTCTTGTATCAGCAAAAGAGACTTCACTAACCCAGCCAGTTGGCACCCTCTTATTTTATTTTTTTATTCCTTTTTCATTCTTTGTGTACCGTCAATGGTCAATGGTGCACTTAGAGGTTCATATTTCATCAAAAATTTGTGAAGGTCTAGAGAGGTCAACAAACATATCATTTCTTGGGCCCTCTGAATATCTCCCCTAGAGGCTCACTTCTAGTGCTGTCTCATGGTTGTGACATCCTGATGGCAAAGAATCATTGCGACTTTTATGAACAACCATGAATAGTAATATGAAGATGTTTTTGTTTGGTATCTTCCAAACTGTTTATAATTCTATGCTCTGGTTTTGTACAAAAGGTCATCAAATCTCTCTCTCTCTCTCTCTCTCTCTCTCTCTCTCTCTCACACACACACACACACACACACACACATACACACATCTCCAAGTTTTTGGAACCTTGCCCCGCTTGGTGACAGTTTAATGATCAGCACCCTGATTTTTTACTGAAGCAAGTCAAATTTGTATTGAATCCACCTATCTTAGCTCCAATAGGCCAGCCCGTGGTTGGTGAACCCTGAGGCTCTTCCTTTTTTTCTTTCTGCTAAGTCACAATCTGCACCTCATTTTTCCCAATTTTAGCATGCAATGACTCCAACTTGCCCCACTTTTGTTAGATTTTCTCAATTGTACCCATTTTAAGAGTGTTTTCCTAAACTTATTATTTTGCTAATTCCCCTGATGTCATATCATGAGCCTTTTCTGGTTGGAACCATCTAATGCTACATATTTCCCATATTTGATGTTTGACTCCATGAACTAGGCATATTGTTGTATTCGTCCTATTGTCATTTCATAGAAGACCTTCTGCTGGTCCTAGGATCTAAATCTTCTTTTCCTCTCTGTGACTTTACCATGGGTCAGTCCCATACTCATAGCTAACCCATGGTCTAATAACCTACTAGTACTATACAACATTTAAAATTGGAAATGTTCACCTTTAAAGTTTTTGCTCATCTGAGGGTTCACCAAGCCTTTAAATAAATTCAAACACCTTTTGACACAACCTTGCCTCTTCTAAGTTCATGATTCTTGACTTCAGTGATTGTTGTTTACCTTCAACTGACATCATCTAGATCATCTTCCATCTTCCTTTTATGTGAATTAACACTCATCACACACTAAACAATCCATGTCTCAACTCTCAATTACCTCGGGTTGATCCTCTCTGGTGAGCATTTGAATCCTTTGCCTTGGCTAGGAACCAACTGTCACGTATGCTTTTTGTCTCAATATCCTCAAATATGTGATGAACTTGCAGATCATTGGCCCTTCAGATTTGTCCTCCATCCTACTAATCAAGCTTAAAATATTAAACTGGATAAACACCTATCGCCAACACATGGTTCATTCATGTAATACTAACTTTGTAAGTAGACCAGCAATTAGCACTATGTTGCATATCAAATTTCCCATTTCATCCCATCTTTGCTCGTCCATGTAAAATTAACTAACTTTCATGCATACCCACACCTATGGAGTGGAAATCACTTAGCCAGCATCCACTTAAGATGCTCATAAAAAGACCTAGCTACCACCTTAAACCATCATCTCATCCATTGCTGGCAAAAATCTCCCTCCACATTTTGAGCTGCTTTACCTTGTCAATGATGGCTCTCCTGTCACAGATGTTGTCCAACATGCCAAATAGTTGCCTCTCGCCAAAGTATATCACAGCTTGTTGAGTTAATTATTCTTGCCCCCAACCAGCTTCTTCACCTAGAATCTTGCTGCTAGCATCAAAGTCTTACATTGTAGATATTATGACCACTATTGCTTCTAAATAATGGCTCTCCTGTCACATATGTTGTGCAGCATATCAAATAGTTGCATGCCAAATACTTGTCTCTAGCCAAAGTATATCACAGCTTGTTGAGTTAATCATTATTGCCCCCAACCAGCTTCTTCACCTAGAATCTTGCTGCTAGCATAAAGGTCTTACATTGTAGATATTATGACCATTATTGCTTCTAAATAATGGCTCTCCTGTCACATATGTTGTGCAGCATATCAAATAGTTGCATCTCACCAAAATATATCGCAGCTTGTTGGGGTATTCTCCTCTTCTTCCTTTTTTTGGCCAATCAGCAGTGTAGTTCAAGGTTTCACACCTTAACTGGAATATATTGCCTGTTATTTATGTGGTAAACAAAATATGGTTTCATCAATTGGTGCCTCCTTAGAAATATTTATTGATTTATCTTATCACCAAACTTGCATCTTCGAGTTTGTAATCCATTCTTCTTTGTTAATAACTTAATATGCATCCTTAGGCCTCTCATCAACTCCATTGAACCCAAATCTAGGCCACCTCCTCTCTAAGTTCTACTTCTGTCTATTAAGGGCAACAAATGGTTGATACCTACAGTTTGAACGCAAATGGGCATTATAGGTTCTATACATGATCCTACTCAATAAATGAGCAAGGAGCATACTCCACTGCCTGGTTGGATATGGTTTCAAATTAGGAGACGATGGGGTAATTAGGGAATAAGGAGGATGTAATGAAAAATGTTGGAGTTGGCAAGGAAGCTGGGACAAGGGAAGGAGTGGGGCAAAAGAAGACAAAAAGGGAACAACATAAAGGTGGTTAGATGGAAGGAGGCATGGGTGTACAGAAAATCTATACTGAGGCAGGTGGGATCATAGTCTAGGTAGGTGCCTAGGTAGCCTAGAGTAGCAAGGCATCAATTGGTGAGGAGTGGAACTAGGATTAGAGCAATGAGATGCCTATTAGTGGTGCCATTTCTAGACAGGGCTATCAAGAGATGTCTGTTGTAAGCTTAAAGTTGTGTGGCACTGCCAAGGGCAGCACTGCTGAGTGGCATCACCAAGCAGGAGTGAATAGGTAAGGAAGAGGAGTGGGGAAGGAGTGAGTGAGCTTAGTTGGGAAGAAGGCAAAACAGATGATGAAAGAAAGGGAGATAAAAAAGGGCAGAATTCTCAGTGTATATAAAATAATGATGTTATCTGCATTTCTGTCAAAGAAATTGAATGTTGGTTCTGTTCAGTGGGATCTTATCCCAAAACAGGAAATCTGGCAAGCACAATTTTCTTGATTCAAACCTAATATGGACTGGACTTGGTTAGGGTGTTAGCTTTCATTGCCACTCCTTATTGCTATACTACAACATTTGCATGCCTCTTCTAATTTAAAGTACTATTGCTAATTGTACAGCAATTCTGCCATTATTTAGCAAAATCTTTGTGGCAATCTCCCTTAAGGTAAGGGCAATGTTAAAGATGGATATAGCCATTTTATTGTGTTCTTCTACCATGCTGTCCATGTAGTATTCTTGACTTGTGATATAGGTTTGTGGATGTTAGCATACATATATCCTGTATATAAAAAACCATTTATCTCAAGTTTTGCTCAACTGGTGTGAGACACTCAGACATGCGTCTATGCTAGGCTGGTACAATCATAATTTAAAAATTCTTCAATACTTGCTCCTCGAGTTTTAATAACAATCAATTTTAGTTAAAATTTACCACTAATTTAGTTGGGAAAAAAAACAATTGCAAGTAAAACAGTTGCTAATCATTAGATTTTTAGAGCTGTAATAGAGCAAGAAACTACAAAAACACTGACTCAGTGGAAATGATAAAGGGCTTATATGAGTTCATGTGATTCTAAATGCCATACCTTTCTCGACATTGTTTTCCAATGCGTCCAGGCAATGCTTGAGCGATTGTGGACCACTTCTTTGGTCCATATTTATTTACCATTTCAACGATTTTCTCATCTTCCTGTTAAAGGAAAAAAAAAAAAAAAAAAGCAACAGGCAACTTTACCTATAGACATGTCCAATGCTTTCCAAGGAACAGTTCATCCTTTTTTTTCAAAAAAAAAAAAAAAAAAGCAGGGGTGCATATGGGACAAGTTACATAATTATACTGTATAGTCTAGAATGCATTACATCTTTTGACCATGGCCCTTTCACAAGCTCAGGATTTAAAACCTTCTGCCACCTGTGCAGGCACTGTACATCAGTCCGGTCTGGAAAACATTCAGCTGCAGAGCAGAAAGTTGAAACAGTAATAAAGCATGCTTATAGGAAAAATTTTGCTATAGCAAAAATTGTAGCATGTACTGACTTAAATTAGAAAGATTAAGCTTTTTCAAGCAGAACAGAATGAACTACTAAAAATCTGGCAAACAGAATAAATAAACACAAGAAGGAACAGGAATTTTCATAGTTTCCTACAATGTAAAAATATATAACTTAATAGATAAAAATATTAAGAGAACCAGCTTAAATTCTCGGTGTATCAGTTACTCATCACTCCAGAATTTAGAGAGAGAGAGAGAGAGAGAGAACAAAAATAGCATGATAAAAAGGTTCATTCGTTTGCTGACAAACATCACAGGGAGATAATATGCCTACAACAGCGCATAAATGTTTTCAGAGTAAGTTCAAAGATAATGCACTTGGGCATCAATATCTAAAGGTAACAGTTTGCATTAAAAGAATTAAAATATAATTTCCATTTAGAGCTAAAAATGGAGGTAAGTTTTACTGTAAGACTTGCAAACCAGATTGTAATCTTGGTAGTAACGGCTACAGAGAAGATAAAAGGCAAATATGCCAGACCTAAAGATAAAAAATATGGAAAGTAGAATTTCAGATGGAAAATTTGTCGCTCTGCAGTGGTATACACTGTACAGGACCTTTTAATCATGATCTTGATGGAAGACATGAGTGCAAAGAAAAGCATGTTGAAACTTTTCGAAATATATCATAAGGTCCAGTAACTATTGGATTCAATATTAGTTTTGACTCCAATGCCTAAAATTTCCAAGGAAAAATCTCATATTGGAAAGTCAACTAAATTTGATTCTGAAATAATTGCCAAATAGACACACAGATATGAATGAAATTGAGCATACTGGATTGGAAGAAGATAGGATAACATGTTTAAGTGAATTTGTTTAAAATTAAAAATTCATAAAATTACTTCCTATACTGAATAATAAAATTCAGCATAACCAAAAAAAAAAAAAAAAAATCATTTTGACCACTTTCATAATCTAGCATTAGGATACAAGTTACATCAACTTTTCAAAATGAATACCTATTTTTTTCCAATTTTTCCCTTTAAATGCCTGGACAGCTCTGCACAATATTGCATCCTGCATGTATGATCAAAGCAATACATCACATCAATTACAATGACCCATAAAAACACAATCTGTGAAAGAAATAGAAGAAGCAAAATAGCCTCTGATAGATGAGAATAAAAGATATGTCTTATCATATCTAACTGGCAAACTAGAACCAATCAGCATGTGTAAAAGACAGCTTAGCTTCTCAGAACCAATATGCAATCATTGATGAGTTACTTAAGCAAGATGAACCAGAGAGACTACCATCATAAATTTGTAGAGGACTAGCCAATATTTTCAAACTTGAAGCTACTTCCAGACATCCAAAGATTCATAGTCTAACACGCACATTACTTATTCAGTGTTCATCAGAAATTTGAAAACCTCTACTGACAGACTTATGCTTGAGGACAATGTGTTAAATAAGGCTTTAACAGGAAAGCATCGGGCATGAAGGTGGTGGTAAGTTACTTGGCAGACAGGAGATAAAGCAGCAGGAGATCATTTGGACCAATTATCACAACTAACTTATCTATGTAACATAGTGGGCGAGCACATTTTGTATGACTCCAATCTACAGGTAACTTGCTGAGTAAGTTAATCACCAATATTTCACATTTTCCTCCAAATTAAGCAAAATTTGTAATTCTTTTAAGATTTACAAAGTTTTGTATTGGCCTTTGGCCACAGCTGACTTTTGCACGAATACTAGAAACCATGACCTTAGTTACCATACTTATCATAGGTGGGATTCTGAAAAATGATAATCCCATATTGGAATAATTGAAAATTTCACTTTAACCAATTTAAAGTAGAATTCAAAATAAATAGATGACCACTAAACAAGAAAACTTTTATTATACAATTTAGAGTTGATCAAAGGATAAAGTGATGAGGATCGATTGTTGATTGTTGATTGTTGAAAATAATAGAACGTGAGATGTGCACTGACATGAGAATATCTAAATATGTGATATAAAATTTCAGGAAAAACAAGCAGAATGTAAATCATAAAACTTTTCCCTAGAGGCAGATCATAGAAAGTAAGAAGTATATTAGGAAAACGTCAATCTCCCATGATGAGACACAAGTATTAGGCTTCTGTAACCTCAACATTTCCAATCTACGTAATGCAGAAATGTAGCAGAAGACTTCTATGCTCACAATTCCTTTCACCATCTACATAACTCCTTAGCTTTCTATATAAACATCTAAAATTACCTCTTCAGGTGTCCATTGCCCTTTGGTTGACCGACGTGTTGGACCAGTGGTCCTCCTGCAAAACAATCCAACCAATGTATTAACTGGATCCTAACTCTGTAATAACCTACTAACAGTCATTTTCCATCATCCTAACAGATCTAAATCAGTGGACTAATTAATTAGGATATACCAAACCTCAAACCCTTGACAACTAGATCATGGAACCCCAAGTCAGAGTTTCCATATACAGAAAGGAAGATAACCCAGGTCTCAAAAGCATTAAATTTGAAAGACTTACCCATGCAAAGGCCGCTGTCTTTGAATCTCATCGCCACTCGCATCCTGAACAACAGTAGAAGTAGATGTAGAAGCTTCACCTTTCTTAGCACCCTTTCCCTTGTCGCTTGCCATTGTCACTTAACCGATGAGTGAAGACAGAAGTCCCAATCCAAGCTCGCTTGCAGATCTCCAAAGAGAAAGATCTCCAAAACATCATCAGGTGCAAAAGAACGTGATGACAGATTCCTCTAACAAAAGAAAGACCACAGACTGGAAAAAGAAACACTCGTTTGATGGGCGATGAACAACACGACTCGACCCATTCAACACCAATCCAAATGAAGGTCCATCAACTGTCAAGATCTGAACTTGGCTAGCTAGCACTCAAGTAAAATTTCAAATTGGCAAGCAAAGCCGAGAAAAGCCAATCAAGAAACGACCCGAGTTGCACAAAATTCCAGTACAAATCTAAACTAGCCCCGCCAAATGCACCTTATTATCAAAAAAAGGCAACTCGTTGAACCAATTATACTCCCCTGTCCAGAAAGAAACAACTGAAAGAATTCGACCAATCATTAAAGAATTCGAGATTCGACCGAAGAAAAGATCGAGATCTCCGGCAGCTCTCCTTGGAACAAAGCCCTAGTTGAATACGGCGCTCGAGAAATCGAGATCGAAAGCATAAGGGAAAAACAATCAAGAACTCACCGTCCCGATGCAGTAGTCAGAGAGCAAGGGCGCAGCGGATGGATGGCGCATTTCAGATCTGCGCAAGCTTTAGTTCAAATCGAGAGAGACGGTCCGAAGACGGAGAGGGGAGGAGAGGAAGGGAAGGGGCTGGGTTTTTTAATCTTCTTCTTTCGTTTGAAAAGTTTTCGAACTTAAAAGGGGCGGACGAGCAGTTTCAAACCCTACCGTTAACTCAATCAACGCTCGTGTCATCGGACGGAGGAGGCTTCTCTATAAATGCACGGCGAGATCAGCGCCGTCCGTTACGAGGGCGTCCATGTCGGGTTCCGCTTCGATATTTTGAATCGCAACGGCCGTCTACCGGCTAGAGACGGAGGACGCGTCGGTCGGTGACCGGCTGGGAATTTAACTGCTGCGAGCTTCTAAAGAGAAATTATATGCACCATTTTTGCACCAAAGTGGGTGGATTTATGTGATATTTTTTTATAACCATGGTTATAAAAACCCTGGTCTTCGTTTAAATTTTAAGGCACGTTTGATTTGCAAGAATATATATATATATATGATAAAAAAAAAGGTTGAATAGAATAAAAATTACATTGTGTTTGTTTGGTGTTCCATAAAATGATAGATCAAAAAAAGATAAACGAATAAAAAAATAAAAATAAAAATATAATTATCAGTTAATTTGTCACCTTACTTACAAAAATTTTGCATCATTGTTAACAATCTTCAACTTCGTTAGTTCTCATATATTATGTTGTCCTACCATTATGCCATCTAACATGGCATGGCCTGGACCTTTTCTTGAGATTAGGATTTCAAAACAACAGGAAAAGTTTGAGCAAGTTGGTATCCAGTGCTTATATTACATGGCATGGGTCCAACCTTGCCAGACTTCAACCAAACTCTACAGAGAAAATCAGCAGCCAGTCTACGTTCATGGATCAAACCAATCCATTGATCAGAAATTCAAATGAATGCCAGGCTACCTAATGAAGAAGTGAAACGGCAACTCAAAAATCTCACTCTTAAGAAACTCTAGCTAATAATATGGGGGACTTTATGCTGCTCCTCTTGGAGTTATATATGGTGTGTAATCCATAGGAGGGAGGAGCGATGAGATGTTTTGCACCAGTTCTGCTGATGAGATTTGTGGGATCTCCTCTATAAAAGAGACTTTTACATGCATGCAGTGAAATGCATCAAGGAAGAAGAGGATAGAGCTGTTAGAGAGTAAAATAAATAGAGATGGTAGAAAAATTACATGAGCCAGCTTGGGAGGTTGGGATGACATGGGCACCTCAGTAAGTGAATTTGATATTGATGGAGAGGAATGGTGAGAGCATTACTTCTTGCTAAAACCTCAGTGTGAGAAGCTTCAGTGGAGAGTTCGCTTGCTTAACTCCTTCATTACCTTAGAGCTTCTTCAATTTCAACAACTTCAAAGCATGCTTCAACCTTTTTCTCCCTCTTCTTCGACAAATACTTCAATTTGAAAACGAAACAGAGATGACAAAAACTCGGTTGATTCTCTTTATAGATGCATTAATCGTGGAGGTATTCTCTACCTCTTTTATTACCTGATATGGAAAGCTTTTGCTTCAGAAAAAATTAAAATATTTATTTGGCTAGCTCTTCAAAACACATAAGTATAGTATTGATGAAAAAAGGATGGTCTGTGAGTGTCGAATGTATACTATATGAAGATAATCAAGAATCAATATATCATTTGTTCATCAAGTATCTTTTCTTAAAACAGATTTTAACTTTCATCACTAAGAAATTAGGCTTGAGCTGACTGCCTACTAGCATTCACAAACTAATTAGAGATCAAAAAAAGTATCGGTTAACCAAAGAAGGGTCTCGGACTAGCTAATTATGATGGCCATATGGTAATTTTAGAATGAGAGAAATTTAAGGGTGTTTCTAAAAAAAACTTTATTTCAATCTTCGATCTTTCATAAGATTATAGTGATATTTTGCTTGCGAAAAAATCTTTGCCTCAAGAGTTGGATGAAAGCTCATAGAGGTTATTATAATTCCCCTATCTTCTCTCCTTTTACTTCTTCTCCATAATTTTCTCTCTTTATAAATAACTCTTTAGTATAAATGTTATTTCTTATTAATAATACTTGAGTGGGAGAAACCTTTTTCCTCGCTCTTCCTTAGAAACAATGCGGACGATGATGAGGGCAGTACCTTTCCGCAATCTAGTAAGACGATAACATGCAGGAGGCCACAGGATTTAAACTGCCCAAGTGTAGTTTAACCCAATCTAAATTCAGCTAAAAGAATTTAGATGGCATGAACTTGCAATAAGGGACCTCCAAGGCCAACATAATCCCTCCATGGTCACTTTCACAATGATATAAATGTTTTCTTTTTAAAAAATTAAAAAAAAATCTTTCTCACATAATCATTATGTATATTTAAATTTAGACTAAAGTATACTTTTTAATCCTCAAATTTTCACTTAAAATATATTTTGATTTTCAAACTTTTCATTGTTATAATTTAATCTCATTATACAGAGTCAATTAAAATTAATGGAATAGCTGAGGTGTCATCCTATCAACCACTTCATATATTTACATCAAGATGACATGCTAACTACTCTATTAATTTTAATCGATCCAATGTAATAGTACATTTGGAATGCAACTTAAAACATGATGGAATAGACTATATAACAACTAAATTTTTAAGGATCAAAATAAATTTTGAATGAAATTTAAGGATCATAAAGTATATTTTAACCTTAAATTTATTATATTTTATTAAAAGTTATGGATTAATAGAATAATTCCTATTTTTCTCTTCTGAAGTTTTCAATAAGGGGCACAAGTAGTTTAGTTTACCCATCTGAGAATTAAAATGCAAACAACCTAATAAGTTGCTATGTATTCATTTTTTTACTGATAATTTTTTTGGGAGGGATTGTTAGGCCAGATTAGAAGTTAATAAAGAAAAACTCTACATATTCCACAGGAGAGAGAGAGAGAGAAAAGATACAAGGTTGCAATTTTTTTTTGTTTCTAAAAAAAAATCAACACTCCAAACAAAGAGTTGTCAAACTATTAGGATGCGTTCAGATTCAAATGGAAATTAAAGAAAATGATACATTTTATTATAATCCAATCATTGACTGATCATATCGCTAATAATAATCAGCATAGGTGACACATGGCATTGTAATTTTGACCCATTGGGTGAAAGTAATGAGGCTGTACGAAACGAGGGACATAATTTAAGTTCCCAACTCTAGTAGAGGCCAAAGGACGCACGTGAAGAGAAATAAAGAAAGAAAGGTACAAAGGCGCATTTAAATAGTGAACCATTTAGGACCAACTCCACGGCAAACGGTTCGCATTTAAATATGAGTCTGAACGCGTCCACCTCAAGACCTTGTATCGCATTTTCTACATGTTGAATAATGATATGAATGAATAGTTGAGTTCCCATTTGAACATATCAAAAGCATGACTTCTTGGTTATAAAATTACCATCTGGTATTTTAACCACCATAACAACTATGTTTGATAGGAATGGCAATGCTTATCTGTTTAACTTGATTCATTCTATAAATTAGATGAAATTACCTTTCTAATCAAATGGTTAGATTTAATTTTGATTTTTTGATCCATAAAATAAAAGACGAAAACTAAGATGTGCATTAGATGCAAGCACTTTTGTCTCTATTTCTCTTAGCCTCTATTTCTTTCTGCTGGTTCACTTAATCCGCTACTCTATTTCTCTTAATCTCTATTTCTTTCTATTGGCCTAATTAATCCATTAGTGGATCAAAACCATATGATTCTAACTATTTTTCTCTGCCTCTATTTTTTTCTGCTGATTCAATTAATTCATTAGCGATTTTAACTATTTCTCTTTGTCTCTATTTCTTTCTGCTGGTCCAATTAATCTGTTAGCGAATCGAAATCATATGATTGAAAGTTAATTGGCAGCAGCTGAACTTGAAACCTTTTCTTTTCTATTTAATGTGTGACTAGTTTTGAGGTATTACAATCTTCTGCCTCGTATCCCATCCGATATAGGACTATTTTTGGGATATTACAATCTTTCTCCTTATAATGCGATATATTCATAGTCAAAATCTATCCCAAGTCAAATTATTGTTGCAAGGGTGGCCCATCAACTTTTGCATATTTGGATCGATTCTGATACCATTTGTAATGTCTCAAATCTATTTTCTGGTCCAATTAATTCATTAGTGGACTAAAACTATGTGACTCAAAAAACTTAAATAAAAATTAATTAATAGTAAATAAATTTAAAATCTAAACATTTAACTTTTTTTTTTTTCATTCAATACGGACTGATATGATTCGCAAAAAGTAAGAGAAAGATACAAGGAACCGTGGCACTCGCACCTTCGTTCTTAAATAAATAGTTGAAATATAGGTCAGTAAAATTTTGACCTGATATCGTAGCTGCTTTTATTTGATCTGATTGCCACTCCTAATGTTTGAGTAGGACATATTTGTCAAAAGATTAGTATATATTTGTGTCTTACTCTTTTTCCTTTTGTGTTGAACTTGGGTATTTTTCATGTATAGATTTCACTGGTAACATGGAAGCCAACTGAACGTGGCAGCCTTGTGACAGCACTTAACAGCCTTCTTGCATGCTCTCTTTTGTCGGACGTTTTTCTCATTCCTATGACCAAAGTAACCCCCCAACAGTCCGAGAATGACGACCGACAAGCCAGCAAGCAACTTGTGCACGTGTGGGAGCGTGCATGCTACTTCTGTGCATGGGGAGAGCGAGAGAGGGAGGTACTTGGAAAAGGACAATAATTCAAGGATCAAAGAGGAAGAGGATTGCTTAACGTGGTGGCATCTGAAAACACTACCGACAATTTCCCACCGTCAAGGCCAAGGAAGAAAGGAAGGATGGCCCAAGAAACAAGATCTGCGAACTGTGTGCTAGCTTTTTTTGGTCTTTCTCAATGCCTTCTTCTACTTGGCTTCCTCTTTGGCTTTTGGCGCCTTGTCAACATTTACTAACCTTCCTTATCTTCTATTGACCATGGAGATGTTGCTATCCTTCTTCCATGGCGAAGTGTTGCTTTCCTTCACCAGTCTTCTTCATGCACTGGCTTGTATTATTTTCTTGGCTTCTACACAGCTGAGAGACCCACCATATTAATTCAGAGCAAATAAGCCACGGTGCGAAGAACTCCAACCAGCAAGCTATCCTTTGCTCTTCTTCTCCTCCTTAAGCATTAAAATGTTGTAGTAGTCCATGCACCAGAAGATAGCAGCCGTGGTCTCTCATGGAAAATGTTCTGCAGTGCATCACAAAGAACCCGTAGAATTAAGAGCCAAAAATTCCTTGAATTCCTTCAGGTTTGCGGGTAAAACTTCTTTCTTCCCTTCTCCTATTCAATTTTGGTAGTTAACCAATTGCATATCGTAGAAGGCAAAGATTATACAAAGAAATTTATTTAACTAAATTCAAAGCCTTAGTGATGACTGTCTTTACCTTTATCCTGTTCCTTATTGAATCAGACCCTTGTGAGGAGGAGTTTTGGAGTCTTGGGAGTAGATTTTTAGAAGCCTGCAGTGCTGTGTAAGTTCTAAACGATGTAAATTTCCTTTCTAGAATTAATGGGGAGTTGGATTTTGTGTGTGCCACCTGACCTCGTCAATGATTTTTCCCCCCTCTCAATTTTCCTCAGTAGAATATGCCTCGGGACAAGCTGAGATCAGCTGTTCACAGATCTTTAACAAAGAGCCTTCTTGTTGGATTTGAAGATACGAATGAAACAGTCCAATGTCGGAGAAGCAGAAGGTCCAAATCCTTCTCATCCATTGCATTTGAGCCAATAGATGGAAGAGACAGCCATGGCGCGGATCTGACACCATTCATGGGCAAGGAAGAAGAGAAGGTGATGGCCTACCGAGATGACAGTGAGTTGCCGCTGTTGCATGTCTCTAGGGGAGCTCTTAACCTGAACCAGATGATTGGCTCATGGTCAGAGGTACCAAATCTTGGTGGGCAGTCAAAATATTTTGCAGAAGATCTTCTGACAAATGTTTTGGATCTCCAGGAGTCATTGACCATGCTCAATAAGCTTCAGAATGCCTCAAAGCTAATGGCCAGGATGAAGAACAAGCAGAAACAAGAGTTCTTATATCAAAGAGGGCAAGAATTAGAACAAGAGCTATCTTTTGAAGCATTGGGTTCTAAAAGATTTGAAGGTGGTGGCTACCACAAAGTCATAGGAGACAATCTCTACAGGCAGAACCTCTTGTCATTGTCCTCTGCTGATGAGAAGACTTCTTCTAGCAAGTCACTGAGATACTCTCAAAGCAAGGGTTGCTATGATAAGCATAATGAGCAAAGGGTAGAGACAGTCGGTTCCATTCGCGCCTCGGACCGGCCTAAGAAGCTAAAAGCTCCAAATTTGATTGCCAAGCTTATGGGTCTGGAAGAAGTCCCTTCACAAGCTGCTCAGCCAGTCAAAAAAGAAGAGAAGGGGAAGAACATAAATTCTCCAAGGCAAAGTCCTGATATGGAGATGCCTAAGGCAAGGAAGCCGCATTTTGTGCAGCAAATTCCAGACCCAAAGAGAGAGACACTAGAGGAAATCATTGAAACAATGCAATTCAAAGGGTTTCTGAAGAGCAGCCAAGTTGAAGATCACAGATTTCACCCCTGTTTCTTTGATGCTCCAGAGATGCAACAGTATGCCAGAGATTTCTATAGGGATGATGATGTGCCACCAATTGTGATTATGAAACCTCTGCATTTACCAAGCTTGGTGAGAGGACAGATCCAGAGGGGACTTGCTTTAGAAAAGACTGCAGCTAAGGAAGATATCAAATCAACTAATTTGGGCCAGGAAGGGAAGGTTTCTGGTCAGAAGAATATGGTAACCAAAACATTAGAAAGAAAAAAAGTGAAGCCCATGGGGAAGACCAAAGAGAAATCATCCCCTAATGTTATGGTAGCCAAAACACCAGAAAGAAAAGAAGTGAAGCCCATGGGGAAGGCTAAGGAGAAAGCATCCCCAAATGTTTTGTCCATACCTTCTTCATCTCAGAAACAGCATAAAAAACCCAACAAAGAACAAAAGCACTTGATTTTGAATGAGAAGAAACAAGAAGAGAAGGATGTCAAAGCCACAAAGGTGTCAGCATCACCTTCTAAGACTTCTGCAGCACCAGCGAAGCATGATGAAAGACGAACAGCAGCAAGGAATAATGCTTCCACAAAAATTAGTACTTCACAGAATCAAAATCTAAAATGCTTAGCAAATTTGGAAGCACAGAAATCCTCAGGTTCCACAAAGCAGAAGAAGACTACAGGAGCAAAACCAGTCAGAAGATCTGACAAAGCAGTTGTGAGTCTCTTCTCTAAATCTCTTCTTTATATTATAAGTAACTGTTCTTTTCTTTAGATGAGAACCAAACTAATTGTCTTTTTTTTTTTTTTTAATACATCATATTTTATGGCAGAATGATGATACGAAATGCAAAGAAGATGACAAAGAAGTCAATTCTCACAATGAAACCAATAGTGTTTCAACAAGCAGCAGCACTTTCTCAAGTAAGCTCACTGAACAGGCTGACCAAGATGCAAAACCATGCAACAGGGGTAAACCATTCATATAATTTTGAGATTTAGCTACAAATCCTCTTCTTTTAGTCATAAGTCTTGCTTCAGCTTGGACATTTTTACTAGTCGTGTCTGTATGTACACTTTAATTCAGATTGTTCAAGTTGCTTGTTAGCTAGTTAATAACTTTGCATATGCAACTCGTAATTTTAGCTTCAATCCATGTTTAGTTTCTTTTCTGTAAAGTTAGACCATAGCAGAAAACATTCTATAGTTTTGAAACTTGTAGTCAGCTAAATGCCTTTTCAATTGCAGATGACACTGTAAAAACTCAGCAAGTATTATGTGAAGTTATTGGAAAGACCAATCAAGATGGAAAAATCTCTGACATAGGAGAAGAAGCTACTCAACTTACCAAAGAGAAAGCAACCATAGGAGAAGCAGCTGCAGTAGAAGATGACCTAAAACTGTTGCTTTTGAGCAGCCAATCTTTCCTTAACTGTGCGCAAGAACTTTTCGCTATCGATGTTAACATACCTTCACACTATCAGAGTAAAGGCAAAGATGAGGTTGGAAAGAGAGATGCTAAGTTCTTCCTGGACATTGCAGAAGAGCTAATGGTGCACAAAAGTCACCAGCAGAAGCACTTGATTCATTCATCAGTCCAGAGCCACTTGTGGGGCAGAACAGTGTATCACTCTCTATACCAGTTAGTGGAAGAAATCAGTAATGAGATCACTCATCTGAGTAACCACAGTATTGTTGATGATGATGCTACTACTGTAGATGGTATCTATGCAAGACTGAAAAGAGATCTCCAATGCAAGGATTCAATGATAAATGCTATGTGGGACATTGGCTGGCTGGATTGGATTTACATGGAAGAGACAGACCAAGTTGCAGGTGAAGTGGGAGAGCACATCTTGGCTTGGCTCATTGAGGAGGCTGCAATTGAATTAATATAGTAAACAAGCTTAGTTTTATGTTTCTGGGGACCTTAAGTTCTGTTTGTACATCAGCCAACTGCTGACTTTAATATTTTATACATGGTGTGATGTTTTATAGTCAAGAACGTGCTGTTTTGTATTAAAAAAAAAATCATAGAACAATATAAGCAATGAAGAAGAGTATTAAACATCAGTTAAGGTGGTGCCAGTTCGCATGGTAGAAACGAAGAGTTGCAAGATGGTGTATATTAACTGAAGGCCGAGATACTACTTGCTTTGGCAAAAAAAGGGTACATGTAGGCAATGGTATTGAGCTTGTCAAAGCAAAGTGTGCTGCTTTGATGCAGAGATGTTGAATTTGGATAGAGAAATGGAGTGTTAATGAGAAGCTTAAAGAGAAGAGTAATTGATTAAGCTGGGGTGAGATGGTTGTTTTGCAAGAAGGCGAAGCAGAATAACGATTTTAAGAAATAACTTGAATCGAATGAAATGAAACTAAAATGCAATAAAAGCTAAGCTAAAACCATGCAAGTATTCTATTGCCATTTGAAGCTTGATACCAAGCTGGCTGAGAATTAGATGAAAGAGAGAGGACATTGATGGTTGTTAGTTGGATGCCCTAAAGTTTTGTAGTTTTAATTCCTTCGTCTCAAAGAATTTGCTAACTTTTATAGATTATCCGACATATATTTTCATTAATCTAACATAGATCAAACAATTTTTACTTCACTTCAGCATTGTCTAGCCAAGTTTGCCATATTGTCTAACTATACCCTATCAGTAAAATATCAGTAGGATACTGAATTTCGATTCAATATAAAATAAATTAAGCTAAATTGGTTCATACTATTCATTATCGATCCAAACCATAAAATACCAAAAGATTTAGAGTAAAAAAAAATCACATCCTATCTTAATATAAGATATATGTCATATTCTATCAATCTACATCATATCAAATGGTAATGTATTAATACATGACTCAGTATTAGTTTTATGATTTTTAAACATGTTATGATGTATTGTATCTCTTGCTTTCATAACACCAAGGATTTTTTTTTTTTTAAAATATTTTTGATTCTTTGGTGAGGCCAAACAGAGGCTACGAGTTGGGAAAGTTGGGGAAGATTCCCCTTCTATTTTGTTAAAATTGCGATTAAGTTTTTTTCGCCTCAGGTCAAAATAAAATATCTCGCCGGCCTAGACTTGGACCACTTCTTGGAGCCTTATCGATCTGAGCCGTCCATTGAGAGGATGATCCACGCCATCTCCCATGTCCTCCAAAATAACCGGCCCTGGTAGGCCCCGAAGATTCTAAATCCAGGAGATACTCCCTCAACATCAAACAGCCTTTTCCTCCAATACGTAGCCCCGAGTGGGGCCATCGATGGTACACACGGCATGCAATCGCTCATGAACAGCCGTTCCGGAGCGCACCATCCGTGCCCTTATCTACCGCTCGTCCGCCCTCACTGCTGAAACCGAACCAAGCGCCCAGGGAAAGGGCGAGGAACCGAGGGCGACCAAAACCCTAACCCTCCCCCCTAGTTCTTCTCTTGGCCCCGCCGGAGATGGATTCCCTTGGCGTCCTCCTCGCCTTCCCCATGAACTCGTACCTCGAGGAGGAGCTCAGCAAACGATGCAAGCTCTTCCGGCTGTGGGAGATCCCTCCGGAGAAGCGGCTGGAATTCCTCCGGGCGAACGCCGCCTCGATCCGGGCGGTGGTGGGCAACAGCGTGGTGGGGGCGGACGCGGAGATGATCTACGCGCTGCCGGCTCTGGAGATCGTGGCGTCCTTCAGCGTGGGGCTCGACAAGGTGGACCTCGCCAAGTGCCGGGAGAGGGGGATCCGGGTCACCAACACCCCCGACGTCCTTACCGACGACGTCGCCGACCTCGCTATCGGCCTCGCCATCGCCACCATGCGCCGGATCTGCGAGGCGGACCGCTACGTCCGAAGTGGGTCGTGGAAGGTCAAGGGCGATTATAAGCTCACCTCCAAGGTTTGGAATGGATTCTTCTTCTCTTCTTATTTGGATTCTTTTATGGAAGCCTCAAGTTAAGAATTTACATCAGATAGTATGACTACTCTGTTTGCTCTCCTATTTATGCTCGTTATTAGGGTCTCTATTATTGATGACTGGCTGCTGTAAGCTATTAGATACCGGAAATTAGTGACTGGCTGGAAATGCTGGGGGACCATAGGGATCCTCATTCATGTAGGATGTTCAGTGTTGCCAAGGTGAGAAGAATGAATGGGATGTATGGCCATGGTGAACTAGGGTTGCCAAGATGGTCTTCTGGACATCTGGGATGGGTTAGTGGGCAATCTGACAGCAATCCGACTGCTTATATTGGCTCATCTATACAAGTTATTTCTATCTGGTATCTAACTTTTAGTTGAACTAGAGTTTTTGAAGTTATATAATGCTTATGGACCATTTGAAGTGAACATTTCTACGCAAATATTTGGATAAATTGATCAACATCTGAAATTCTTATGTTTGAAGTGCGATAAATTATTCTTAATTTTAAGAATATAAGATTAATAGGAGGAGAGGTATTGATCTTTGATTTTTAAATTTTTTATTTTTAAGAAATAAAGGATTATCATGAAAATTTGACCTCTTTCACTCCAAACAACCCTTTATAGTTAGTTATTAACTAGACGTTACTCAGAACACCATCATTCTTTTTGCAATTTGTATAATTTTTATGACATAAGAATGAGAATGGCTTGTCATATTTGTCTAATTAGTGCCCTCTTCTTTTTTGGTTCAAATCCAACCTAAAATGTTCTAACTTATTCAGGGAGAGGATAAGAGGGGATGATGTTGCAAATACATTGCCATATGTCATCCCTAAGGCAAAAAGAAGAAACTGCCATCTAACCGTTGATCTCTAATTGCTGACTTTTTCCTGTTATTGTTCCAGTTCTTTCTTGTTTCCCTTTTTCATCCAATTTCCTTTTCTCTTTAGTTTTGCCTCCTTGTCCTGTAGACCTCTATTTTTGCTTACCTATATTATTCCTCTACATTCCCCCTCTTTTCTTCTTTTATGTATCATGTGGAAGACACAAAGATCAAACACAAAATATAATGCATACAAGAAGCATAGGGGCTAAGGGGAGACCCTCAAGGTTTCATGGAATCTGCCATGATAAGAATATTGATAACAGTAATAAAACCATCAGTCCTTCAAACCATTAGTAATAACTCATAAACCAACGAAGACACCTGTAAACCAATATCATACCAGCTAAGACTTTTAATTCAACCCAAAAATCATATAATTTCTTTTTTCTAAAATGATGCAAACTCAGCACTAATCCCATTTTGAAACTTTAAGCCAACTCTTGACCATCGTAATTACCAAGATAGCTAAAACTCAAATATAAAACTTGTAGGACTTGAAGTCAGATACTCTCACATCTCAAGTGGACATGTATAACTCTTGTCGCTGGAAAGACAGCTGACTTGAAAGCCCCAAAAATCAACAAAATCCTAGTTCTGGCTGGAATCTTGGTTTGCATAAAAATATTATGACAATATATGTAGTATTCCCCATGGTTGAAGAGGAATATTACTTGGTGTGCCTTTGTGTAAGCCAGTCCATTATGAAAATTTTAAATTAAGGAATGTGTGCGATTTCAGAAGGCTGTTAAGTTGGAACTAAAAATTTCTGATAATGGTGAATATCAGGAATCATGATCATTTCTGGAAAATTTTGGTGCTTTGTTAGTTTGATCACGTCCTCTTTCTCATATTTTAAGGAGTGCTAATATCTTACTAGACTACACCAAATCTTGAACATTTCAGCTTCTATATGTCGATATTCTTATCTGAACTGGAGACCTTTAGCTGTCATTCTTGATTTCAGTTGCAGATCTTGGGTAAGGTAAGAGATGGAATATTTGAAGATCTGTAAATTGTGAATGAACACTTGGTCTAGAATGGACATTCACCGGACAGACAATTTTAGCAAATTAAAATAAGGACCGCTACAACAAGTCCAATTTCTAATTAGAGTAACTCCATTGAAAGTTGCAGAAGAGACGAATTTCAGAAGGACTCTATGCTTCTATCATACACATAAGTATGTAAAAGCTTAAAAGATAATTCAACCAACAATGAGAAACCTGAAAAAATAAATGATTCATGTATAGTTAATATCATAATATCATAACCTAGTGAGATGTTTAATGGTGGTTTGGTTTATAAAACTTTGTTCACTGATTATTCCTATAAATGCCTAACGCAGGTGTTGCTCCAAGCTTTTGTATATCATTTCTAACTGCTTATGTTTATGTTGCCTAATGTTTTTCCTTCTACTTCTCATATGTTTTCACATAGATCCAATCTCTCCTTCTTACAGCAGTCCTTGTTCATTCTCTTCTTTCCATTTTCACAAAATATCTGTTCAGCATTTCTATCCCTTTCTCTGTTATCTTTTTTGCTTGGACTCTCTCTTCATTCCTTCTTATTCATTACCATGCAACATTGTGATCTTTAACTGCTGTGCTGTCATACTTTCCCTCAAGTCACAGTCATGCATCTATCACATAATTTCATAGTTCTTGGTCGTCAATTTTTAGGGCATCCTCATTTCCTCAGTGAATTTGCATTCCACCAAGATCATTCTGAATATATGTGCAATATTCATTCATACTCAAGTTACCACTGCTGTTTGTCATTCAGTTGATAAGAATCACTGCATGACTCTCGGTTTTACCTAGAAAATCAAAATTTCAAGGTAGAAATGCTGCATCTCTCTTATGCTAGTTTGGGTACCTGTTAGCATCACAAATTCGGCCTTTAATTTGAAAGATGTAATAGATAGGCTTCAGTACAATTTGTGAACCTAAAATGAATATTTTCGGTTAAAGAAAAGTTTGCAATATATTTTAGATGAATTAAATCGGAAAGCAGAACTGATCATCTAGTAAAGTGGTTAACTTGACCGAAAGAAGAAATTAATAACGGCTATAAAAAATCAACATATGGTTATAAAAACTGCTAATCAGGTGCAGAAGACAAACACGTGATGGAAGTTACAATTAAATAAAGTTTTTAACGGTTTCTAATACTGAAGGGAAGTTATTGGATGTTTCCTGATTATGAACAGAATACCATAAATGCAGAGAAGGACAGACATCTGAAGGAGCTCTCTTGAACACTTGAAATCCAGAGTATTTATTCATTTCATTTGTTCTGTAGTTAGAAGTAACATGTAAGTTAGACCGTAGATTAAGAGTGGTCTGGAACTTAAAGCCTTTGTACCTTACTCCTGTTGTCAATTGGCAGTCAGAACCAAGTCAGTCCATCGCTTGTTTGTACTCCGAAATTATTTTGCAGCAACCAATACCATGAAAACCATTTCCAAGAAAAGGAAACCACCATCAAACATGCTGCACTAAGAAAGAATGGAGGTTACATATCCTTTGCACTTTGTCATTTAATTTAATGCATAGAATTCTCACCGTGTCTTTTTTTTTTTTTTTTGGTTTTTGGGTTTCTTGCAGTTCAGTGGTAAAACAGTTGGTATAATTGGGCTTGGCAGGATTGGGTTGGCCATAGCCAAAAGAGCTGAAGCATTTGGTTGCCCCATCAGCTACTACTCAAGATCAGAAAAGCCAGGCACAAATTACAAATACTACCATACCGTTGTTGATCTGGCAGCTAACTGCCACGTGCTCATCGTAGCATGCGCATTGACAGAGGAAACCCGCCATGTTGTCAATCGCGAGGTCATCGATGCTTTGGGCCCAAAGGGAGTGCTTGTGAACATCGGACGGGGATCTCACGTAGATGAGCCAGAGCTTGTGTCGGCACTGCTCGAGGGCCGCCTTGGAGGGGCTGCTCTCGATGTGTTTGAGCATGAACCTCACGTTCCCGAGGAGCTGTTTGCTTTGGAAAACGTGGTGTTGGTGCCTCACGTGGGGAGCGCCACATTGGAAACTCGTAAAGCCATGGCAGACCTTGTTCTTGGCAACTTAGAGGCGCATGTGACGAACAAGCCCCTGTTGACTCCGGTGGTGTGATTGCATATATATATATATACACGATAAAAAAAAAATTCAGCTGGATTTTATTGTTTTCAAGCTTAACATTTATGTGAAATAATAAGGTATTATTTTAGGATGTCATGTTTAAAGACGACCATGATCATTGCACATTTCAGATGCAATTATTTTTCATCAACTTTCATAATTTCCAGATCTTTGCAAAATTTTGTTTACATTCTCATCTAGTAGGCCATTGGTTCAAACATGCTTTGGAGCGTGGGCAGCTGAAATCCGTCTCTGTCATTTTTATCCCTGATGGATGTTTAGTTCTATGCTTGTCTTGTTAATCTTGGGCGTTGCGTTTTCATCTCTTTGAGGGTGCACGAAGCCTATAAATATGTGATGTTCGAATTACGACTTACAACTTGATGCATGTGGAAGTTCCAAATAGCTTTTCCCTTTCAGCAGCAGCTGCTATTTTTTTTTTTTTTTTGTTTATGGTTTCTCTTGAATGCTAGCACTCTAAAATAGGATGGGATTAGGATGTTGGTAAGAATCAAAGACCAATCGGACTCTTTTTCTCAGTGCAAACATGAATTGAAATTAAACCATCAAAAGATGAAGCCAAAGTGGGAGTTGAAGCTTAGTCTGAAGGAGATTGAAAGGTTTTTTTTCTTATATCTTATTCGATTGCTTACATCTAACTTTTGTTGTGTACATCAGTCATCACATCATTGATGCGCGGTAGTATGTAGTAAGAAGTGTCTCTCATTCAGAGGAGGAGGAAGTAGTAAGAGAAGCAGCTTTGAAGATGAGGAAGTAGAGGGTCTCGAGGCAGAAGTAGATGAAGGTGCCCTGCTTGTGGGTGAAGAAGCACCCGAAGCTGGACCCTACAACGCATTGCCATCCAGGCCCATACTTCATGTCAAACTCCTGCCACCATCACCACCGACATAGCATAGCATAGCATCATTAATCCAGGATGCAAGATGGGGGGTAAGGACTAACACGAGAAGCGTTGGCGAATCAAAAAGTTGACAACCCTTCTTCTTCTTTTTTTTTTTTTTTTGTTTTTTTTTTTTCCCCTTTCTAATTAGTTGTAGAGAAACGAAGTGGATGATTAGAGAAGAGGGAGAGGGGGGAAGGGGCGTTACCTTTTTGATGTGAGCGGCGATGCTCTCGCAGTCGAGGACGTCAAAGAGGTCGAGGGCTTGGGAGGCACAGGACATGGCCAGCAGCTGCATCTTTGCGGGCATGTCCGTATCCTGGATCGATGCCTTCCCTTCCAACATCCCCTCCCCCCCAAATTTCTTCCTCCCTCTCTCTCTCTCTCTCTCTCTCTCTCTCTCTCTCTCTCTGTGTCTCCCCCTCCCTTGTCACTCTAAAAGCCTTCCAAATGTAGAGGAATCAACGAAAGGAAAGCTACCAAGTAGAGCTTCCTTTCCATCTATGAATGCTAAAGACAAAACGAAAGCTCATCATTCTCTAAGGTGCCACTGCCGTCCACTTCCATGCCGCAATAATGCTAAGAATTGAGGAGACGACGCACTAAAATGCGTCAGTGTTCCATTGGATGAGATAATAAAATACGTTTTAGAAATTATTAAATCCTGTGGACTTTCAGATGACATTTTTGTCCCCTAACGAAACTTTGGCCCATAAGGCAGCCTGCCTGTCCTTCTTGCTTGCAGCCTCGGTTTTTATCATTGGAATCATGCTTCTTCTCATGGACTCCACTCCGGAGTACCAAACCGCGCCTTAAGAAGGCCTTGTGAACGAACATGAAGGAAGGAATGTCACTACTTTTACTCCATAATTACTAGAAGTATCCAGACACTGGATATAAAAGGTTACTGATTCAAATCGCTCCTCGCACAGAGAGAGAGAGAGAGAGAGAGAGAATTAAAAAAAAAAAAAAAGGCAGTTGATGAGATGGATGGTTTTCACAATACGCAAGGGCATGATCTGGGCCAATATAGTCGGTTCTCCCACCCACCATCCTAAAAATGTCTGACCTTTCAACCCTAGCCAAATCCATATCATACTTGTGTCATCCAACCCAATTGTTCTGGTGAGCGGTGGAAAAGGAGGGTAACTCATAAGTCCGAAGCAGACAAAGCTTTGGGTTGGCAAGAAAGAAAGAGGCAGGCAAAGGACAGAGCTTTTTGGGTTGGCAAGCAAGGGGTGGTCTGGCCTTTCATAAGCCCAAGCAGCGGTGGGGTTTGGCGTGGTGCTTGTGGCCACTCCGATCTCTCTCCTTTCACGCGAAGGTGCAAAAAAAAAAAAAAAAAAAACTTGATAGAATTCAGGGTTACGCGTGTTTACGGTGGAGGTGGGCCTTTCAAATCCACAGCCAGTTTCCCTGCCCGACTTAAATTGGATATAACCTCTATTCAGAATTCGCAGGGGCATCATGCCATGGATTTGAAAGTCATGATGAAAATTAATTAAAAAGACTGGATCTTATTGCACTAAGCAAGAATTTTTTTTTTTTTTTTTTATCGAACATTGCATAAGAATTAATATGCTTAATATTCGAAAATTAGAAGTCACACCTTCCATAACTAACCAATCAAATCTACTTTACTTAAGAGAGAAGATGGCACCTAAATGAAGCCAAGATGCGCACCTGTTTCCATTCCACCATTAAAGATCCGGGCCTCCGAATAGATTTTTTTCATGAGAACCAAAAATTATTTTTTAAAAAAGGTTCAACTTATATCACACCAAGAATTTCAAGTTGTCTACATTTTCTTGCTACCAATAGGATCAAATTTTTGAATTATGATATCTTTATATGTATCAAGCAGCCAAGCTGAGCGACATCTAGCTTTTCTTTGGAGTTCAACAATGATTCATCATTTTTTTTTTTTTTCAAAAAAAAAAAAACTCAGATTTGGCTCAGCTTGGCTCATTTGGCTTAGAGCAAGGCAAATGATCATGTAATTTCCCATCAAGAATAAGATGGGGGCTCAAGGTAGAATTCAAAAATATCATTCTAATAAGAAACATTCAACAATCTAAGACATTAGTCCTTCATCATCTGTGTAATAAGAATACCTGTATCAATGATAAATGATTTCATTCCTTGTTGACAACTTGTGACACTTAGTCAAGTCATGAGAACCTAATTTATGTGCCCAAATGATCCATATCATTCACCTTGCCGCACTGATCAAGCGGAGCTTCCAAAGTTCGAGATTTCTACCAGCCACGATTAACTTGCCGCACTTTACATGAAGTCCTCTTCTAGTTCTTGCAGGGATTTGTTGGTGGATGCAATCTGTTTGTTAGACGTCATCTTTTCTGACACCATCAGGCCCTTGTAGCTCCTTATCTCCGCCTGTCTCTCCTTCTCAAGCCTCTCCATCTCCTCTCTCCGTTTCTGCAAGTGCCAGTACCACAAATAAGCTTTCTAGATGAATTAAAAAAACAAAAACCCAGACATACATGCCAACAAAAAAATAAAAAAATAAAAAAAAAGACGTTGTTGTCCTCTTCATAATTAACCATTGTCTGAGCTTTTCTCATTAAGATGTGGCCTGCAACGATTCACAACTGTAATTCAAGAAGGTTCCATGAAAGGATTAGGTAATCTTTATGACAGCAGGTCAGGCTGATGTTCAGCCTCTAACGATTGGTTGCCAATTCCTCACCAGGAGAGAGGTCTGGTACTGGAAACTAGAGGCTGGTTGACAGGTAGGGACACCTGTCTTACCGGTCAATGCTCATGCTCATCCAACTAAAGCAGCATCCAACCCTCCAAAGTTCCCTTAGAATTGAAAGGACCTAATAATTAGTTAGTGGTTGACATATCGCTAAAAGGTCTTCCCTAAACATGTCTCTTCTAAGAGCCATGCTTATTATCCATCTTAGTCGACGATTATAATGTTTTCCAAAGTTTTTCATGTTGACCTACAAAACGTCTTTGTGTCAAAAGGGGACTCAAGGACATACTTTCTCTCTTAACTGACGCTTTCTTTCTGCCTTTTCAGCTACATTAACAGCTTCTCGCTCAGCTGCACAAGGAAACAGGAACAAACAAATTACCATATGTTAACAATAGCATAATTATTAGCCAAGCCTGACCGCTATGTAACCAAAAGATAGAGAACAAAGTCCAAGATCCTACGTGAGAAGAAAAAGGATGGCAGCTATTTCTACTTTTAGAATTATTCTATCCATCTGTATAGATTTAAATGTGCATGTTGGTTCAACATACTCCAACAATAAACTGGTGCAGCAAAAGTTCACATTCATTAGATTGAGATCATATATGATTCATGCTTTCTTGATCCATTTGAATCACCCACGTCACAGTTTAAGCAGACAAAACAAGGCCACATTAACTAAAAAGTTGTATCACAAACTTAAGCAAAATGACATAAAAGCTTAAGCAAAATTGAGTAAATTGAGTATTTTGCATTATACTTAAATTAATGGGAAATACATACAAACATGAATGCATGCATACATAAATCCATAAATACATGTAAATAAAATTCTCTCTCTAGCAATTGAAAATTTTTATAAAGGGCAATTTGAATATACAACTCAGTGATTGACATAATTGCAGGCTGGGCATGTACACCCTATCATCTACTCCAGCACTATGACCCAAAAGCAAATCAAAAGAGGAATTTGTACATTGCTGTTTGTTGGTCAAGCAAAATTTGGCTAAAAGGAGCTGCACCAAGCTAAGGGCCGCAATCGGATCAGGTTGGATACATGTTGGGTCAAAATGTTGTCAACCTGAACTCCACAAGCAACCGAATCTGTTCTATAACAGATTGAATCAAGTTAAATGGGTTAGACGGGTAAACTTTGCCACACCTACACAAAGGCATGTGTTTCTTTTCCTATACTTTCTCTACTCCACCCTTCTTTCTTAAATCTTCCACCAAATAATGGTAGATGTTCTTCATTTTCTACTTGATGGAACGATGGCTAAGCCAGCACAGACATCATTATCCATACCATATGAATGGAAATCAACAGATGAGCACCAAGGCATGCCATGTCTCATGGCTCCGTTGCTATCAAGTTTACACTGATCATTCACCATTATTTGCCAGAATATACTTTTAACACTCCTACCACACTCATCATGTAACAGATTAATGAAGTCTATTTGCTAATTCGGTAACTCATCTGGTCATTGGACCAGCAACTAAACAGAACACCCAAGCATGAATTGCAACTAAACAGAAATGCTGTAAAATAATTTTACAAGAATGTCACCATATCTGATGCTGCATATTATAACATGCAAATTTAGATTGCAATGACGACTTTCCCAGTTGCCACTTTGAGCATACAGATTCTTTAATCCACTCTCTGTTCATGAAATCATCATGATGGATGTCCGAGAAACATCATCCTTTTCAACAAAGTCAGTGAATGCTTTCAATTATGTTGTGTTAAACATATCTATGAATGACAAAATTCTAAGAAACCTCCTCTTTCATGGAATCAAATGATCTCGCATCATCATGCAAAGTCAAAGGACATGAAAATCATAAAATTGCCTATTTACATAATACCTCAAATCATAACAGTCCTCTCTATCAAGTTTTCTCGTAAGCATTATATGGATGATAATGGCAGATTCTTCCATCCTCTGACAACATGCTTTATTTTTTTGTTAGATTGGGTTGGTTATGGTGGGTTATTTTTTGTCTTTTTCTCTTCTTCTTCTTCTTTTGTTGTTGTTGGGGGGGTAGGGATATACTTGATTGGCAACTGTTCCATAAAATGTGTGTGTATGAGTACATATATGCATCACCTGGTATCATCTACTAGACACTGTATCAAGTAATAATAATGACATCAGCTAATAAAGGTCAATAAATAGTTGGTCTACATGCACAATGTGCACAACATTAATGTCAGTTTCTGGGCTTAGATTATTTGGTAGTACACATGATGGCAACTTATCAACAATCAGCACAAGATGTTGCCACAGTTTGAATGATAGATTAGCTAGATCCATCAGTATAATGAGTGGCCAAGGCAACATCTACTTCCCCTAGAGAGCAATTCAAAAGTACTTTAGATGGGGAGGGGGAAAAGAAAATCATATGGTACTTTGGTTAGTTTAGTATCACCCAGTGGTGTTCTGTATCTATCTGAATTTCTGAACAATGGCACCATGCCAACCTCCTACAGACACAAACTATATTAAATAATATTCAATCCTTGGCTGATAGTACTGAATTCTTTTGACATAAGCTTACTTGATGACCCATCCATGACTGGACTATTTGATGTTTGGTAGCTTCAACTTCAGTCCACTCTTTGCTGTTCTTTTGTTTTAGGGAGTACACCAGCATTTCCAAAGATTTCCAAGTCCCTCAGTAAAAAAAGGATGACCTAATGCATGAGGCTCCTGCCATTGAAACGTTTTCAAATGCAAACGACGTTACCCCTGCATGCGGAGAGACTATTTCCATATTTCAAACCAATGACCCCCAGGCAATTTTACCATCGCATCAAGGCTCACCTTCTCGAGTCTCTCTATAATCTGCAATATAAATTATGATAAATATTAAGCCTTTCTTAGTAGAGAAGCACCGATGGTTATCCCAAAACATCTTTCTCTTATCATTTCAAAATTTTATAAGCCCCCAGCCTGCTATGCAAGAGTGCAGACAAAGACTATATTCAACTTGTTTACATTGTCAAGGGCAAAGCAGACCCCTAAAATATCTGTTATGCATACTTACAAGATACTTTCAGCACATCTTCCTAGGATAGATGTACATTAACTCATGTGGTCTGAAGGTACTAATCCAGATATGAGCACAGTCAGATGTGCAGATATTATGAGTTTCTAAGCAAACACAATAGTTTCCTGAGGTTAATAAACAAACAATCCCTCTCATAAAATAACAGTTACCCAGCTTTTAAGTATAGATACAGGGATTAAACAATAAGATAGCAAATAATTAAAAGATAAAATTTATGTGATGGCATAGTGAGAATAGAAAAATTTTAGATTGCATTAGGCAAATCAAAGGCAGATAGAACTTGGCAAATGTAAATTGACCAAACACTTGGATCCGTCCGACATGATATAAAGTAGCAGCTAATTGGGTCACAAAGTAGCAATGCACAATAATTGCATGCCTCAATAAGGAGCAAGGCTTTGGAGTCCCTAACAAATTTTCAAAAATGGACACTGAAAAAAAAAAAAAAAAGAAAGCAAGGTAGGACATAATAAGCCACACCCAGCTAGCTTTGATAAGGTTATTTTATATTCAAATGAAAGTTTGATTGCATAACTATAACCTTATTTATAAAGATAATTATTTACAAAACCAGTTCTTGCAGTGACAATCAAATTCTCACAATGCCCTTGTTATTGTATGTTTAAGGCCATAAGTGGCAATTTTCCACATACATCAATAATTTTATTCTGGTTCATCCAAACAGAACTTTGACTTCTTTGGTTGATAAATCTATTTGTTAACACAGGTACACCTAACAACCAGGTTACAGAAAGGAACTACAGTTGCCTTTTGGTGACCAAATAAAACAACATATAAATATGCGCAAAAATTATTTATTATAACATCATCTCAAAAAAATCTTAAAAGATATGAGGCAAGAACCTTGCAATATGCTATTCACTTTGTTGATTCTTGATTTAGTAAATAAACCTCCCACTATCATGCATATTTATCAAGAAGATTTTGGTCAGCCTCAATGTAGAAGGTTCCACACTGGTGTATGACAAAACAAATCTAATTAAATATAGTTATTAGTACTGTATACATAACATACATGTGATGTGGTAAAGAAAGGGAACAATGCAATATTTGGTAGATCATGGAGACCCCACGAAAGTTAAAATACAATGCATGTGCAATTATTGAACAAATTAGGTGTATAGAATGGATAAATAGAGTTTTTTGATTAATAAGCAAGGTTGGAATCCTATATTATCCGTTCTATAAATTAAAATGTAAGCACTCTTCCATATATCCAAAGCTTATTAAATGTTACATGTAAGGTAACTATTCTGTCAATAGCTTGATTACAATGTGTCAAGATAATGTATTTTAAATGAATTAAGTTAAATACTAAAAGCAAGAGCTTGATTATTAGATCAAGCATCTGCTAAGGAGTGAATGCAATCATTCATCAGCCATTTGTACTTGAAATGCTTTACAATCTCATGTCAGCATGCAGCCAATGCAAGGTGTTTGATATCATTCACAACTGACTTGAAATAATTTAAAAGAGTATACAATATTACTGTAAAACAGATTTCATCATGATTTCTCAAACAAGTGTTACAAAAAGCATCACGTTTTTACCTTTCAAGTCTGGTTTTCTCTCCACCTTTGTCTTGTTCAACCTGTTAACAATCTCATTTATGCGTTTTTCTACTCTTACAGTACGGACCTGTAAATAAATAATTATGTCACTTACAAGCAATACAGTGGGAAAAGACTTTGCTAAGAAATATATCATGTTATGTAATGAAGGTTCACAGAACAATTTAAAAAATATTTTCATCAAGCTATATCTTATCTTCATTAGTCGCAATAAAGTTACTGAAATATAACCACAACTATTAAAATCAGTCCTCATAGCTCCATAAGAGTAATCATTAAATCAAAAAAGGTACCAAGAAAAATCAAAGTCATACAACCAACAACAACAGGCATCGCAAGGCAAAACCAAACATCAGGGCCTGATGAGTTCCTTATGCGCCACCCAAAAGCATAGAACATACCAAAAGCATCCATAAATTAAACTTCCTTTTCTATATTAGGTACCTTCTCTCATTGCACAGTGATTAAAGCTGGGAGACCTTTTTAATGACTACAATAACACCAGCCTTGCTAATGAGGTTATTCAGAGAGTGTTGCCAGAAAGAAGGAAAAAGAAGGGACCAGCTATGGGAGGCTTAAAAGCTATAGTTGTTGCCAGTTCTGAGTCAAGAAAGAAAGGGTGAGAACTGATCTTATGCCAACACTTTGTACAGAAGCAGTGGCAGTTAAATTTAAATTTCTCAATCAAGTGAGAAACAACTTATTTGGAGAGGAGACTTAGATAACCAAAATGGAAGCTGGAGAAAACCAATTGGGTGAACTTTTGTCGGCAGGCAAGGTGGCATAAGAAGAATCGAAACTTCAAACTGTGAAAGAAGATTAGGAATTATGCATATAGAATAAAGAGACACAAGGAAAGGCCACCAATAACTAATAAGCGCTATCAGTACAAAGTTTATTCTAACAAATAAAAACATAAGGATTTGTTAATCCAAAGTCAACTCATCAGTATGAGTTTTGCTACTACAAAATAAACCAACCTGACTCTAAAGGAGAAAGCTTGCCAGTCAAGTTTCAAGAATAATCATAGTTAACTTCAGCCCCGTAAAGGAAGGCTGCAAATATGAGCAACCCTCATGTTATATTTTGGCCACATCAAGACTTTAAGGGCTCAGGTCTCAATATTATATGAAGTAGAGGTTCATTCCAAAAGGATAAAGTTATTGGAATAAGAATAAGACTCAAGAAATGATGTGCCGAACAATTAATCTGAAAAATATTAAAGTTTGAACTGCCATCAGCTTAGCAAGCTTAGTTGCATGACCAGGTCCAAGCAGTCAGAGATCACATAATTCAAGTGGTGCCTGTGATGCTGCAACAAGGACGAAAGATTATACAGGGACAGATGACTCACCATCTTAGGATTGTGAAAACCAACTTGGCCCACATCCATTGAAGGAGTCTTCTTCAAATTATACCATGGAGTATAAACAACATCAATGTTGTTCACTTTATTGCCTGCAAAAATATGAACAGGATACAAAAAGAAATAGCAAATATTCGCAGGAAGGGGGAAAAACCACCAATCAACATACAGGAATCAGATATACAAAAAAAAAAAAAAATGGCACTAGAAAAGGGGAGCCCATCAAATCACAGTTATATCTTGATAATTGCAAATAATGACACAACAAATATTCACTGGACATTACCTTGAATCGAATTGGCTTTGACAAGCTGGGCACAATCTTCAAGCAAACCTTCACTTATGTCATCGATAGTCTGACCTTTGTTCAGTCTGAGATAAACATGAGCAGAGGACATCTTATCCACGTGAAACCTGCAGTCATAACTGACCCAGTAAGTTCAACTTGGAAACATACAACCTAGTGGATGCTGAAAGAGTTACAGTCCACAATGTTCTAAGACCTCAAGAAAAATATCTTTTGCACACCATAGAATATTGGAGAGCCAGAATAAAGTCTTCAATGTAAAGAAATAAATCAAGAAAATAAGTTGGTGTATACAAGTAACAAATTACTAAAATAAAAAGATGTGATAAATTTTTAAGGAAGCACATATTTGAGGCACAAGTAAATTTCCAGCAGAGAATCCATAAATCGAACCAAGAAATCAGGATGCCATACTCATCATTCACATAAAATGGTAGTGACCAATCAACATAAAAAATAAGAGACAATGCAGAACAATATATTCCCTCATGACAGGATGTATAACAGAGGAAAATATACTAGTGCAACACCAACTCCATAAATAACAACCATAAACCCCAGCACACAGTAGTGGGAGGATGGGTCACAACTCACAAAATCTTCTCCCTAGAATCATCTCTACAATTCATTCACTCAACTATAATTTTCTTACATATTTCCCCATTTGTTCCTCCCTTTCTGGATGGTAAATGCACATCAGCACCACACAAAGCACCACAAGGCATAATGGAGACAGAGTGAAGCAGCATGGCCTAGATATTCACAGAAGAATGCCAAAAAGGTGAGCAGTAAACTAGCAAGCAACAGCATAAAAGAGGGTTAATTTAATGGCATTGTAGATGATATGGAGGTTGAGAAGAGCACAAGCAAGGGCAAGGTGATCATGGGCTGGATGGGGAGATGAGCAGCTACAAGAGGCATAGACAAGCCTAGGCTAGTAGTTGAGGCAAAGCAATGGAGCTGCACTAGGAGGAGGGAAAATAAAAACAGGCTAGGGTGGAGAAGAGGTGAAACCAAGGATGTAGGTGTCCCAAGAGGAGGTTGGATGTGTTTTCGTGGACAACCTGTTGAAGGTGAGATTTGTTTAGCAAGATGTAGGTACAGGGAACCAGAGCTTATAGCATTTGAGCTGGCCGATTTCAATCTCAACAAAGAAAGAACTAAAGTGAAAGCAAGTGCTGTCCTATAACTCTTTCTTTTTCCCTGACTTGTGGAGTTTTAGAAAGGAAAGAATTTGAAGATTTCTGGCTTGATTGCCTAGCCCACCTTTGGGTGGGCCTAGGTTAGTTTTAAACTCGATTGTAACTAATGACAGAATCAGGTTTATTAAATTTTAGCCCAGCCAGAACTGAATAATATAATATTATAATAAATATAAGTATCACATATAATATAATATATTCTACTCTTAAACCCTACACCTACCTAAAGATTAAAGGGCAAACCATTTCTCCAAACCATTTTATCCAGCAACACTGTCTTCCCTGATTCCTGTTCCCTCTAGCAGGGCCTGGTCTTCTCCAATCCCACCAAGTACATCATTCTCTTCTCTTTCTTCCACTCATCGATGAGTCATGCAATCTTTACTATAGTTGGATCAAGAAACCACCTTCCCTTCTTCCTCTCGCCAGTGCCAGTTTAGGCCCTTTCTCACTCTCTTTCTCCCTACCGAGCACATCTATCAGTTCATAACTTGTCATTGCATACAATCATTGCCACAGTGAAGCAGCCAAAATTAACTTCTCTTCCCAGTTTCCCCATGGAATCCTAGTCTATGGAAGAAAACATGAATAACTGGGTTGAGCTACGTCAGGTCTAAGCCCTCAAGCTCTCTATTGAGTTTGGCTCAAGTTCCAAAAGCCATACATGAGGCTAAGCCAATCTCAAGAAAAAACTTTGTGGCTTGATCCTGGAGCTTGACCCAATCTAACAGACAAATGCTTGGGTCTAGTTTGCCTAACAGGGAGGTAAGGATGGGTAGTTAGGTTCATGCAGTGACTCTTGAGCGAAAGTTATGATGGTAAAGGATAGAGTGCAGAAAGAGAGGCTGCAGTGCCGTGGGGCCAGCCATCCATTTTTTTAATCTAAAGTTTGCACATCAAAAGACATTTATAATGTATTAGGAAATAATTAACAATGTTGGGGCATATCAATTGGGGATAGAAAAGATATTAAATGGGTTGTTAACCTTCTTTAGCAGTATAAAGGTACCAGAAATCAACCACTCTACAGTGTTGTAAGTTTGTGTCAAGTCCATATCTTTGGCTGAAGAGAGCAACCACCAAGCCAATGACTTCAACCTACATAGCCCGATTGGAAAGGTAAAGGGATGTAGCAGCGGCAGCACCTTGCTTTTCTGAGTCCTCAAAGTCTCAGCCTCCCATCATAACACAACTAGGATGCATCCCCCTATAAATCTCTACATAAACACTAAATTCAAGACATTTATAATCTCTTCAAATAAAATCAAGCTCTTGCAATTCTGAGCCATAATGGACACTAGCAAAGAAGAATATAACCTATATGTCCAGTGGCCACCCCATCCTTTAGCAATGTCAAATTATATTTCTCTCAAAATAAATTCTCATCTTTGATAAGTAGTCACCGTGTTCTCACAAAACTATCCCAGTCATGGCATGTTATTTGGGATTCCCTGCCCTGCCAAAGAAATGAATGACCACAGCAACACACCTGGAACTCCCTAACCAATACCGTCATATCAGAGCATCTGTTCTATTCCTAAACTACTAAACAACAATTGAAGTAATATTTTCTTCTTCGGTTTTAGATGTAAAGAAACTGATTATGACCATATTATGGTAAGCATGTTTTATTGTGCTTAGCATTTAACTACCCCCATGGCTCCAAGAAAACAAACCGTAATTTCCGCTCAAACCCAAATCACAATACCCCTCAAGGAGTACGTGATCAATAAAAAGGTATAACAATATATAACGAAGGAAATCAACATGGGCCAGAAGGAGACCAAAAGGGACAACTCGAATGAATTTGGATAATGGATATGTAGGATAATCTTGAAGCAAACTAAGAATCAAATATTAGCACTGGCAATGCCAATAAACAAACATGCGCTGCATAGATCCTGCATCAGATAATAAACACAACGAAAAGAAAATGGCAAGAAGATGTCATTGAAAGAACGAATCTTGAACTGGAATTAGGAAGTTTACGAAGACATCATTTCGTTCGGACAGAGAATCAACAAAACTGTGACGAGGAAATAAGAAACCTGTGACAAAGAATCAAATTATTGCAAAGAAATTACCATATATCCTCAGCAAAACCGTACTTGATGAGCTCCTCGTTCTCGTACTTGTCCAGCCCCATGAAGATGGTATAATCGCCGGCCTCCGGCCGTGCCTTGAAGTAGAAAACCATCTCCTTCTAGCCTTCAGGCCCTCGAACCAGGCGACGAGGAGATTTAGGGTTTCAGCGCTCCCTTCAGACTCGACGAAGAGGACCCGAATGGATAACTAGGGTTTCCGTCAGCTGGAAGGAATTTCCAGGGAAATTTCCCGTCTGCGACCAAGTATAAATAGAAGGGGAGAGCTTTCGGAGGGGAAAGAAACTACGATTGAACTCTGGCTCTGGAACTCGGCAAGAGAAACCGACTTTCCTATGTGTTTGCGTCCATGCGGCTTAGGCCTTGGTCCAGGGAAAGAGGCTTAAGAACCGGTTTGAATTAACTATTGTCTCGACCGTTGATCAGTTGTCTTACATAGCTGCTGATCAACAGTTAATTTTTAACGGTTGCAAGTAGTTAATTTAAATAAGCCCTAAAATAAATAGATTTTTTTTTTTTTAACTACGGTCCTATTAATCAAGACGTTCTAATAATTTTGAGCAACTAATTCCAATAAACCCTACAACATTTATTTTCTACTTACAAGCTTCCATGGTGAGTCGGAAATGAATTGTTGGCTTGACTTTTTTTTTTGTAAAACCTTCGCCTTGTCTAAATAAAAGAAGTTCCGAGAATTGAAGTAAAATCTTGATAGAAATTGTTACTTTTGAAGATGTTTTAAATATGAAAATTCTATTATTTCTTTCTTTCTAAATATGTCTTCAAATCGTCATAACGAGTTAGTGGCAAGCCAGCTTACAATTCGAAGTTATATATCTTTTTCTCCAAGAGGTCAAGAGATTACGTAACTTTCTTGGTCTTTTATAAAACTAGAAATGTCTTGTAACTTTAGCACATACATCCTTGGAAAAGGGGCATATAATAAATATATCTGTAGCAAACTCTTGCTGAGCTTTACAAAGAGAGAAATCCGAGCTAATTGGCCATTCTTTGTTAATTAACTCCTTTCGAGTTTGAAGCATTTTCCTAAGGGTAAGTTAGGTGAACATCTTTAACTTTTTTGGTATAATTACTTTTCGCATTGTTTTATAATAAGATCAAAGAATACCCTTGTGATTCAAAAAGTTATAAAAGGAGTTGATTGAGTAAGCTCGACCATGGTTGAGTTTCTGCATAGAGATATGGGCTACCTTATTTGATCTAATAGAAGTGATGATTTCTAGAAGATCAATCAATTGACAATGTTCAATTAAACTAAGAGGATCCAAAATTTTTCATCTCGAACATCTCCAACTCTAACAATGTTTTACCATGACATTAGGCTTAAAAGCCCTAAAGTCAAGGTCAGGAAAAAGTAACAAAATCAGCTGTAACCTAACCAAAAATCCGCTTAAAAATAGATGCATCTCTATTCCTCATTCCAAAGGAAGGGGTGTCAAACCCCTTAGAGAATCTAATTCATACCTTTTCATGCCAAAATAGAATATGAGGTTTTTCTAACTCTAATCATTTATCTTCTTACTTGAGTAGTAAGTTTGATTGATGAATTTCTTCTATAATGCAGGATTAATAAGTTTCCAAGCCCATTTTGCTAAAAGGTTTTTGCTCATGATTTTAAAGTTCTTGATGCCTAGCAGCCCTTCACCTTTTTTTGATTTGCAAATATTATCTCAATTTATCAAGTAGTTGAAACCATTAATTATCTCCTTTTCTTTCGATAATAAAGCTTTTCTAATCTGATCAATTTTTGTTGCTACCAAGTTGAGTGAATGGAAATAGAGGAAGAGTATTTAAGATCTCGGCCTTAAATACTTTACTTGATTTGTAGAAACGCAGCTATATCAATACAAATTTTGGCTAACCCATTTGCATCCCTAATTCAAGAGTTAACATTTTTAAATATTGATGGACTCATAGCAAGTCAAGCACTAACCATCATCTCATATACAATATTTAGTTAGACATGGTTGTAAAGGGATAGGATATCCATATACATAGTGAGTGAGAATGTGTGTTAGGCTTGGATGGTTATGATAACGTTTGATTTCAAACACCTCATGATGAATAACGATGAAAATTTTTTAAATAAAAAATTAGTATCCTAGATCATATTGTAAAATATTTAACTTGGTTATTAATCAAAAATTTTAACTTAGTTATTAATAAAAAATTATGTATTTTTGAGGTCCCTTACCTTGCATTAAATGAAAATAAAATTTATCATTTCAGCCTAGTATATCATGTTTTAACTTGATCTATGATTTAGAAACATTCATATGAGATTTTGTTTATTTATTTTTTAAAATATTTAAGTCAAAATTAATGGTTTAGAATTAGAAAATTTATTGTTCATAGTATATTTTGCTTGCTAGTTACTTTTTCGACATTCATTCATTTTTTCCAATGTAATCTATAGTTAAGAGACCTCAAAATTTTAAAAATCTTAGCTTTTACATATTTATATAACTTAGATCATTCATATTGATACTCATTTTGAAAATTCTTACATTATTTTTGACTAAAGATATTAAAAGATAAATACTCTCAAAAGCATTTCAAGTTGATACTTTCTTTCTTTCTCTCTCTCTCTCTCTCTCTCTCTCTCTCTCTCTCTCTCTATATATATATATATATATATATATATATATATATATATATATATCTCAATATATATTAGATGAACTACTTGTTTCTCAAGAGAAAAGTGTAATTTTTTCTTATATCAAAAATCAATAATCAGATGTCTAAAATAAATAAATAAATATATATATATAGAGAGAGAGAGATAAAAATCACATATTTTAGTAATTTTTAGTATGCAAAAATATATCATGAATATAAGATCATATTTTATTATAATTTAAATATTAAGATCTTTCAATTTCCAATCAATATACATTCCAATATTTTAGCTTGTGATCGATAAAATTGATTCTTGATCCAGACACCCACTCTAATATGTGAAAAAAATAATACAACTAACATGAGAATACTATAGCTAGGTTATAAAAACTTCATCTCAAAGTAAGATGAAGAAACCAGTGTTAAAATCCAAATTTTATATTCGGTTACTAATTTAAAACAAGTGAGCTTAGATATTACGAAAAAATCACACAAAAACCATCTTAAATTAAGAGGGAAAAGGTCCAAAACGTAAACCTTAAGTACTACGTTCTTCTGTTCTCTTGCTTCTTCTCATCTTCCTGATCCAATAGAGCAACTTTCTCATTAAGATGGTAGTGGCTTAGGAAACAATTAAAGACTAAAATTCCCTTCAAAATCATAGATATCCATCCATCTTCATTTACTTAGAATGAGTATAAAGGTTAAAAAATAGATATAAATACAGATATAGAAACATATAGCGATTTGAATGTAAAGAGTTCTTCATCTTATCCTATTCTTCATAAAACATTTATCTTTTTATCTAATATTTTATGTTGATGTTATGGAAATTTGAAATATATTTAAGTATTATTTAAATTTTTAATTATAATTATGTTGATGTTATTATTAAGATTGAATTTTAATTATATTTCGTTTAAATTAAAATAATATAATTTTTGCATCTTCAAATTTTAAATTTTATTGAAACTAATAATAACTAGAAATTAATTAAATTTATTTAATTAAAGAAAAACATATTTTAAAATATCATATGGGGTGGGTTTGATCAACGGATAGCATCGGAATATACGGTTAGATGTTGAGTAAATATGAACATAAATTTTTTTAAGGAATACGAAGATATTTTTTTCCATCCCCTTTCGTCCCACGCTCTGTTGCCATCCCTAAACTCAGCCCAGCCCAGCCCAGCCCAAACCCACCGAATCCCGCGCCATCCACGATTCAATTTCAGCTCGCGAGCACGCGGCGTCCTTAGAACGGACGTGATTATCTAATGGAGCATATCGGATGGTCCATAACATCGCTACGACAGCTCGCGTTACGCGTACTCCCGGATGACCCACCGACGCAAGCCTTCGATATATATCGGCCCATGCCCTCCAATTTTTCTCTCCCGAGCGCGGCAGCGAGCAGAGATGAATCGATGAGAGAGCGAGGCCGACGCGGGCAAGAGGAGAGAAGCCATCGCCACCCCGCTGAAGTTCTACGATTATTGCACCGCGCTAGGGTTTCGATCCAATGCTGTTAGTCCATCTCTTCGTCTCTCTCTCGTTTCCCTCCTTTTATTTCTCATTCTTTTCCTTTGTTTCTGATTCTATGCCTGGCTAGGGTTTCGATCGAATGCTGGAGGTTTCACGCCTTTAGGGTTCGGTTTCTTGTGTCACGTCCAGCGGTTGTTCGAGTTTGCGGAGGAAATTGTCAGATTTTTCTGTTTGCGGTTTTGGCTCTTGGTATGCTTCCTCTATTTCTTGGTTCAAACCTTTTGTTTTACTTCTTATATTTCTTAATTCATAATTTTGGTAGGGACCCTGAGAGTTTTTGAGGACGGAATGCATGCGTTGTCGGCATCGTTAGAGGGGCAGATGGTGAAGGAAGAGAAAATCTTGATGCCGTGCTGCTGTGCATCATGGTACTTTGAATAAAATTCAATCGTTGTTGTTTTTGTTTTTATCTTCTTATCTTCGTTTCAGTTCCATCTTAATTTCCACTCTTCTCCCGGGAATATGATACAGTGTCGGTAACCTCAGTCAATTATGGAGGGAAGTACATTTTTTTCCTCCTTTCGTGTCTTGGCAAGTTGAGGCCTGCGGTAAAGCTTGTTAACGAGGACCACTACAAGTTTTGTTGTACCTTGGTTATGGGAAATCTCGTTTCTTTTTTCAAACATCTTGATATTATTGTGGCTACTTTCTCGCGTTGTTCTATAATGATCTGTTGTGATGCAGCTCTATAAGCTTTCTTTGCTGGTGATTCTTTATGAGATCTAAAGGTTCCTGATAGATATTAGATAACAGCCCTTTTGGCAATTTTGATGTAAAATTTTACAGTTAGCTTGAAATTGTGCTGCTGATTTTCACCCAGCCAGGAGCTTAGCCTCATCAACTGCACTTACTACATCTTGCCTTTTCTCACTCAGACCCCCAAACTGGCAATTTCTTAATCTCTCTTTCTTTTGATTTGTTGGCTTCTAGGGTTTCTGCATCTTGACTTCCAGTTTTAGAGAATGGTTTTGGTTGTTTCGATGTTGTGACCATTGTCATCATCATCATTCTTGTTGTTGTTATTGTTGTAAATTTTGCTTGAATAGGAAAAGCTCTATTTCAGAATGAAAAAATTGAAAACATCAGAAAAAAATATTCAATAGAAGAAATCCTGGGGTGGAGCAAAGAAAATTTTTGAGACTTTGGAATCTTCAAGGATCTTACATATATCAAGAAAAAATGTTGTTTCAGTTGTGTCAATAATAATTAACGCAATGTAGAATGCTAGTATAATTTTAGTAGTTGTCCTTCTTGAAATATTTTATTCTTCAACTGATCAATGCGATGCTGGAAAATCTTTTAATTTAAATTTGTCAGTAGGCTTAATTTTTGCTTGTGACCTGTGAGACATTGCCTCTCCTTCCAAGATTTAGAACTTGCAAAGTCAGTAAAATATTCTTCATGTAGAGGCTTAAGTGAATATATAACCTGCACATATAATTAATTTAAGCAATCTTGCTTGCACAATTGAAAGAGCTGCTGGAATATCTCTTTCCTGGTCCGAAGTTGTGTGACATCCAATTGTCCAACAGTGAGTCTTAAGTCTTAACCTTATGATCGAGGGGAAAACAAAATCAAAACGACCTTATCAACACTGTCATCCTTATATACAGGAGGTCAGTTCCTTTTTCCTTCTTCTCTGCCACAATAAAGGAAAACAATGACTGGGAAAACTGAATTAAGTGCTGATTGATGTGTCCAGGTCCTTTTCATTGTTTTTAGACTTTATATTCTCACATCCATCTTATGTGATGTCAAACTAGATGGTTGATGTTTCTGATCCAAAGCCAATGTAGTGGTTGGTTTCTTATCTGTTAATATTTTTTTTCTGCTTCTCATATATCATTATGCTCTCTTTGTTTAGGTTGATTGCTGTATATGTGGTAGATGTGTCTGTGCTGGTGAAAAAGTACAATACTCCATTAAAGGTTGTTGAAAAGCTTGCATAGGAATTGGACTTCCAACCACCATAAACATTTCAAG